>JAHREE010000438.1:516048-656558 GCA_033628505.1 Tringa tobata
CTTTCTGTGAAATTTGTCCTCATTACTTGAGCAAACATTGAGACTCTGATGCTCACATAACAAACACATGCTTCTGCGCTTTTGTATTTTGCTTAATAAAGGTACTAGCTCTTTTTTCTGATTCTCCCAGAGCCTGAACAGATGGACAGAAGCAAAGTTCCAGTTCTGAATTCAGCAGGAAGGCACAGTTGTAGGGCTTCAGTGATTCCAGGGCAGGTGAAAGGATCTTGACAGGGGGCTGGAGTTACAAAATCGTGCAAGTTAACACTGACATAGCTTTCTGGGGAGGTGAGTGAGAAAGGGAAAACTCAGCTCAGTGCTAGCCCCTCCAAATAGCTTCTCAAACACTTGTGATATGTTGCAGTCTTTGCTTCATTATTAAATATCATCATGCTCAGGTGTCTGCTGCAGAAGGAAGCAACTAGTGTGGAACTGCATCCTCTGTAGAACTGTCTTCCACTCCATTTGGGAAGGAGGGTGAGGGACAGTACCCTGCAGCAGAAACTCATGCCAAGCAGAGATTTCAAACCCCTGCTTTGAGAATTGTTTCCATCATGAACTTTGCACCTTGCCTTTTTGTTTATTTCTAGACAAAAAAAACCATTAACTTAGCCATAAAGCTGGGCACACACATTTCCACATGACAAGCAGTATCAAAAAAACCCAAAACACACAAAATCACCCCACATTCAAATTTGACACCACCATCTCAGATGTAGCCCTCATTAGGCCCAACCTATATTAGATGCCTGGATGGGACTCAATTTTTCTCCATGAGATGCTCTGCATCTGTGGCCTGCAGGTTGTCAAGGAGGGAAGCAAATCACAATGCTGTAAAATGGGTCAGGAGACCTGCAAGCTTGGCAAATCTGGGACAGACTAATGCTGCAGAGTCACATGTTTAGAAATCAAAGCTCAGGCAAGAAAGGTATTAAGAGATAAGCAGTCATGTACTTTTTTTTTTTTACTTTTCTATAATTTTTTTTGAATTAACATGAGGGTTAGGAAATTATCAAAGGAGATAGACCACTCAGAAGAAAGCGTCCTTATAAGCGTCCAGCTGACAGGCACAGCCACCTCTGCCACAATTCAGCTGGAATCTCCTTTCTGAAATCCTCGCAGCAGAAGCCTTGCTGAAGAGACTGTGGGTCACCCACCATCTTCAGTGAACCCCAAGCAGGTGATCCCACTGTCACTGCTATTTACAGTCTCAATGCTGTGTTCACTTGACCAGTCCATCTGTGGTAGCTAATGCTGCACGGCCTTAACTTTTTCCCCATACTCTACACATAACCACGCCAGGGGAAAAAAAATTATTAAAATTTAAATCGGATAACAAAAGAGTATATATAGACATCAAGAGAGATAGGCTACATGCAGCCACCCTGTCCACCTCCACAGTGCTAAGAATACTTAAGAGTCACACGTAAGTTGAATTCCAGATAAATTATCTACCTACTCCATCCCGAACATCCATCCCACAAAACAGGAAAACGGGAAAGCAGAAAAAGAGCAGTCAGAACTGAGGCTTGGGAGATCCAAACCCATTGCTGCCTCTGCTACAGACCTCTGTTTTGAAACCGGGTATGCCCAGTTAGGCCACAATAATCCATGTCTTCTCTCTTACCCCTGCAACTACATGTTGTAAGGAGCCATTCATTACATGGTTGTAATAAGTATCAATGACATTGTTCTGGATTGTGTAAGTGTCAATGTAAGTGACAAACAATCTTTGATGATCGTGTTTTGCATGCAAAAGAGCTTTCCCAAGCCATAGTTATTTTGGTAAAAATTCTTTTATTTTTCCATACGAATAGAAAAATAGCAAAAATAATAAACAAACATTGGTTTTCCTTTTGGTTTGCTTTCATGTTTTATGAAAACAAGCATAGTAGCTGAAAACAGTGGAAGATTTCTGAGAGGGGATGTCTTTTTGGCCAACGTTAGCAAACACAAAATACTGAAAACACAGCAACAACATTGTCTGCTTTCTGTCTCACCTACCACAGCCTCTCCTCTCTTGCCTAACCAAAAATTTCTGAATTCAACAGCAGCCATACAAAACACACGGAGGCACCCTTCACTTCTGCTGAGAAAGGCAGTAGTCTCCAAAGTACAAATGCTTCAACTGGAGCACCAGGATCATCAACCAGCTCAGAGCGCCTACAGCTTCTGTAGCCCACCTTCCCCAGCCACCCACATACCTGTCTCTACACAAAATGCTGCAGTTGTGGCTCTCCTGGTCCTCTGTTGACAGCCACCTCTATGCTCACATCAGAACTGCATCTTTTCCCTCTTCCTAAACACCACACTCTCTCTACACCTGCTCCTGCTTCCTTCTCCTCTCCTTTGTTCTTTTATACCCCTCCTCCATCAACTATTTCATAACATTTTTGTTGACTGCCTTCACATCTTTCAGTATTGTGTTCTGTTCTCAGATCACTTTTGTATCTCAGTCATCAGACCACCTTGCCCCCAAAACCCAACGTTTTTTTCATGATTTCTTCCTCTATCAATCTCCTTTTTTGTACTCATTCATATTTGACCTATTTACAGAGACATATGTATATTTTCACCAAAGACCACCCTTCATACAGAATACTAGATCAGATGTTCATAATTTTCCCTTCTAGCCATAAAATCTCCAAAGTATTTGCTTTTTGCAATAGAATTTTGAGTGTTTGGGAAAAGAATCTATTTTTTTTAGTTGCAGAATATTAGGTACATCATTTGCTAACCATAAACAATAAATAACAGTAAGACAAGTTTACATGGTGTCTGTTGTCCCACATCCCTCCCTTCAAGCAGAATTCTCATAAACTTCCAAAAGGATTAAAACAAGATAACTGGGACCTGGCCTACTGCCAGTAACATTTTGAGTACTTCTGGTCCAGAGCAAGAATATCATGAATACAGACTCCCTTGTGGCTTCTGGCTGCTTCCACCCCCAGTCAGGATGAGGAAGACAAACAGCGCACACAAATACTAAAAAGAGCAACAACGTTAAAACCATGCAGAACTTTCTCAAACTGAAGAAAGACTTGGGGATTATGAGTAGCAGAAAAAAAGGAGTTAGAAAGAAAACCAGATGTTTTCCTGACCCGTAACACGTCAAGGCCACATAAATTAGAAAAGAAGTTAGGTCTGTAATGCACAAAACCAGAGTAGGGTTTTTTTTTATTTCTGACCTCCAGCTTGGATGAAAGCAGCACTAAATAGTACTGTCCAGATGGGACAGTGCTTTACGTGCCCTCTGTACAGGCAAGAGCATCTGTACAACGTGACAGACAGTAATGAATTAGGTCTTGGTGTTCTCTTGCATTCTGGTCAGATGGCAAGAAACAGGCAATTCATACTCAGCATTTTTGCCAACCAAGGGTTGTCAGGGCTTGGATGAAAGCTGGAGGCACAGAGGCAACTACAAAAATTACATGTCATATGACAGTATTTAGTATTTAGCACTTTTATTCACATACCAGCTATTTTGTGTTACCCTATTGTCCTTTTCCCCTTACACATACTTCTCCAAGCAATTCCAGCTTGAGCAAGTGTTATCTAATAAAAGCCAACGAAATAACCTCTAAGCAAAAGCTCTGCAGTACTGTAAATAGGCATCTTTTCTTGCTTCATTCACCATTCCCATTACAACTCATAAGAACGTATTTCCATGAAGATGGAACAAGTATATCAGGTGCTCAAATATCTCACCCTAAAAGGTCCGAGGACTTTCTATGTATGTACTTGCAGTAGAAGGAACAAGAACCTTTCAGTGTCGGGGGAATGAGAGGCAGCTCACTAATTTATGTTCCTCATTTCCAACCTGGAAAGTGATTCATGCTTTCCCAGGAAGCATTCTAGCTTCATATTGGCCTTTTTTTTTTTTCTTTTTTTTTTCTCTCTAATAGGTTAACTACTTTTCCCTTTCACACTCAGCAAGGAGCAGGGACAAAACAATCAGGGTTCCTGCTTCTAGCAGGGCACCATGTAAGCAAAGCTGCACGGTGACACGGCACCACATCACTATCCCAAAGCAAGGTACCCCTCCATAGCACACAAGGGACAAAACTTTCTGATTCCAATGACAGTTCTGAAAAGCCTCAAGATGAGGATGAACGATTGTTTACCTTGGTATTAAAACCATAAGCTACAAAACAGTAAAAGCGGCACGCCTCTGTATTTTTTATGCGCTAAATATGGGACCATTGTTGGGCACATGAGGAAATGCCAGTTCTTGAGACAGCCTGAAGGGGTGCCCCACAGAAAAGGAAGCAACAGTATAACACAATGGAGAGCGGCCATGGAAGTGACATCCTGATATCACATCCCACAGCCGTTTCTGGCATCATCTCAGGCTGAGAAAACACAACTGTTAAGCCCTCTCAGAAGTTCTTTGCCAGCCCTGGGCCTGGGAAAAGGGAAAACTCAAACTCAACTTGAATTCTAGCTGAGCCATAAAATAAGCCCTACCATCTGTTTGCAGTACCACAAGGGGGTTTTAACCATGGACTGCTATCCTCAGGTAGAGCAGTTCCCTCCTGGAACACAGCATGCCATATCGCCACGCTCAAGCAACCAGTTCAGTGCAAGCTCAAAAGCAGGAGTTTTCTACCTACTAATGCCATTTCCCACTCTTTCCAAGCTATGGCTCTTTTCAAACATGTTTAATTTCAGACTCTGCTGAGATAACAGCACAAGATACATTTTGCAGATACATTCCCAGCACATTAACCTTATTCTGACACCAAGGAAAGTCACACTGATGGCAGGCTCATGCTAGATAACAAACCATTTGCTGTGAAGACATAATCAGTGGTCTCTGTCATGAGATGGAACCATTCAATGGCAAGACACATCTTATGCTTCCCAGGTCTCTCTGAAGAATGCCGCGGCCATGCATGGTCTACATCTCCTATTTCAACCCCACAAGACCATCTTGATCCATCAAGTTCCATTCCCACAGATTTCCAGTTTGCCAGCCCACAGGAAAGCAGAACCTACAACCAGGTAAAAGCAAGCAGCACAGGCAACAGAACAGCCTCACAGAAAAGGGCGGATGCATCTATGAGCTCAAATTACTTTCTTACTCAGCATTCCCCGAGATCCTTTCCAAAAAAAAAGCATTTAGGCTGCCAAAAGACATTTCTACTTTCACAACAGTCCCCAGGAGCAGGAAAGCTGCCCCTAAAGCACCCTCTAGCGTCGCTTTCTCAGACAGCAGCAAGGCAGACTTCTGCCAGCATTCCGGCTCCCTCCTTGGCATCACAAACTGCCACCGACAGTTATGCAGACTCCCCTATTTCTCTCCAACCCACCTCTAACCTTCGCCTAGAGCATCAACATTAAGATTTTCTCCAATCTTACAAGAAAAGCAACATATAAAGACTGTGGACCACAACATTACTTCCTCCCAGAATCCAAATCCCATCATGTACCCCAGCACCAGTACCCACTCCCAGCATCAGGGTAAAGGGTCAGGAGCAAGTAAAATGGTTCAGAGACAAAATAAGAAGTTGCCAAGCGAAACCACTTACGCACAGTGAGGCCGGCAGCATTTCCATCCTACCTTTGCTGTCGCCATATCAGACGTCTCCATGTTTTCTGCTTGGCCTATCAGTCAACAAGAGCATTGAAGGAAAAGGGAGGGGAGAGAAAGGGAAAGTCAAAAGAAGATGAAGAAAAGGAGATAAACAACTTGACAGGTGGATGAGAAAAACAAAAAAGTCACTTAAGAGCTAGTCCCAGGTTTTCCCTCCTGCCCTCAGAGATAGGCAGTATCAAGCTAGTCCCAATTTAGATACTTAACTGGAGTCTGGCACAAGACCCAAGTCATTGCCATCCTCCTCCAACTCCTCCCCCCTGCCACCACCCAAAGGTATAGCAGAATGCTGAGGACCCTCCTCCCAGCTTCCTTTTGAAGTCCGAGCTCTGCAGGGAGCAGGCAAGCTTCCCGACATGCTGCTCTTCCTCCCTCTCCCTCCACAGGGGAGAGTCACACAACCAACCCCCCAAAATGGGTACTGTAGGAATCAGGGCAGTGCACAGGTAAAGGAGGAAGGATCAGACGTGAGGAGGGTGGATGTAGGGAAGGAAAAGGCAGCCTCTGAAACAGAAGTGTGAAAGGGGTCAGCCAGACAGGTAGAGAAGCAATGGTGCAAAATAAGCATACCAGAGACAGACTATTTCAAGAGAGAGATTTACATGTGCAGAAAAAAAAAATGCAGAGTGGAGGCTAGTCATTTGCACCCTACTGAGAACACTCACCTCAGTAACACTCAGAAGTGATTGGACCTAAACTAGGGGCTCTTTGGTGCACACTCAGCTCAGACCGAAAATAACAAATCATCGTCTAAGGCAAGATTTGTCCCAGCATCAAGAGGCACCCGTAGGAGCCGTAGCCCTGCCTGGCAGAAGCCAGCCCTGATTGGCGGAGCGCGGTGACTTCATGCCGCCCCATTCATCACCAAGCTGCTGCCTCCTGGTCCTGCAGGCTCCTCCTGGCCTGCTCCACTACAGTCAATCAGGCTGGAGATCCGTTAGCTCCCCAGCCCAGGAACCTTCATACGCAGCTCCTCACAGCGCCCTGGCAAACCAGACAGACATGAGCAATCCTGGCTGGGAGGGAGGTAGAAAAAACACTGCAGAGCTCAGTCAAATTAAGAGCCTCTGAGGGCTAGAAACATCAGCGCTTGAAAGTGCTTATTCATACAACAGCGCAGCATGCTGTGCTCAGGCACACAGCAGGCACCACAGTGTAGTACACAAAGACCGGGGCACTGGAAAAGAATTTACAGCACGCTAAACGGTTTACACACGCTGAAGGGCAGCTACGTAGTCTCTGCAAAACCATAGCGCTACTATTTGCTTGTGCACAGGCACACCTGCCCATAGAGCAGACCCACTGTGTTTCATTATATTAAAAGTATTTTGCATTAAAAGTATTAGTAGGCACTGGAATATGTGTAACAGATGTCACTATCATGCAGATTTATGATGGAAATAGTAAAGAGGGCCCCGTAGTCCACAGACAGATAACAATACTGAGTACTCAAACCACCTCTAAAGTGGGCCATCAGTAACTAAGATACACAGAGAAAGCTCCCAAGTCCTGACTTGACATAGAGGAAATGTCTATTTCTGGTATGTTTCTGTTGAGGCATTCAGGCAGCAACCTGCTTATCCACATCAAGGCTGCCACACTACACCTTTTTGCTCAGCATATTCAAATATACCACTTATGTTTCTCAGCAACATAAAGCCCATCTTATGAACACATGTAGATCATGGGCCATGGGATGCCATAACATGCATTTTCCATTTGCATCCCCAGCATTGCTGTGGACATAATGAAGCTTCAACATACCCGATCCAATGCCACATAAGAAAAATATCACCACACCACCCAAGTTAAACTCACTAGGATGAGTAGTGTCATCTTTGTTGTGCACTAGATGAATTTCCAAATGGTTCCTATGCTGTAACACTGATGACAGTAATCTGAAAAGCAAACCTAAGGTATCCAGTGCAGACACAGGTACACAAGCAGCAAATGCCCACACTATGGACAATCTACTCCCCAATCCCTCTTTTATGGAGCCACTGAAATCCCTTAAAAGCAGTCTACTCACTTGTGTGCATTTTGCTACAAGTATTCACAGCAGCACAGGGGGAAAAAAAACAAACCACCAACAGCCTCGGAAAGAACCTTCGGCAAATCTTAGAGAACCAGTAAAGCCTGATTTGCAATTCAGAAAAAGTTGACTTTCCATGTTGCAGTCTCTTTACAGCAGAGCCTATCTGTAGTCCCAGCAGGGTGCAATAGCTTATGAACTTAAAAGCAAACAGGAAACATCTCCTGAGGAAGTCCACTTTTCGGAAGGGAACAACTCACTATGACACACTTTAGGTCAGGGTAGGAATTCAAAGCTCTATAAATAGCTACAGCAACAATCATGTTAGCTCAGGGTTTGAACTTGCAATAGCCTCCAAAAAGATACTTTACAAATAAGAAAACATTGCCTGTTTTAAGAACCACCTGCACATGTCACTGTCCCTTCAAATAGCCATACACTGTCACAACTTACAGACACCAGGGCATCCTCCGTATTGTTATAGATTGTGGCTTTAATACCACCCATCATTACAGTTCTAGCTTCATGTTAACCAGAGCAGTCTCACCTCCGAAAGATTCATGGTAATTGAACAATGTACATATTTGAGTTTTCAGAAATGGAAACAAGGGACTTAAAAGGCTCAGGCAGATTGGTTCACTAGAAAAGGTGCACAACCGGCAGGCACAAAATGCAATATGCTACCTCTGAGGTAATCACTTCAGCTACAGTTTGATTCTCCCATATGGAAAGAAAGGAAAGTCTGCATAAGTTGGGGGAGCAGTAAAAAAAAACCAAACCTGTGCCTCTGTGAAACATGCATGCAAAACAATACCTGTTAGTAACAGAGCTAGTAGGAGGGAAAACTAGAAACAAATCAGGAAACACTACGGGGAAAAAGAAAGAACCGCTACAAAGAACACCAGAATGCAAGGAAGAGACAGTTTAACTATTATGCACCTCAGTGTACACGTATACAGATCCCCAGGAGAATGTGCCAGATGGATAAACTCCCGAATTCTTCCCGAAGTCAGCAGTGTTCTGCAGCTCTACAGCCTCAGCTGTCAGAGGAAGTCATATGCAATCACAGCATCTGCAAGCTAGGGCACACCTCCATTTCCCCAGGAAAAAAAAAAAAAAAAAAAAGTCTCAGAAGGGACTCTCTCTCTGCTGCAGCAGCTTGGAAGTCACGTGAGACTTCATTTCCAGAAAGAAAATATGCATTTCACACTCTTAGCATCCTGGGAGCTGTAGTCACACTGAATATAGAACAGAAAGCGCCCGTAAGCCTTTCCTTTCTAAGCTATGGGAAAGCAGCGTTTGTCACAGCATGAAAGTTAGAACTTACAGTCTTGGAAGGGACAACAAGGTACAAGAGCATCACAGCAGAAAAGCAGTACCTTCAGCTATCCTGGAAGAAGAGAATGGAGAGAAGCTGCCCTCCATCAAAAGGTGAAGAAAAATAATTCCCTATAGGGATTTCGGAGGAGGAAGAATACTATTTGTGTAAGAAGAGGGTATCAGGAGGGTGAAGAAACTGGAACGATTCAGATCGCTATTGCTTCTTTCTCGAGCAATATTATAACAAAGGAGGGCTGCTGATTTCACAGAGTCTTTCTGATCGTTTCCCCCCCTCATTGTCTTTTGTGTTTGAACTCTTAACCTTCCATTTGCTTGAGATAGTGTAATAACCTCTCACACCCCAGACAAGACTCATTCCCTCTGAAAAGGGGCAGACTAACAGAAAACTTCATGACTCATCACATGTTTCATAGAAAAACTCCTCCTTGATTTTACTTCATCAAGAAATGAAAAGACATCTCTTAATTTTTACCTTCTTTTGCAAATAACTTGCAGTCACCAGTGAAAAGGCAATGAGACTTCATTACCTTGGGCAGAAGTATTATGACCTGATCATCTCCCTTTTTATTTGGGTCAAGATGTTCTGAAATAACTCATGACATGAAATGAGTCACATCACACCATAGCCCAATACCTTAACAGAACAAGATTTTCACTCGGGTCTCAAAACCAGAGTACTTTAAAGTGCTAACAGCCAAGATACTTCAGATCCTTTGTAACTTAAAAGTCTTTCAAGTACATTGAGCTAAATGTCTATATAGAGTCCAACAACTTGGAGATTTTGGGCTCACACTGCCTACAGGATAATCTATAGAGACACAGAGGTAGCACACCAGAGAAACAAAGCCTTCTGTACTCCTGTGGACCCATGGGGTATCTAATGCAATATCCTATCCTGGGCAAAAACTAACCTTGGACGTTTCAGATCAATGAGTGAAAACCTTGTAGCAAGAACACACACCGCATCATTTTTGGCTTTAAAAATAGGTACCCTAGAAGAATGTCTGCTAATTCATGAATGGAAGAGAAAGGTCCTAGATCCTCCATTTCTGAAACCTAAAGATAGAAGAAATTAGCTAAAAGCAAGGGCTCAAGACCCAGGTCTTAAATACAAGCTTCCAGTTCACAGAGACACATTTCAGATCCCCAGTGAAAGCCTCCCAAAGCTCAAGTCACATACCACCCCTCAAATGTCTGAGGGGTCTTCCAGCAGCAGTGGCATCAGCAACAGGGTAAAACAAAGGATAGCAGGCTGCAAACAGGGATACAATACAGAAGGATGTCTGGTTTCCTCAGTGTCACATAGCACTGAGTTCATTGGGGTTCCTATATGGGTTCATTGGGGAACCCATAAAAAAAGATTCCTGGTTTGAGAGAAGTGATGCATAGCAGGTGCTGCACAAAGTAACAGCCTGTTCAAGCTCACATAAAGAAGTCTTAGCATTTACATGTCTAAGCCTGAAACAAAGACTTTTTCCCAAACTAGAAAAATAACAAAAAACTTCTAACGCTAGAAACTTTGTTAGACCCATATCCCTCAAGCAGGCCCATATTAGATTTGGCCTACCATTTAAACAGGAGGAAAGGATTCAGAAGAGAGAGAGCACGCAACAGAGCACACTACAACTGAAGATTTGGAGCAGCATACTTAAGAGGGAAGGGAAAACAAGCAGCAGACAAGGCTTAAGAAAAAGTATTAGGTCCAACTTGCAGGGGAACAGGAAAAAAAGCAGAGAGGCTCAAGGACAGACCTTGGCTAGTACCATTACAATGCCTGACCTTATTATGATGCATGGTGCAGCGGAGAGATGCATGCTGCCATCTTATCACCGAAATGCACAACAAATACTCTGCAAAGGCCAAGAAAGAAATAGATGGGAAGAAAAACAAGGAAAGAGGTGAAGGAAAAGACAAAACTGAGAGGTCAGTGAGCACTCACACGGTTACTGTCATCTGCAGAAATGGGGAAGTCTGTCCAAGTGCCAAAGTTCTCCCCAGCAATGTGAGGAAGCGTCACTTCACACGGCAAGGGAGCAGAACACTGTTGAGCTCAAAGAGGATGGAATCCGAGCTTGTTTACACACACAGTAATTTTGGGTGAAAAAGCGGCACAGAGCAGTGACCTCAGAATCCACCGTGGAAAGATGCAATGCCACCACTGAGACAGTTCTAGGATGGCTAGTTGGGCCCCAGAGGAAATGAGCCGTGACTAGGCTGACGAGAAGGCAGAGCTATAGAGAAATCTCTGAAGACCTTGATCTGCGCAAGAGGCACTGGTCCTCCTTTCTCAGCTCTCAGATTTCTTCCATCACAGGCAATTCAATTTTAAAGGCACAGCTGCCCTTAAGTCTCTCCCAGATATGCTGCTGCTATGGGATAATATGTGCAAACCCTGAGAGAATTAAGAATTCTCTACTGAAACAGAAGTAATTTGAGATTGACAGTTACCAGAGTGAAATTCTCATGGCCAGAATTAACTAACTACCATTTCTCTTTAACTAGATTGTCCATTCCCAGGGAGAAGCTAACACAGCTTTTCCCAAGTCTCCTGAAACGGGAAAGAAAAGTGGTTTGAGCATCAACATCACTACCAGTTTTCTTCTTGGTGAAAAGCACAGGTATTTAGCTCAGAAGAAAGCCAGAGTCCATAGAAGGATGTTCCAAGCACATCTGTCCCATTAGAAGGAAATTTTTCTCCTAACAGCCTTTTCTGCCAGAACTTTCTGATCCACTGGTAAACAGAGAAGCCTGAGCAGCTCAGTGAGGTATCAGGTCACACAGAGAAGCCTGTACACTTTCTGCTTGATAAAGGTGCCCCCTTCTCCCAACAAGAAAGCAGCACCTATTAACACTTCTTCCCAGGGACACACAGATGAGCTCCTCCTACCGTGTCCCATGCTCTGCTAAAGGGAGTTACAATCTCAGGGTGGGGAGGAGGTACTTAAAAAGAGGCAGGTAAAATACAAAGTCACAAGTATCTCTTTGTAAGATACATGATTCCGTGATTTATCTACTTCTTACAATAAGTACCTATTCTTTGTGCACTACATTTCCCAAGATCATCTCATTTCCTACAGTCATGGAATGCAGCAAGAATTCAGTACTTAGCATCACCAGGTATTTCCCACCCTACATTGTTTCTACTGCTTTATATTACAATTCATTTTGAATACTTTCTATTTCCACATTTAGACAATCAACTGTAAAGAAAAATAATTGCTTCTCTACTCAAGGTAAACATTGCAAATACTTGCATACACTGAAGATATATAGCACTAAAAGAATGGGAAAGGTCATAATAAAGTGTTTATCCGCTGACTGCAAAGTTAGGAAAAAGCCAATTTGTTCAGGGATAGCAATCCATACGAGACAGCTGCTATCTTAGAAGATTAGGAGGATGTTTCACCAAGGAAATCCAAACCAACTTGAATTCCCAGTTCAGACCAGGGCCTTCTCACTTTGGGAGAATTTTTCTGTCCCTACAGAAAAGTAAGAAATATCCTACACTGAGCAGCTGATTCAGGAACAGCTGATGGCCACGCTGTAAACAAGGGTCTGTAAAGGTCTCTGTAAGGGCAAAAGCACGTGCATTCAAGCTGAAAAAAAGCTATTCATAGATCCTCTTCCACCACTCATATAACCTGCTAGAGTCTCAGGGGAAGCTGAGGCAGCAGCATCATGGGTCAACAGGACTTCATCCTCCAGCTGCAGTCTGAAATATAGGCAGAATGATCAGCCTGCCTCTGCATTCAGCTTCTCTAAGCCACAGGCTAGAAAGCCAGGGCTGTGAAACACAACGCTAACACTGATTCGCGTTCTGTGCAGTGAGGATTCCCCTTTGCTTCCACTTAAATAGCACACCGGTCATAGACCATGACCAGGGATCCTAGGCATCACTGTATGCAAATAATATCAACAAAAGATTTCTTTAACACATGAAAAACTAGACTTGCAGCTATCTGGAGAGAAAGAGGGAGACCTGAGGTTAACGACTGAAAAAGTAACACAGAACTCCAGATTGATATTTTGAGATGTACTTTTTTTAGTGTTTGCCCAGCTGATTCCCCAAACGACCCTTCCCATCATAAGGAAAAGAGATTAGAAAACGATGACCTGAAGAGCTGTACACCATCCCACCCCATTTTATTTTAATATCACCTTTGTTTTACTGCACTGTATTTAGTAATCAGTCACACCACATAAGATGGAAGTAAGGAGCAACGTACTTTCAGAGTTTTTCTTTGCAGCAGGAGCACCAGGCACATTTATGACATGACTCATAAGTACTCCTTGGTTTCTGATGACATCTCAGTTAAAGTGTTCCCAGCATGAAGAAAGGTGGGTTTCTCTGACAGGGAGAAAAAGACGGGGCCTACACAGTGCCCTTTTTGAGGAAACCCTGCACTGATTTCTAGCATCAGTTTATTTCTACAAGTGTTATCAAAAAGACATTACTGGTACAGTTCAAATTCCCAGACCCTTCACGTTTGGGCATGTACAATAAAATCAGAAGGACACTTACAGCCCCTAGATGCATCCCAGGCCACACCCCAGCTTGAGAAGACAGCCCCAATTGAAAGGGATGTGTTCTACACACCTTGGGAAACTCTGGCCCAGAGATCTGCAATACAGATTCCATAGCAGTCACTTCCTGCATAGATCTGGCCACACACTAACATAATTAAGCATCAGGCTGCCTAGAAAACCCCTCGCTTCCCTGCATCTTTGCAACACTCCAGCTCTGGTTGTGAGAGGCTGAAATCAGGCAAGTTCTGAGACTCTGATGGCTAATTTTATAGCAGGATTTAAGTTTTAGAGCTGCACCAGAAGCCCACAGTGGCCTTGTCTGTCTTTATTCACCTTGCCCTTTTATTTGGTCAACAATTGGACAAATTTCAGACAATCTCAAGAAGCCCTAAAACAGGCTTAATGCCAACACTTTCCCTCTCAGAATGCCCTCCTTCTCCACATTCGGTACGAAACGGAAGGACATGCAAGCAGAACAAACCTAAATTAGTCTTCTGAAAAACTAGCCTCACTCTCAACAGCCAGTTGGCATCTCACAGCAATGACCACTTGAAAAAAGTCCTGAGTAGAACATGCAAACAGGAAAACAAAGCTGGAAGTGCAATGCATTCTGCACCACAGCCACTGCTTGACTGCAGCATTTCATTGGCAGATATGGTTTAGCAAAACCTGGATACCTCTAAGCAGGCTAGGAGGTACCCTGTCCAAAGAATACAGGGAAATATCCTTGATTAACTCACAACAAGCAATAGGTACAAGCATGTTCTTCAGCCTCCAGTTGGTAGCATCACTCCCTCAGACCTGCTGTAAGCAACACAGGGAAGGCTCCAAGCACAGTGAATGCTTTGCTGCAAGGTGAAACCACGCAAACTGTTCAGCAGCTGACAGCACGCTGCACAAAAAACCCTCTGCTGACAAGGTCCAAGGAGGCTCATGTACAGAACTGGAAACCTATGAAAGGGGATAGTTAATTATAATGCATCCCAGCCTCCTACCCCCTTCTCTGCCATTCCTCCACATGCTTCAAGACAGCTGCCGTAATATTCTGAGAATTACAGCACTCCCAGAGGATACAGAGCTGATGGGGTGACCATCACTTAAGGTCTGCGAGTGAAGTGCAGTTACACAACTACAACTTCTGCTCTTGGGAACAGGAAGGGAGGGTAAGGAGTCTGCCCAGTGTCTCAGATAAGGAAAAAGAGGGACATTAAAACGCCTCTTCACCTCCTCCTCATGTTCCTGAGCATCACGAGCTAGTGACGCAGCCGTGTGAGGTCTGTCAGACCTCCTCTGCATTCAGTGATACGCAAGGCACTTTGGGGTTTATCTAATCTTAACTAACACCAGTGCAGTAGAGACAGAACTGATCAGGAAATGGAGAAGCGAGACCTAGATCTTGGTTTGTCCTGCCGTTACATCTAGTGTAAGACCATGCCTTTTCTTGTGAAGTTACATCACTGATCCGGTATGGAGGCTCTCATACTACAATCTCTCTCAGAGTTGTCTTTAGAAGGGAGGTAGGCAGGTACACCATTTGACCATGACAGCTTGAACAGAGGGCCAGATTTTAAGAAATACTTCTTTTTAGTGACTGTGGAGATTCACACTACCTATTTTACTTATTGTCTGCACAAAAACTATCCATAAAATCAATAAAATTGTCTCACGAGTGGCAATCAGCTAATGCCCAGAGTTGTATTCGAATACACTAGTATACAGAGTGTAGAATTACCCTCCTCTCAAGTCTCCAAACTTGCAGGCTCCCATGCACTGAGCAACAGCCACCACCGAGAAAAAGGCACAAGGAAACCACTTAATCCCACCCAGGTCTCCTCCTTGTCTCTGGCCCCAGTAAGACAAACTGAAGAGAGCTATCTGTCCTTCCATATACCTCAGTCGTGGAGGAGGGAACAACAGAACTATCACCCTTGCTTCAAATCAAAGTGCTCTCAATTCAGTCTTCTTAAGATTAAAGGAGAACAAGAATGGAAGAGCTTACAAATGGAGTACAACGTTGATGAATCAAATCCAATACTGACTTTCTACAAAAAGAACTGTCTGCCTTACCTCCACTGACAGCAGAACATTGGCATACTCTGCAATTAATAACAACCCATCTTCAAACAAAACCAATGTTGTCATACAAGGAGCAGAGAGCAGGTGATATTTCCATTCATAGTAATTCCGCTGACAGTAGCCAATCTGGCAATCCAAGTGAAATAGATCTGATCTCGAGCTGTTCTTGTCTTCTACAACACAGAATCAATGCTGGGGCTCAGGAAGCAGCAGCAACCAGAAGGTGAGAGAGGAAAACTGATTACTGTATGCTCTGAATCAAAATATTAACCATCTTTCCTAGGTGACAAAAGAGACTTGTGCGATTCTCATTAAGCTTTCTATTTAGTATTAAGTCAAACTGACTCTGAGTTTGGAGCTAAATCCAGATTCACTCACCCTAAAATTATAACAAAAGCACCAGGATTTTGGTCTGAGACCCTCTGGGAGCTCATTAGCCTCCACAAGGTCTTTAGCACCACTTTTGAAAACCTCCCTAAAGACAACGCATCAGTCATCCATCCATAATAGATACAAGCTACTCAGGAACTGCACTAGTATCAGGACCCTCCCTACCAAGGACTCAAACTCAGGCATCCCTTATAGTTAGCACTGTTGGCAAGAGCAGCGAACTAGCCTCCATGAATTTTACACTCATACCAGAGAAAGCAGCAGCTGGCTTCTACTTAATCATCCCCTTTATAACAGCATCCATTCTCCCTTTTACTCCAGTAAGCTTTTCCCCTTAATAATGCAGGAGGCCTATACCATGCTGCGTGGGTTAGCACAGCTCAGGGAGCTACTACGCTCTGTTCCCTGCAGATTCATCACATCCAGACACACAAACAAGGGTCCCTGGGCTCTGTCAGTCTCGACCCTCCCCTTTTAAGAACAGACCCAGCACGCATGGACACATTTTGCTCTCAGTCCTCACCTGTTCTTCTCCAAGCAGCAGAAAAAACCTTCCACCCTCCCTGAAGCTGCAGAGACAGCAATCTTTGCACTTGTAGGCAAACATGGGCACAGTACATTAGCGTCAACTTCTTTGTGTCAAGGGGAAAGGGACACAGGCTATGAAGATGCAGCATAAGCAAGCCCTGGGTACGCAGATAAAATATGGAATATATCCTGACCTTTTACACACACCCCACGGATGTAAATTTTGGCACACTTTCAAAGTTTCACCTCCTTTCTGATCTTTCACACAACTTTGTGGGAATTCAAGCAGTGGGCAAAATTTCTTAAACTTGCCTATATCTTAAACCATTCCCTAATCTTGCAAGCTCTCTTTTGTGATTTTTTTGATCTTTTTTTTGAGAAACTCTTACTAGCTTATGCAAAGGAAAAATAAAGCCTGCAGCCCTGGAACCATCAGAATAAGGTACTGCACAGATTAAGGGGCTAATCAAGCTGAAGCCAAAAACATATGACATATCAAGCTCTGAGATACTTTAAAACTAACTGCTCTTCCCCATTGCCTTCATTTTGATATGATCTCTAATGTAAATCATTTTGATATCATCTCTTGTAAACTGCCAGTCACTTCTCTCCCCTCTATTTCCCTGCAGCCTATTACTTTCCATCCTTGTGCTTTCCATGCTGCTCCCTCTTCACCAGTTTGTCTCCTCCTTAGACTGAGTATGAGTCTAAGGACTGGGTTTTTTTTCCTCCAGTTCAGTATCTTAACTTTTAAAGATACATGGCATCCCAAACCCAATAGGTGCCTCAGTGTCATGACAAAGACGAAGTCCTTGGATCAAGCAGAAGCAGGCTCATGAAATTGGACTTAATCTAGATGAAAGCCCAAGGTTACCCCAAGACAAAGCATAATCTACATAGGCTCTCCCTCAGCATAAAGAGCCAGGCACAATAGACACATGACAACTTACATGACTTTGCAGAAGGAAAGCTTTTTCCTCAGAGAAGATACACGCAGATGGCAGACCTGCTTCACTGCTGTGCTGCAGGACACCTTTTCAGGGTATGGGTTCTGGACCATGGCTATACTTCACAATGCACAAGCCAACAGCGGCACTCACACCTCGAGAAAAAAATTGCTAGACAGAATCAAATGCATCTGCCAGCAGCAGGACAAAATTCTTCATCTTCTCTGAAAGGACCTGAGAATTGGAGCATGGTCCTTGGAAATCCATCACCGAGAAATTAACTCCACTGGCAGCATACCCTGGTACCATCCTTTACAGTAAGAGCAAGCAAGCACTGAAGATACTAGCTATGCCTAGCCCAGATTTCAGCCACCCTCAGCTACGTATTCCCCTCTGTTTTTTATCCCAAAGCCAACTTAGTGACTCAGCATCCCTTTACTTTTAGCTAGGGTAGCTTCTTTCAGCACTTTCCCAGATGTACAGAGGTTGGTGCAGATCCTCACTCGCTCTCTGCTCTAATCCTTCAAGTAGAGCGCAGGCTCCTTCTGCCTGACATCAGCGGCAGCGTGCCAAGAGAAGGTGCACCTTCCAGTACATACCACATAGTTTTGTGCTCTCCCCTCTTCTGCCCTACTTTGCCCAACTTTTGTCACAACTTGCAGGACTGTAAAACCCTGGGTCATTGTATCTTTCCAGGGGGACTTTTTTTGTTGTTGTTTTGGGTTAGTTTGTTGATTTGGGTTTTTGTATGGGTTTGGGTTTTTTGGGGTTTTTTTTAAGAGCTGCTGTCTAAGTCAATTGATCAGGGGAACAGAATTGCCTGTAGATCTTTAGCAGAAGGAGACCACTCCAAAAGTGTGCTTGGAGGACCTTTTGGTGGTGGTCAAAAATGCCACCATAAGAGCAGACAAAGTCATTCAATTTTCAAGAGTCTAGGGATTCAAGACTCTTTCATGTCCAGCTTCACACCTTGCATGAAACTTAAAATGCATTCGAGTTATTTTTTGGTTAAGTTTCATAAGCACAAGTCACCAGCATCCAAAGGATGACTTTACCAGCAGAGTCTGATGCAATTAACATCGGCAAAGACCAAAAAAACCCAAAACCCAAAGAGGAAAAGGTAATTTACTAGCCATTGTATGGATCATTTCTGCCCAGTATCCTCCATGAAAACAGAAGTTACTTCTAATTAAATCTAGGCAGCAGGAATGTTGCCTCCCCAATAAGAGGTCAGCAGGCTCACCATCACCCTGGCTCTGCAGAAATAGGCCCGAAGTCTGTTTGCGCTCCAGCTGAAACATGTCCCTTCCCACCAGGAACCTGTTCTCAGCACCAGTCTAAAGGCTCCTGTTTAGTCTACATCTGAAACAAGCAGTACTTCCAAATTATTCCCTTCTTGCTATGCTCAGAAATCCCCCATTTGAGTATTAATGAAGCCTAAGTGTGTTTAACCTATGAAATCCCAGAACAAATGGTATACCAGTATACTCTACACAGAGGAAGCCCAGGTAGGATCTAAGTACCCATCTGCTTTGCTGTCAGACGCTTTATTTCCTGGTTGGAAACACCACTCCCTGCTAGTCAATTATGTTAGGCTCCTCAGCACCAGAGAGACTGATAATTGGAGTGCAACATATGGAGGAAAAGGTTAGCTACAACTACCATGTGCTCATTCTGAGCCAGACTCTGTTGGGACATTAATTAGTTCTTCAAGGTCAGGATGTTCTCTCAAGTGAGTCAATTCCTCAGATGCTCAGTCAGCTGCTACTCGGTTCTTACTCAATCTATTGGCCTTTGACATCATAGTGGGGAATCTGAGTTCAGGAAGCCTTTGCCCTACTAGACAGTTAGTAAGAAAGACCTCTGACCTCAGAGACAGCTTATGTGGAAGGACTGAGTAAGAGACCTGAAACAATGCTCTGAGAGACCATGCCTGGATACAAGCATGCAGAGTGGAAGACACCAGTCAGATGCTTCTTGTAATCCACTATGCAGCAGCACAAAGGAAGCTGTTCCCAAATCACAGCATATGCCCTCCTGTGGGCTCACTATAACCCATAGGCACAAGATGAGCTATGGAAAACACAACATGACTCTACCGTACATGTAATAAAAAGCATTTAATATTTCAGAAACCAAAGTCCAGACGTAATACTGGACCCCAGGATGTTAGCAGGGAAACAGGCCTAGAATAGAAAGGTGGTAGTAGCTAAGGGCTCACTTTTCATGCACAGATGAAGAAAATTAAGCAGATTCAGGCTCAAAAGATGAATTACAAGATACAGCAAAATTCTTAATCATACGGCTCTGAGCAAAGCAACAATAATAAATCATGGACAAAAATAAGCATTCATTTTTCAACAGCTTTTGTGCCACTGCTGCAATTTGAGGTAGTCATTAATCAACCCAAAGTACAAGAAACTTAAATTTCTTCTGGAACATCATAGCAGTTCTCACCCAGCTGCAACCCATGAGCTCTAGATACCTCAGGACCATCACAACACAGCATAAGGGAAATAAAACAGCAAAGCTCAGTATTATCCTTGCTGAGCATAAGAACCACACATGAATTTTCACTTGTGTATTTAAAGATCAGAGCTGATAATGATCAATACACAGCAAGTTAGGTGAAGCTATCTAAACCAGCTACGATTTCAGGGAATCAATCTCAAGAAAATGCAGGGCACTTCAGGAGTTTGATGCATTTGTCCCACAAGTTCTGCTTTTAAGCAGGTGAAAATTTTGGTTTTTTAGACATTGGTAAGAACAATGTAAACCACACTTGTTTAACAACTCTGAACAATACAGGGAAAACGAGTTAAGGACCTCAACCAGCCCATGTAATTTCACTGAGTGGTTCCAGGCATTCCCCCAATTCAGCCGCCAACAGACGTACCTGTCTTCACGCATATGAGGGCTCAAGAATCGTGACAAGTCATCATCGTGGCTGCTTTGCTGGCTGCTCTGTTGACTACTGCAACGAAACAGAAAAGCAGAAGCAATTAGATTTGTATAAGTCCCTATGAAATACTCTGGTTTAAAGCCAGAACAACAAAAACACAAGGTTTATACTTCTTATTTGGGGGTGTTAAGCGAAAACAACAGAAGACAGCAAGTTCATATTTGATTTACACCAGGCATGACTCGTCTGATGCCTCAGCCTCACTTAGTGACACCTTCCTAAGAACTTTCCAAAATATATTGCCTATACACTGTTTCATCATGCCATTCCAGAACTGTTTCATACGGCTTAACATTCAAATATCGAACTGCTGCCTATTCATATACCCCCTGCTTCTAGGCAGCGGAACAAAAAAAGCCTTTAAAATGAACTCTCACTAACAATGAAGTGGCTAACGACAAATTTCTGTTGGTGAGTTGCATGCTGAGCCCACAAGATGTCACTCTCCCTCTTTAAATCGGTGTTTTGGGGCATTTTTTTTTCCCTGCACATGTATTGTATAGAGTCTGCCTTATTCCCTTCTAGCAGCCTCCACCTGCTCCAAGGACTCATCAGGGTTCCTGCTTATCATTTGTATAGCTTCATTTCTTTGAAAGCGCTTTACTTCCAAGCAGTAGATAGATCTGATTCCACCTTCAGGTAACAGACTACAGTGCAAAAAGCAGATATCCCTGGGATACCTTTAATCTACTTTACCTGGGTCCCACCGGCTGTGGAGTCATGCCAACACAACTTTAGCACAAACTGCACAGCCCCACCTGGCACACTTGCCCAAGCACACAGGATGTGCTAAAAATGCTGTGGCTTCGCTGCTGGCAGGACCTAAACTGTTCAAATAAAACCAGTTCAGGTATACATGCACATGCTTGTAACTACAGCTTCTACAACACCATACACAGATCTGCACATCACAATACTGTATAAAAAAGAACCAAATCACATCTTTTCATTCCAAAAAGCAATAATTCTCAGGCACTAAAACCTATTCTGGGGGGAAAAGCATGGTACCAAAACACCACAATAGGATTTTTCCGTGAACTGTACTTGTTTGGGATTAGGAGGGTTTTTTTGGTTTGTGTGTTTTGATTGTTTTCACCTGGTCTTGACCTTTTTAAGCACTACAAGGAGAATCCTACTTCTAAGAAGAAAACACTTTCTTCTGCTGTACAAGAAGCATTCTCTACCTTCTCTTTCTATTTCAACAATACTCTCTCCAAGTTTCTCAGATAAAACACTTTAACAGTTTTTTTTCTTCTCTAAACATATTCTGTGCTTGCATAAAGTAATTATAGCTATTCTTACCTACACCTACTTATACTTTACAACTCAACTACAGAAAGAATAACTCAATGGTAACAAGACTACTGACTTGAACAAATTAAGTCCTTGGGGAAAAAAAAAAAATACTTTTAACACCACAGAATATTAACAGAAAATACTTGAAAAGGTTGAGAAGTTTATATGTACAGTCAGGCCAGCTGGGGAGGAAGCAGAACCAGCAAGTACCTCAGTAATAGAGAAGAGCTACATGCTCCAGCACTAAACAACATATCTTCAGCAAATCTTTATAAATAAATGGCTCTAACAAGCTCCCACGTTTGCTTTTTAGGGACCTGAATCCCTAAAACTCCTGTCTTCCTCACCGCAATGCAACCTTACAATTAGTTTGTTTTCTTGGAAGAGCCCCTATGAAATCAAGAGTTTTGTCAAAGAGGTTCGCAGTTTCCTCTGAAAAGAAAAAAGCCAGAGTCTTATTTTCATTTAATATCTTCATCAACCACCTTGGTTTTGACCAGCTTCTCTGAGGTCTTCATGGACTCCATCTTATTGAACGCAATCCTTCTGAAACACAAAATAGCTGTCTTGGGGACCCACTTAGCATTTGAGAGACATCACACACAGTCCACTATTTTTGCCACCTGTTCAGAATAGAAGGCAGAAAACTGTTCCTTACTGTTAAGGCAGAAAGGAGAGGAAGAAAGTAATTCCTGATTAGTATTTATGAAATCCTTGAACAACAAGTAACATATAAATTAGCCTTTCAGATTGGACACACAAAACCACAAAACTCCTGCAATATTTGTGACTTTCAGCTACAGATTTAAAGTATGCGCATTGCACAGAAGTCAGATGTGCATCTCATGTGGGCACATACCCAGAAACCCACAGAGAACACTTTGCTTGTTTCCCCATTGCACAGTATATAGTTTTACCATCCCAGCCAAGACAGGTAAACATTTTTGCAAAAGGCTCTCAGCAAGGAGACAGCTTTAATTTTCTCCTCCCACACCCGCATACTTAGTCATTCTTTTCTGAAGCGTCTCACTGTAGAAAGGATAATCAAAGCACAAGAATTCTCTATTGGCTTCAAGCTATAAATCAACAGCTGGGTAAGAACAGTATATCCAAAAAAAGCAAAGAAACATCTTTCCTGTACTTCTGAGCTTAATTATAGCCCAGTGACCTGGTTTGGAAAGAGTGCAAAAGGAACCACACCTTCCCTCCTAATTCAAAGGAATTATCAACCCTTTTGATAGAAGCATCATGGCAGGGACTATTTCTATAACTATTTGTTTCTTCACAACCACTACCACCCCCCACACACACTTTGCCATTTCAATTCAGATCAAGCAGATGTAACAACACTTACCAAAAGATAATTCCCAATGTATCACAGCCCAATGCTGTGATATACCTGCAGCACTGGTAATCCCATGTGAAAGTTTGCTTTTCAGCAGCTATACAAGATGAACCTTTGACTTTTTCATGTTCATCCACCCGTGATTTAACTCCTCATTCAGAAAGTCCTCCAAATCAAGGTTTAAAATTTAATGGAATCCAGATATTGCAACACATGGCAATATACCACCTTACCCCCTTGTCACTAGTGAACACAAGGTTACAAACAATGATACAAACTCAGACCAGGAGAGAGAAATTAGTTTTTACCCACTTGTCCATTTGACAGGATTCAACGAGCTTCATTTTCGCTACAACAGTTTTGCATGGAAGCTTTGCAGAAGTTTGTGAGCTTCTCACACATAGAAAATGATTTCATCATTCTGAATATCATACAGTGCAGCTGTTAAATTCCCTAAAAAGTACAGAGCAGTTGAAATACAAAGCCTACTGTTTTATCATGTTTTCAGTCCATTTTACATTGACCTGCTTTTAAGACAACAGTGCTCCTTTGAGATGGCATAACAAGAAATTACTGTTGTTGTACTGGAGATAATATAAGGGGAGGTAAGAAACGTATGATTTTTACCGAAAAGTAATATGAGGGCAGCTTTTACATAGTCACATCAGTTTTGTACTTGCAAAGACAACCTAGAGCTGATTAAAAATCTCATGGGGAAAAAAAAAAAATAAAAAAAAATATCAGCAAAACAAGCTTATCTCATTACAAAGCTCAAGAATTATAAACAATTTGGACATGTCTTAAATCTTTGGGTACACAGCCCCAGTGTGCCCTTCTCTTAAAGATGCTAAACATTAAAGGCTTATATCCTATGTTTTTTCCCCTTCAATTCTCATGCACATATTCTGACTCATAACTTACTACTTCAGAAAACAGTGAAGAGTTTTAAATACAGATTAACCATGCCTTTTACTAATTAAATCTTTCAAGAGTCTACTTCCACCACTCCTGCACTCAACTGCTCCAAAACAATTTACTCAGGTTGTAGCCCAAGTACAAAAACCCCATTTTTCTACTGAGTGAAAAACAGGTGTCCTGATCACACACACCCCATTTTGTTCAAATCTGTAGATTAAAAAAAATATTCCATTTTGCATTATTTGCATGACTTCTGTATACTGAAGAAAAATAATTAAGAAAATAAGTCAGAAGAAAAGTTCCCTCTGAGTGTTTTCCCACAGGGGGCTTTAGGAGCTTGTCAAAGACAAAACAATTTAGCCTTTAAATTCCACCCTCTGCTCTGCTCATCCTTCACAAAATGCAACCCCCCTCCTATTTCCCATGAAACAGCAGAAATGGCCCTCAAAGTCCCGGCTGCCTAACAGCACCTCGTTGTCCTTGGCCAATTAAATTCCTGTCATCTAAAGCACTGTTACTATGGTTGCATAGATACATAAATGACTGTGCCATTACATATGTCAAGGAACTGCCAGGTGAAGGGAAAGAAAAAGAAAGGAGGATAAGGGACATGAACTAGAAGTCACTAACCTAAGTTCCAAGACATAACAGTCACCTTCATCAAGGTGGATTGTCCTTTGATAGGCCTAAAGCCTTTACTCTGTGAATTAGAAGCCAAAGCACCTCCAGTGACACAGCTTTCCCACAGGTGCTCTGAGTTTCCACTCTTCAGCAAACAAGTTTAAAATTGTCCGGGGAAACATATCCTTATCACTGAAGGCTGCAAGCTAACATCAAGCTTTATTAAAAAGGATAAGGAAGATTCATGCTCAGCAAACTGTAACTGCCTGATACCAAGCCCTACACGAGGAAGGTACCACAACATTTCTAAGGATGACAGCACCCCTTCTGCCTACACAAACCTGCTCCATCTAAGGACTGACTCTGAAGGAGTTTCTTCCAAGAAATAGGTGCAAAGCACCTATTTGACTGCACACATTTGACTGAAGTTGAAATAGGCATATGGAGAGGCAGGAGAAAAATTTGTACCCACACTCATGCAGTGAATCCATGCAATAAATAGAAGGCAGAGGTTGCCGATGAAATTTCAACTGGCTTTTTTAAGCTAAATTTTGAACATGCACTCTCTGGAGCCTAACGTATTACCAGCATTCCCAACAACCAAAGGGTCACTTGCTACTCCACACCTTCATGTGTTTTGAATAACTCAGTTTTATAGTCAACGGATATAAAGCAGTGTTTACAGTCCAAACCCATTAGTAATTATCAAAAAAGATAAGGGACATCTGCCTCGGCCCTAGTGAACAGTTGCATATATCACATAGACCATAATCGTAATTACAACTAACTGCGTCCTTTGTAGTCACATTCAGAGTTGGAGAGCCAGAGTCTGAATCTGTAGAAGAGTCCTCTTCTCTCCTTGCTGGAAAGGGTTACAAGGGGCAGGATGGGCAAGTTTTCTCCTCTTACTGCATTCATTTCACAAATTAAAGCATCAACATCAACCTTCACAGCTGTCAAGGCAAGCCCCTTCATCAACATCATATTCAACAATGAACAACAGATATCTTGAATTTCAAAACACAATCCAGTTGAAAACAACTGCGGTAATGAACAGGATGACTAATTGTTAAACACCCATTGACAGGCAGAATGTTGTTGAAAACATGAAATTCAGATGATCCAACAGTAAATATTTGCTGACTAGATAAGATCAACACCATTTAAGTTCCAAGCTGTTTGTAAATTAGTCAACTTTGATACTTTTGTGTGACCGGTCATCCTAAACCACACAAATACTGAAAGGTAAATATTTAAAAAATAAAACCACAAACTCCTGCACAAATGCAGTAAGACTCATTCAAAAAAACAAACAAAAAAAAAACAAACAGAGCTGGTGGGATTCACAGGCACTTGACACACATTATCACAAACAAATAAGATTGAAAAAAATCAGTTCACCAGAAGCACAGATTAGGTCTCATTTGAAGTTGCAGGTTCTAAAGGGAAAAAAAGACTACATTAATAGCCAAATTGCTACTAAGCCACCATCCATGCACTCTCACATTTCAGATTAGAAGAGATACCACATAAATGGAAGTTTGTGCTTATGGATTTTCCAGAGTTTCCAAAAGCAGAGAAGATGGGCTGCTTACTACAGAAATCTATATTAAAAAAACCCCCAACTTTTACCATTTTTGAAGATACAAAAGAGCACAGATAGCAGCTAAATACTCAACTATGTATTCAAGTCCCAAATTAAATCCATTGGATATTCACACATCTCATTGCTCCAGTTTTCACCAAAAATAAAAGTTTTTAATTTAGTTTCAAATATGAACAGAGACATATTCCAGAAACTTGTGACAGTATCAAAACATGTAACAAAATAATTTCTGCCAATATCTCTCTACACTTCAAAGCACGCCGTGTCTGATACTTGTCCTCCCAAAAACCTCAATTAACCAAATCCAGCTGCCAGCAGAACCTGAAAAACTGCAACCCATTTGCCTCTTCCATTATGAAATCCCTATGGAGCTGTCTACTCCTCACAAAAATGGGATTTCAACAAGAATTTTATCATAACTTGAAAAAGCAAAAGTGCACGGGCAATCCCAATACACACATCCGCCACTTCCCGCAGCAGCTTGCTGCATTTCTAACAAAGGAGAAGGCCCACTTCCTTTCTTCTGTCCTAAAACTGAAACGTGGAAGTTGACGGAAGCGAGAGAAACTGAGAACTACAAAATTTACAGAGTCACATATTTTGCAGCTTCTTGGAATTGCATGGCATGAAATGAACAGAACTATAATCCACAAAGCCTTTCTAGTCCTCTTTTTAATCAGAAGCAGCACCAAGCTTTAACAGTTTTGTCTTCATCAAGCATTGTTTCCGAGGTTAGTAAATACGCTGATATTCTCTAAAGACAGTAGACTTCTCAGATTGCATTTCCAGATTGTGAGAGGCTCTACAGGCTTTACTCCTGGAGCTTTTTGGGCAAGCACATTCAGACTGCCACTAGTACAATTTTTACCCAGCATGAATGCCTCACGGAAAACTGTTCAAGATGGAAAGATTTAGCATACCTCAACTGTTACATACATACTATTGTATGGATGGATTAGGAGTATAGGTAAGAAGTTGTCTGCATCCCTTAGAAAAAGCATCTTATTTATCATCTGTATAGACCCCCAGAGCACCAAACATAGTTTGGATCTTCAGGCCTTTCTGCAAGGACAAATTACAGAGAAATTTCTTCCTGCTCTTTCACCTTAAACAAAACCGTGTCATAGGCAAGCAAGGCTCTTACGTGCCTCCTCTGCTGTTTAATGAACAGAAACAATCTCTCCTCTTCTGCTCTCGCTATCAGCCACCTAACAGCTTTTGGAGACCCAGCAGGTAAACAAACCTTAAAATTACCCAGACTGTTAAAAACCAATCAGTGAAACAGTACATTTTGTAGGCTGGAGTTTCCAGATGAAAAAAGCAGCCAGCCCTGATCAAATCCAGAGGATTACAAGACAGCACTTGGAGTCCTAAAAGCATTTGTTTATTCACTTGGATGCTTACTGTATGCTAATGGTCACAGAGCTATTGCTTTTGCTCAGGGGCATGTGAGCAACACATGCATCACTGGAATTAATCAGCTGGTGCACAGTTTGCTCTCAACTACCAGCTTTCCTGGGAAAACCCTGCCATACAAACATTCAGACATCTGGCCACATAATGGGGCTAAAGGTTACCAGACTGCAAAAAGAAATTCAAACTGCTTGATAACAATTTAACTAGAAAGGGGGAGTGACTGCAAGCAAACTGCATTCATTTCCCTGGTGGGAATTGCATGCTGACAGCTGCCCCCTTTCATCAGGTGTTATTTGGGAACCTGTACACTTAATAGCGTAGGTGAGCTCCTAGCAGATAGATGTCACACTGACCACGTTGGTTATCTGCTACAATAGTGTTACAATTAGCCAGTTGGACAGTTCAAGCATCATCATTGCTGTTCAACCCGAGACAGGGCTTGGTGGAAAAAAAAAAATATCACTGGACAAAATGCTGGAGCTTTTACTCTAGCAGTGTAGTCCCTGTTGCCCTTGAAGAAATGAATACTACAGTAAATGACATTACTAGGCTCTGTAACAAACAGCAACATCGTAATAAAACTGCAGCAAGAGCCAGTGTTCTAGATGACCAAGCCTAAAGAGGGGAAAGTAGACAGGCAGTATCTGCTACAGAAAGTCAGCTTCCTGCCATGCAACAGCCTCAGGGTGCAGTAAGGTTTACCCCACAGTGCTAGCTGCTAGTCCCTCTCAAATTAATGCCACAAAATCCTTCAGGGTTCATCACTAACTCCCCACAGATTCTGCTTGCTGTGTTGTTTCCATGCCTGCTGAGTTTTGCAAGCCCAATGACGATGTGTGCATTCTGCAAGCCCAGAGGTTCAGCACAAAGCGACCAGCAAACTGGTTTTTCTTTTTTCTTCTGGAGTAGAAAGGGAAAAGTTCCATTTGGAACGATCATGTTTCCAATTGCAAAAGGAGAGTTGGAGCCCGCTACATGTGAAGAACGGAGATGCCATGCTGGCATTGGTATGCTAATACCACCTAATCCATCAACCACTTCAACTTTTTTCCAGTCACTGCTTCAAAAACATAACCAGGTTTAAGCCAGAAATGTCTTAATGATGAATCCACAGAAATCTGTCAGCATAGCAATGGAGCTATCACGCATACATGAAAGAACTAAGTTTTCTTATGCATTCACACAAAGAAATGTGTCTTGGCCCCCGTCTCAAACACATTCACCCTAAAACCAAATTAAACACTTTAGTTAAAGCCATCCTCTGTTGAACTTCAGACCTGAACTTTGCAATTCTGACACTTCAGCATATGCCCTATGCTTTATCCTTCCCCTGTTTTCTATGCTTGAACTGAATCACTACTTAAATCACCACAGCTAAGGGAAAAACAGTCGTTTTTCTCAACCAAGCTATGTTTTTCAGTGTCAATCTTTTAAAAGAGATATTATCGAATCCTTGGTGGCATGCATTTATTTACAAAACTTCCCCAAAACTTAATAAAATGACAGACTGACCTTGCTAAAGGCACCTCACGCAAGGAGAGTTACTACATAGTCAGACTGGATATTAATAGAAGAGTTATACTTGTATAGAAGTATATTATATACAGTAGAAGAACGTGTCCTATAAGCACTCAAGCAACACAGCAGTCAGTGAGCCATTCTAGTCTGCTGGGTGCAGAAACAGTAAGAAACAAGTTTCTTTTTTATGGAAGTACAGTACATCCTTTCAGGCGTAAACCAACACAGGTTTCATGCAACAAGAGAAAAATTGGCGCACACTAAGGTACATTAAGGATTTATAATGCACTAACTTCTTGGAGAAACTTTTAAAGCATCCTGTGTATTCTGGGCCTTCAGGAAAGGCAGATTATTCCACTCTCCCATTAAAAGTACAGTAAACTACACTGCATGTTGTAGACCCTGAATGCACCTGCAGAGAGTTACATTAAGTATAGCTTTTTCTTTGCATGGCCACACAATAACTCCCCTGGGCATCAATTTTCCTGTGTTGACAAGCTCTTGGAAGTCTTCACAAATGATTTGTCCTCTTTTGAGCCAAAGGAGTGAGTGACTTTCATGTCTGGAAAGCTGACAAGAACTGAATCCAGACTATCTGGGCATGCAGACTCACCTGCTAGCCACAAGGCTTCTTCCTCTCTCATCCTCTTATTTTCCCAACATCAGCTACTGAACGAAGGGTTTCATAGAAGGTCCCAGCAGTAGGAATGAACATCATCAAAAAAAATGCTGACAAAGGTTTAGCATTGTCACTCCCTGTCCTGGTGATTCCAGCAGAAAGATCACCTCCTCTCTCAAGGGTCTCTTCAGAACACCTTAATCAAGTTACATCTCATCACCCATTCTTTCAGGACAGTCTCCATCACTTGGAAGCAAGTTGTTTTCATTTGCTCTGTATTACCTGTTGATGATATTTAGAGGACCACGAACAAAGACACAACACAGCACTGCTGTTTGCAACATGCCTACTTCTTGCACATAAGGATTAGGCCATTTGGTCTGGCATCAGCAAGTCCAACCACATTACCCATTCCAGCAAACTGGTGAGGACTGTCCCAGGAGAAGCACACCAAGATTTCTAGGGGGACAGTAGACCCTACCTAGCTATTGTCCCCGGCTCTTCCTGGAAGCAGGGAAGGTAAAGTGGCCAACAACATACCTGCTCTCACTGTATTCCTTCTTCTCTCTCACACGCAGCCACTTCCGAAGGAGGAAGCGCTTGCGCCGCGGGGAGGCACTGGGTGTAGAGCAGTTGGACCAGGGAGTGTCCTCATCACTGGAGGGGGTGATTTCAATGGATGGGAGCTGCAGGTATTCCTTGCTGGAGGAAGGAGAATCCTGATACCTGCTGACCTCCAGGCTCTGCTCCTGCACATTCTTCATCCGCCTCATCTTGAAGCGCTTCCTGCGCAGGGTTGGGGTGGATGAACTGGACCAGGCACGGCCACCCTCCACCACCTGCTGCTCTGGGACTTGCAGTGCTGGGAGCTGCAGGGTTTCTGTCATATTGGCAGCTGGCATCAGATGCCCTTTCTCTTTCTGCTCCCTCCCCCAAGCACACTAGCTCTGATCTCGGTGTAAACCACACCGCAAAAGCGCAACTTGCCTTCCTCCTCCCTCACCCAGTCCCGTACTGCCCTCCCTCTCAAGCCGAAAACCTCATGTTGTTCACGTGCTTTTCATTTAACAAGCAGCGGGGTGGGGAGGGGATGTTCAGGACACAGACATGCCACAAGGGAAGCCAGTTTCAAGTTTCTTTTTAGCTTCTCCTCTCTACAACACTAAGTCCCTCCCTTGCCCGGTCTCTCTAAAAGCAGCAGGTTTCACACAGAGAAAAAGGTTGCCAGCAACAGCTTGGCTCACTTCCCCCCTCCCGCCGCCTTTGCCTTCTGTTGGCTCAGAAAAGAGAATCTCCTGGGGCTGTGCTAGGAAACTCAGCTGTAGTCTTCTCGAAGTAAGTATGGAGTGGAGCGCCGTGGAGCTGTGAGGAAGTCAGAAAGAGAAACAAAGAGAGGGAGGGAAGCAACAATACTAGATAACATCAGGAGCAAGAATAGGAGGAGCTGCATGTTCTTTTTCTGTAGCGGGTAAAACATACGCAGGCAGCTGTTGCAAGTGTAACTGCACTCTTAATCCCAAGAGACAGGGTTTAGATTACCAAATATGCTGCTGCTACAAATCAACCAAATGACAGGGGGTGAGAAGGGATCATAGCCCTCTGTAGAAGCCAATTGGACAGGCTTTCCCCTTGTCCCACCTTCCTGTTCAGAAAGCCCACCCCACATAGGGAGGGAGCAAGTAAACTTGGACTTTCAGCCTTCTTTCACAAATGGGGAGGGGTGTGGGGGTGTGTGTGTCGTCCCAATTGACTGCTCACAGAAAAGGCAAAGAAGGAGAGGGATTGAGGAATAGCTAAAAAGGCAGTAGCAGCAGGTGGCACCAGAACTGGGAGGCTGGCTGGTTTTATAGCTCAGGTTCACATGAGTGAAAGCTGATCAAAGTTGGAGGGCAACGCTGCTTCCAAAATGACAGTGGATGATGGATGTTCTCAGGTCCAGGAACCAACAAAGACATCACATAAAGACAATCAGACATGCAGAACAGGTTTTATACCAGGAGAAAGACACATACTACATGGAAGGTTCCCAGGCATTTAATACACTAAGGAAGCTCTATCAAGGGTCAGGCACTAGAAGAAATAGCAGCCTCAGGACAAGCCTTATGAAATTCTGATAAGGAAACCAAATCAGATAATGAAAACAAACAGCGTGACAGATTTCGGGAATCATCAAGATTCCCAGAATTTCACTGAATGCTCCTGAACAAAGTTGTATTTTCAGGTGGAAAAGTGACATAGAACTTAAAGACTCTAAGGAAATGATTAGAATTCAGCTGCGTGAATTTCAAGTGTGCTGTCAGAAAAAAAACAACCAAACATCTCTAAATCAACTTGATACAGCTTTAGTTGTCATTGTTCAACAGCCTGAACTTGTAAAAATATCAGTTTCAGATTAGAAAAATATTTGTCAACCCAAATCAAAATAGATTTTCTTGCATGGACTGCCTCAGTTTTGTTTGAAAATCAACTTCACAAGAACTTTGAACATCAAAAACTGGTATCTAGAATACAAAGAACTAAGCATGTCAGAAACAGAAGAATTATAACAGCAGGAACAAGGGGGAAGGAAACGTTTCAATAATATGTTGGGGGGGAGAGTGTTTGGTTTTGTTTTTTGCTTTTTTTGTTTTGGTTTTTTAAATCCTCAGGTGTTATATTCTACTTTGTTGAACTGTCCTTTTTGCTCTGCTCATCCTGTAAGTTAATAGCTCGAGGAACTCTTCAATTTTTGGAGCTCCTGTCACCTTTGTGTCCATAGATCAGTTGCACACACACACACTCAGAACATCTTCTACAAACACCACTTAAAAAAATAAAGTCAAATAAAACAGTTTTTTGAAGTCTAAGAAACAAAAATCTATGGATTAGACAAAAAGTCAGTAATCTGTATTTGAATCCATACTTGCATGAGTAGCTGTACATCCTCTCCTCTCTGCCTTCCAAGGGCTGACACTGTCTTCCTCATCCACAATGAGGAAAAACCTGAACCTGAGTATTTCAGCTATCCGTTGCTATGATTTTTATCACATCACCACACACACAGAAGCCATCTGTAAACAATCTATTACTGCCTACCTGTTAACACAGAAAATTAACTTTGATTTTCCTCCTTCCCATGGCATCTGGGAATCGAAAGTCCACAATATCATTCCTAGATTTTAACCAAGAGCAAGTTATGTGCAACTTTGGGGGAAAGGATCAGTAGCCCTTTGGAGGCTATCAAAGAAGGTTTGCTTCCAATCTGTGGAATCTTTTATCAAATACACAAGATTCTCATTTAACTGCAGAAAGATATGCAAATAAAAAGGGTCAAAGTTTGCACTTTGGCATGCTTTCTTTAGTAATAAATTGCACAGCAGACATTGCAAACCCTTAAAATCCCAACAGATGTTTTCTAATTAATCAACAAGATTAATACGTACTACATTGCTCTAGGCAATAGTAGCATTTGGTAATCATTGTCTTTAACAAGGGAAAAGCAGCCCTTTCACCCATCTGTGTTGTGTTGCCATGGCCATGCCAGTACAATTTATTCACCCTCAGCCTTGCTGAACACTACTGAAATTCAGTAGATACGATCCTTTTCTACTCCCCTTCGTATATACAGAACTGAAAATAATTCTGTCTGACCCTGCCACTAGAATCCTTCCACTTAGGACAGGGTACACATGCATGAGGACTACCCCTTTAATTCCAAGTACTTCACCGATTAGTAAGCAACACTTATTTGCACTCCAACATTCTCAGTGCGTTTTTATTTTGGAGAGAGGATGCTGGCCACCTGTCTGATGCTTAGAAAAAAGAGAACCTATGTAATAAGAGAGACAGCTCAAACACCTGACTCGCAAAGTGAAAAATACCAGCCATGATCAAGCACTATTTCTGTACAAAGCACAACAGCACAGTGTGACTGCTTCCATGAGAGCCTGTTGCTAGATCCTAATGACTACTTCTGCATTTAAACGATCCATCTAACAACAGATTCATTAGAGAAGCACATGGTTGTCAATGGTTCAGGTTGAACAAAAATGTCTCTGCCTTTCTCTTAATCAAACATCCTGGGTTTTCCAGTGTCCTCAGAATAGCACTTATCAATTAAGCAAAGTAGAAAGAAAAATCCTCTGAAAAACTAAAAATCCCTTCTTTGAGTGAAGAACACGAAATAATGCCAGCACAGATTCTTTGGTAGTCCTTTCCGTAATATCTTTGTCATTGCAAGACCTCCTTGGACTAAGACTTCGGCCATCCATTGATCTTTGCATGTTAAGGTAGAATGAGGCCTATTACAATTTGACATATGACAACTTGTGGTTACATGCAAGGAGGACATATGGGCCAACCATTCTTATTTTTAGTCTCCTACAGGTCTGTCACTTTAAATCATGCACAACCACCCAGCAGTTGCTACCATTCGAACATACACAGTCAATTTTATTTTTGTGATACCCAATACCTCCATGTGTTGTCCTCTGAAACCCAAGGACTCTGTTCCAAGACAGATGACAAATTTCACAGGCCACAGGGTGAGAAATACCAGCAGACTGATACTCCAGTGTATTACAAAGCAAGATGGAGACATTCCTGTGGCCCATACATTCCCTTATTCTTCCCTGCTCAGTACAACATTTATTCAGGACTTGGCAGAAGCTCTTCCACAAGCAGCCCAGCTCAGAAAGCAGTCTTGCACACTCTTTAGTGACCACAAATACTGATTGTCTGGGTTAAACACTGCCTCAGTAGCTCTTCCTTCATGTCCCAAAAAACATGGCATGAAGGAACATAAATGCATTTTTATCCCAAAGGACTCAAGATGTCCCTTTTATGCCACCTGACCAAAGAACAAAACAGTTCTCATTGCAGTTTGACCAAAAATAATAGAAGTGCTTTAAATCAAGTCTGTAGTCAGTGAGAAATCAACCTTTGATTAAGTTACATGAACTGCACTGGCCTATGGCCTAAGACCTTACTATGTCTGTCATTTTGGTCCATAATAATTGGCCTCTGAACTAAAATACAGGTGTATACACAGTTGTACTCACTGTGCAAAGCACAGCTTGCACATGTGCTAAGTGCATTGCAGAAGGTTACCTGATCCAAGGACTAGGAGCGGTAACTCTCAACTCCTACCCAAATCCCATCACTGGTGGGTAACAACAGGGGACAGAAAGGGGTTGCAATAGGCTTAGCCACAAAGTATCCAATCTCTCCTACCAGAACCACACACAACTTGTGGAATATGCATTGTATTACATATTAATTGCTGGCCATTTCAACAAGTCCTGAAAAGACTCAGAAGAAAGCAGATTCCAACAGAACTTTCCAATTAGAGGTTAACCTATATCTATTTGTGCTTTCCCTTCCCATTCTCACATCAGCAATAACCATTAGAGACTTCAATCTGTGAATTCTTACTAACAAGAATACCACGCATAACTAGGCATTTAAATTTTGGCCTCATACACAGTAGCAAGCCCCAGAGTCTTCAGACACCATCAGAATTCCAGAATTTGTCAAGAGTGATTCAAATAGCATAGCACATTACATATTTTTTCAGCATTAGGACAATACTTTCACAGTTGATTTCTTCAGGTAGTGCTCTCCCACCAAATTCAAGGGGACAGTTGAGCTAAAGATAGCAAGCAAAGCAAATTAAATCAGTGTCGTGACTTTGCAACTATAATTGATCAGAAGATGACAACAGGACAAAGGCTCCAGGACCATTTTCACAGTTTGAGTTTTCTTTACAATTTAGAACAGAAGTGAATTATTTGGGAGTGCTTATTTACACGGCACAAGATCTCTTACTTGAGCATCCAAAAGGGAAGTTCTTTTACTCTCATAAATTTAATGGAGGCAACAGAGAATAAATTAATTAAATTCCATCGCTCATAAAACATAGGGTGACCATTAGAATTAATTTCCATAGGAGCTTGGCATTTGGTTTGCATTATATACACTGTATATGACGGAAGTAAGGGGACACCCTCTCCAAATTCCTTGGAATTCTTCTACCTGTACAGCACTTAACTAATGGGTCACAGCTCACAGCACACACTAATCACAGAACAAGCCTCTAAGTACAAAAGGTCTCTGAACAGTACATTCTTCCCGATCCAGTGAAAATGTCTGCTTCACTAGCTCAGGTCAGCCAGGTTTGCGGTATTTAACTCAGACCTGCAAACAGAAACATGCACCTTGAGCACACTGAAAAACTTCACTGAAGTATTTGGGAAGATAAAATCTACTGCCTACAGGTGTGACCAATTCTCACAGTTCCAATTAAAAATTTGAATATGCCTAGGATTTGTTTGCCCAAAGAGAAGCAAAATTAGATTAAAATATATCCTTGCTTCCCTCTGCTAAACCACATACAAGAAGCCCTAGAGAGCTGAATTCCAAGTCACACCCTAACAGTGTTCAGCATAGCAGTAATTAGGCCTTGTAGCATTTGTGAGCAACCCAACCAATGCTCTCAAACACAGACAACATAAATTAGACTCTCAACTGAGAGCAGGGGGTGAACAAGCATGTACAGCAGCATACTGCATTGCTCACCATGGGGTAAGTGTTCTCCCAGTTTCCCACATCCTTATGCACCTAGTTACTGCAATGTAAATGTCTACCTTCTAAAAAAATCCAAACATTTTGCCTTAGTGTGATACGTTACAAAACAGTTTCAGTAAGAACTTAACTCTTTCCCCTCTATTTGGGAAGATAAAACCCATTGCCTACACAGGTGTGACAAACTCTCACAGTTCTCATTAGAAATTTGAATATGCCTAAGTTTTATTTGCTTCAAGGGCAGCAAAACTAGATTTAAATAAATTCTTGCTTCCCTCTGCTAACCCACATGCAAGTAGGCTCAGATCCCAGCACAATGCTCTTGAAATTTTTACCACATGGTTTTTGTACAAATAACTGAATCAGCCCCTTCCCTCCAACACTGAAAATCAGCACCCACCAGACAATTCTGAAGAAAAGCACAATATCTGCATGAAAGCATGAATAAACTTCGACAGATTAAAAGCCCCTCTGATCAAGCAAGCACAGATCACAAAATACATGGTGTTACTAACTGAAAGGAAAAAAATAAATCAGTGTTTGTAAGAAATAGGACAAGTCAAAATACAAGAGCAGCAAGGTTTTGGTAATTGCTTCCATTCTGCACCCCAACAAAACAAAAAAAACTTTGAAACAAAAGTAACAAAAGAAGGAATTATGTATGTTTTGTTATGGAACACCTTACAGTTCAGTGACTGAGACTCACAAGGTCAGCCATTTTCCCCCTCTCATTCAAGCAAGACAACTGACTACTTGTACAAAAAGCAGTTTGTCTGGAAAAAGTCAGCTTTACCTAATCAGAAGAACTTCAAGACCTGAGTCTCCAACTCCTACAATACATTCAGTGCCCCTCCTGTGAGTAGGGGTTATATAGATCTGCTTCCCACCTGGCCTTTGTTTTAGCTCATAAAGACACCAAATGCTTAATCAAGAACTATATTGTCCTTTCTAGAGTGGCCTGACTTCAATTAAAATTTCTATCTGCTTTGAGAGCAGAGGTTCCCAGTTCATGACTTGATGCCCTTTCTGCAACTGATACAGGAAATATAGCAATCTGAAACTGAGTCTAAAGAGAATAAACATTAATGTTTCCCATAGATCATTATTTTGTGCCAACAGCATGGTTGGAAGTGGAACGGTCTCCAGTATTTCTGCTTTGTCATATTTAGGACAGCTATAAGTCATCTCCCTTCTTCTGTCTTTCCTGAATAGGAAGAAGCAGAATATTTCTTTATCCTACTGAAATACTGAGAAAAATGCCTGCCAGAAAAAGATTTTCTCAAGTGTTATTCTGCACAAGACCAAATGGAAACCACCAAAACTTGCTCTGAACTCCCAAGAGCCACTAAAATGACAGAGGGACAGAAAAGGTTCCTTCCTATGATTGGTGAACTCATTTTATAATAAGCATATAGAATTTGCTTTATAACTACCATTCCTGTCCATCACCTCAATTATCAACAACCTTAGCAGCAAGGCTGATGGAGCCCATTCCTTCAATTAGAAGAATGCCTGAGGACAACTGTCATTTTTCATCACGATCTCTGGAAGAAAGCTATTTGGAAAATAGTTCATGGACAATTGAAAAATACCTCCTCCAGCTGGCTTTGCCATTCACACTTACAATCCTGCACTTGTTGTTATGACATGAAGCTATCCAAGCACATTTCTTCCTCCTCCCCAGCACATATTCAACATACACAAGTCATATGATACAGACACAAATCTCTCCATTGAGGTAATACATGCCATAAACATGTTTGATGGATGAAATATGCAGACTATAAAGCTCATACCTTTGTTTCTTGTTTGCACAATAGAGCACATATAAGACAGTGCACGTACCACACCTGCAGCACCAGTAGGTAGAGACTGCTAAGTATGGAAGAGTTCCATACATTGAGATCACAAAGCACTGTCACATGCCATGTCACAAAGCAGTGCCATATGTATAAGCAGAATGCATCAAATATGCCCCCAAGGCAGAAGTTTTAACCGAGTATGCCTGTGCAGGTGTGAAACAACTGCTAAACTCCCCCACAATACATTAAGGAATGTAGCAGATCCTGCATATCTTAGAAACAGCCATTATGGCTATTGCCAAATATGACAGACACCACCCTCCTAGTTAGTCTTCCCAGCAGCAATCTGTTACTACATTTTCACCTGCTAAGACTGGTGATGCCTTTGCTGCCACAGAGTAGATTACATTGCTAATACAGGTTGTAAATAAGCTAAATATACACATGCAATTTCAAGTGCCACAGAGCCTCTGACCGACTTAGTTCCAAAGAGTTGTTGAGGGTCAGCAGTCTAATGGTCATCTTTTCATGAAATAGCTTAGAACTGTCAGGTTATGTTGCAATTGCCAGAAGTTTGCTTCCCGTATTTCCCCTCCAAATTATCATTATTGTGCCCCTGAGACTCGTGGAGACAGCAAGGTCAAACTCTGCTGAGGCACTCAAGGTCAGTCAAGCGCTTTGGGGGGGGAAGCTTTCACTAACAATACCCAGACTGTGCTCTATCTATTTCATCTATGCCTAGAGCTACAAACACCAGTAATGACCATGAAGTACAAGGAATTTTCTTTTGTTTGCCTTTTAATAGAGAGACTATAGCTTGTATAGAAGATACAAGCTACTTGTTACAGGGGCTCCTTCATCCAACTAAACTAAGCTTTAATTTATCATCTAATTAATTTTCAGAGAAGATCACATCTTAATTTCACATTAAAGTCTGTTTGCCTCACCACCTGAAGTGTGATTCAAGTGGAGCGTCCACAATGGATCACTGTTCAGCCAGAATTTTCCCGGATGTTTCATGAATCCCTAGAGCGAGATGCATTTTACACTTGGTCCGGTTCCTATTCCTGCCTTCCCAAATCCACAGCCCCCCAGAGTCTCTGCAGACTAAGCACGGCAGAAACAAAACAGCTGGTAGGGGACCCTTTACCAACAGGACCTTGCTGCTCTCTAGCGGCTGAGAATCTGCAGGCAGTGTAACAGCCTAGCCTGTACCATACAGTCAGCATGAGTTTGCTTTTAAAAAGGTTCCTTGCCTCCAAGATAATGTTAAATACATATAAACAGGAATTAACACAACACTGCAAGTGTTTGAAGTCCTTAGCTGACACTAAATGTTGCTAGACACTTTCACACCTAACAGCGTTTTTCTTTTGTGAAAAGCTCATAAATTCATAAGCCATCCACAAAAACATCTCTTTAATCCCATGAAATCTGTCAACCAATTCACTGGATAATAGCAGAAAGCCCTGGGGCACAGCAGAATCTTAAAGCAAGCCAGACACCACATCCATAAGCCACAAAATTTCAAAAAAATAGAAACAAAAAACCAAAAAGGCTATCACTTTTAACCCAAAAATTGGGGGGAATAGCAGGGCATATGTATCAAAAAAAACCCACCTTCTAGAGGAAGACTTGTTCCATCTTTCATAGGTCTGCTAAGCAAGTAAGAAAGTTGAAGTATGTTGTAAAATGTGAGAACAATTACTAAAAGAAAATCACATCAGGACTTCAGCCTTTAACTTCAGTATCTGCTACAGACTAAATAATCTAGGGCTAATCACTTACACAAAATCAGATCTTTCAAAAGTGTCCACATCTCCCATTTGGCCCTGTCTATCGAATTTAGAAATCAAGGACTCTTTTCTCAGAGCAGACTGTTCCTGGATGTTCAAGTATTAACCACTGTTAATTTTAGAAGTGCATAGAAAGTACAAGCAGTAGAAGACACGGGGAAGGTGTGTGGATGTGTGTGTGGAAATAGTGCCAACCTGATACATTTCTCATTTGAACTATTTATCTTTAGAAGTTAATTTGATTTTTTTTTTTAATTTCCACATAAGACTACATAATACATTTTAAAGACTGAACTAGTAACTTACATGCAGAACACCATCCTATTCTCAGGGTCAAATTCCAGCGGTAGAGAGAGTGGGGAGAAAAAGCCAATTCCAGCAAACTATGTCACTACATTTGAAACAGAATTGGAGAGCAGGCAGAAATGAAACCTTTGAATCATGAGTTTAGAAGTTTTCACTCTTAGTTACAAAATTATTCAGCCCCGACTCAGCATCTGAGTCAATAACCTGTGCAGGAATGAGTACTTAGTTCCTCACCGAATCTTTTCATTAGTTATAAATATATCTGCCATTCATTCCTGCCTGCACGCAATTTTGCTCCCACTTCTTCCCGGCCAACCAGTATTAGATAAGAGCAAACAATGACACTTATTAGATTGGTTTTTAAAATTATATTTCTGGGCCTCTCATCGTTTTGCCTAGTGCAAAACTGCACAATGATACCTTTATGAAGTTGAAACAAAAAAGCCCAGATTGAACTGAAAAGATTAAGACCCGGTAAGCAGCAGCTCAGTGAGGCATGAGATAAACGTGTCTCTCTAACACACTGGAATCCGGCAATTACCTACTTCGGATGAATCAGTGGCCCTAATTTAAATAAATCTAGTAATTAAATCTAACTCTGAGCCTAAGTGATTGATTTGGATCTAAAACAACCAATGGGCTTTATAATTAGGTTTAATTAAAAAGATACTGATAGCAGTAGGATAACTGTGGATTGCTCAATACACTTCCTGAAGAGTTCTCAAAGTAAAGCTTTTTGTTTTAATGCTAAGTGTGTACCAAGAAAGCAGCAAACCTCTCTGTGTCTTTTGGGGACAGAGCCCAGGGCCCTTGTTGATCTTCCTTCTCTTCTACTACAACTTAGTCTGCCTCCAAAGACCCTAAATTTCATCCCTGCCAAAAGACACGGGACTTGCTGCATCTTCGATCTTTACATGAAAATGTGATCTTGTCCCCAGAGTCACATCAGTGTGTTTTTAAGCAATCCCTTGGTTTAAGCATGTTGGAAAGCAGCTGGTGAGCTTCACACATTTCCTTAGACCACTATATAGCACTAGAATCCCAGTAAAAGCTTGCAGATAGCAACTGAAGTTTTCATCTCCAGTACAACAAAGCAATGAACACTTCTACTAGCTTTTACCGAGTAAAACTAAGGCCTGGAGGGGGAAACTGATTTGTCTGTATTCATATACCTTGTTTCTGCACAGTCATAGTTCAATAGGATTTTCAGATGATCACTGAATGTTGCACAACTAACTTTCAAAAACTTTCAGTGAAATTCGTACTCCCATACCAAGCAGTTTTCTGGGATAAGTATAATTGCCAATGCACCTTTTACAAGGTACTTGTGCTCAGTTGAAGAACCGCTGTGCAAGAGATGCTATTTCATTTTCCCAAACTTAGATGGACAAACAAATCAAGTGCACAATACCTACACAAGGAGCTGTATGTCTGAGATAAAAATACACTTAACAGTTCAGATCAAAATGATTTGCCCACTTAGTCTAAAATATAGAGCACTTAATGAGGCAGAAGCCCAGACAGATGGATGAGCAGGCTGAGTCTCTCCCCCTCAAAAAATGAGATTTCAACAGCATCTGCTCAAGACATCCAGAAGGTTTCTGTCACACAAATAAAAATAATCATCATCTGTCAGTCTCAAATCACTTAAGCAAACTCACATGCATGAAGAACTGAGATTCTCAGCTCTAGGAACACCAGCCCTTCTCTAGAGGGTTGAACCAAATTTGTGAACATACAAGTCAGCACTGCCCTGGGAGTAGGGAATCTCTCTCATGTCACTACTAGCTGGTATTTCCCACATAAAACTCAAAGACAACTGCAGGAATTAGATATTTACTGAAGTGAGCACAGTAGGAACACACTTTCTCATCAGGTGCTTGCACAATACATTTTCTCAAATGAACCTACACCAAAAAAACAAGACCAAAACAAGGGAAAGCCACAAATTAGTTCTCAGAGGATCAAGATCCATTATTTCACTCAAATAGGCCACTGATGAGCTAACGATGTGAACACCAATTTAAGCAACAACCAAAGGCTTGTAATCAACAGCCTGTATGAACTCACACTGAGATCTCTTCACACTTTTCTGACCAATTCCATGTCTCAAAAAATACTTACCATTAACCTCATTTTTGAGAATAACAGGGCATCTAACATTGATATAAATACAATTCCATTACAGACTAGTATTTATAGTACGCAGAACAGTATTTAAATCATTTCACCTGTATGTCACTAGTCAAGAATCACTGTTTAACAAAATTGACTAGTGTAATATCATAATACTGTTTCTACATAGCACTTTGACACTCCAATTCCCCTAGGAAACTTCTCCACATTTATTGCAGTTTCCTCTGCAAATAAATCAAGGAAGCTGCTATTGTTCTGTACAGCCTCACATAAAAACATAAGCCACAATCAACAAGTCGGTTTAATACCCACTGTGCACATCTACTAATGCTTTTTTCCTTTCTGGCAGCTGATTATTTCTTGTTCTGAACTAAAATTGCTTAAGTATTTAAATGCTCGGTAGAGTATACATATCAAATAGCCAGTATGAAATACACAAGGTAGTGCAGCACTCACAGGGTTAAACAAACAGCAGAGAGCATAGGCAGACTTCTGTGGCTACCTTCATCAGGGAAACCTCTAACACAGCACTGGATTCATTTCATCACCTTTGGGAGCTGCAGTGGTGCTGGAGGGAAGGCACACTCTGTATGGATTTCTACATGGACAGAAAAGGAACAGGGGGAAGTGGAGTAGGGAGGATCACCATATCATAGGAAATCCTGCTGAATAAAGTATGATAATCAGGCAGGATCTTCTGTGGCTCTCTTCCCCTCCCTTCCCACTGCTATCCTAAGAGCAATTTCAAAGTCAGAGGCAGAAAACAAGACTATGACTAACAAAGTTCACATTTATAACACTGGCCCTAATCTGTCTGAAACTGCAGTGAATTAGCAGCTTGCTCTGGCATTTCAGCAAGCACAGAAAGCAACTGTAAGCAGCAACTGCTACTACAGCAGCTGCCACAAGGACCAGAAGGAAACCAAGTGGCTGTCAGATGGGTCTTGGGCCTGCAGGCATACACTGAGGAGATTCTGTCCCTCACACGGAACTTCCTCTAAGAAGCAACTTGCCTACAGCATCTGTTTTTAGGACAGAAGGCAGGAAGAGATGTGAAAGGAGATTCTCTTACATAGGGAATATTAAAGATAGAACTTTTCAGAAGTGAGTAGTAATTCCACACATCCTTTTTCACCCTAGAAGGGGTCAGCCGTCTGACTGGATGTGTCAAAACTGGGATATGCTTTATGGGGTTTCTTCCCCCCTCCCAAAAATTATCAGGTGGACTGCACTAGGAATTTGGTTTATATACAAGTTTCTTAACTCTCAGGTGCTGCTTATGAAAGTACACAAAAAAAACCCCAAGAGCAAAAAGTGAGCTGAAGCTCACGGTGTGAAACAGCTGCCAGAAATCCATATAGCAAAGATGCCCATGAGTGTTAAACTGATCCCTTATTAGGACATACTCTGTATTAGTCACTCTCAATTCAAGAAATGGCAAGTGACAAGAATACAAAGAGCTATAGTTTAACAGAAGACTCAAGACCCATGTTTTCTAAGGTTCACATCTTTTTTCTTCAGGCGTTTCTTTAATGCAATAGTTGATAATCCACCTCCAGACACTCACAGCACTTCAAACTCACAAAACTTGCCACAGTCTACCCTCTATTTATGAGTCATTAGCAGAGCCTTCTCATCTGCCTCTCAGTTAATACACCAAAATACATTTCCAACTTACTGAACTGACCAAAATACCCAGGCCTGTTTTTTAGGAGAGTTTTTAGCACCTCTCCTTCTCCAAGATTCTTCGAAGGATCTTTCAAGATTAAAGTCACAGGATGTGATCCAGAAAGCACTACAAGCAACAAAACCTCTCATCAACTCAATACAACTAAGTAAAACATCTCTAGAAGTACAGTGGAACAGGACATGTCTATTCTTGAACTGTTTGTCTTAAGTGACACAAGAGATCAATACTTATTCTTAAACATACTACACTCTTCTTGCCTCCAATCAGTTCAAACTGAAGTTCAAATAGCTGGCTGGGGAGCAGGGATGTTGTAGGAGGCAATGTGGCAAACCTGTTTCAGGTAGCTTAAGACTGCCCTTCATGTCTTCCCCCAGAAATGTTTACTATCTTTTTCTCATCAGCTCCAGTAAAGATTTTTATTTTTTTTATATCAACTCCACTATAGGCAGAGCCTCAGATCAGAGCCTGCTATTTCAACTACAGTAATTTCCTGATCTCTACTCTGCTTCCAACACAAATGAACTCCACTTCCTGATTCTCCTGAAGTTACACAATGCTGTTGATGTTGGCATCTGCATAATTTAGAGTGACTATTTCACTTCCTTCCTTCCCCAAATAAATATTGGGAGTCTAAAAGAAAAACTGTTTTTCTCTAGATACACAATCAGTTTAATTATTTTTAAATAATTTGGTTTTAGTGTGTTATTTTACAACTTCTTTAAATGTTAAAAAACAGAAGCTTAGGGATTTACAGGACTTATTATCCTTCTGCTAAATTCAATGACATTGAATGAAGTTACATCGCACCATTCATTTTTGAACTCAAATGTCTTTACAGCTATAGACAGCATGACAGTTAAGTTTCTACAGCTCAGAATTCCTTTTTTTTTTTTGAACTGTAACTTTCAGCATTTGAGCTTTAAGTCAGGTAGTCACTCAGGCTTTTTTCCACCATATTTGACATAAGCTAGAGTAACCAATATGGCAGCAAACACTGCCATCACATGTGTTATGAGCATACATTCATACATGGAGCCTACCAAAAATCAGTTCTTACTTGGTTAAGATATCATGGGCCTTCCCTCTTCAGATGTTGCCATAGAAACCTCAAATTATGTCTATAGGGAAACAGAAGAAAGGTTTTCTAAGGTATGGATGAAATAGCTCCATGGAAACAAGCCCTGACTGTCAGAGGAGATGAAGGGAGGGGGTTTGTGTGGGAAGACACGGCAATGATCATTATCTAAGTATGTGAAGCCAGGTAAGGCGTCTTTTAATTATCTGCCTACTTCATGACTGGCATTGAGACCTAATGGCATAAAACTCCTGGCGTGGTTGGCCAGGGATTCCAGTGCCCACAGGCACTGAAGACTTACAACTATTTATCTATATGGTTATAATACACCATAACACTACTAAACCTAGGAGCCAGTCCAGCACAACCTGGCATAACTAAATATGATCCAAGCTAAGAAAGGTTAGGAGAGGTCTGTAAATTCACACACACCCCAACTAGTCTCAGCCTTACTAATCTCCAAGCCCGTGTCTGCTCTGAAAGAAAAATGCCTGCTCTTTTGCATTCTCTCTCAGATTATATTTACCAGAAGAAATCTTTGTATTCAAACACCGTTTTGGAAACTCACATTAATCCCTTCAGCTGTAGTTCACAACCCTGAACTTGCAAAATATTGTGAAACCACACACAATCACAGCTCATGGCCAGACAAGCTACACACAGCACTAACAGAAGCTATCCCTATTTTTCATTAAGTTAATGCGAGGTAAGACTTTTCTCTAACAAGACCAGAATCCAAACGCACACACAATATCCTGCCGTGCCCCCAGCTTCCCAAACCCTGCTATTTCATGTTTTTGCAACCTTATACCACAACTCTCAAACTTATTCCTGCCCTGCTTGATTTTGCATTCCCCTCATTACTTGCCAAAACCTAACTCACATAACACTTCCCTTATAAAATTCCCCTCTCTTCAAGGCTCAGGAATAGCCTTAACTTGTTTATCTTTCAGCAAATCCACTTCTCTAAACCATTTCTGGCCCCCATAGCAGGCTGCTATTTACAGCTGGAAAATTCTGCTTTCTCCACTGCAGAATGCTAACTCAAACATAGGAAAAAAAGGGCATCACAAACTCCAAAGGCAAATTTCAATTTGCTGGAATTGAACCATCAAAACCTTAAGCATTACATGAATCCAATCTCTTTGAAGCTCAGAATTGGTTTTCACCATATGCTTATGAAAAGAGTTAAAGATGAGCTTTGGACAAAAGGCTACCATTATTAAGCAAGAACTAGACTCAAGTTTTACAAATTCAAGTCATTAATTTATGGAGCCTTTGGTTTCATTCTGACAACCGATTTTAATAAGGAGTTGGTCAAAAGAACAACAAATACCTAAGAGAATCAATTTTAAGTAAACACCTTCCAAATAAAACTATGCTGTGTACAGCTTCAATAGACACCTGTACTCCTCTAATAACCACTCTTTCACATCTCAAAAGCACAAACAAATCTTGCTTATCTTGGAGTGCCAATCACACAGCTACATGCTTAGTATAAACAGGCGTAAGAGATATCAGTGTTGTACAGACTGAAGCCAAAAAACTCTCAGTTCCTGAGCTATTGTGCTTCTCTTCTAGCCACAACTAACCGAAGTTAAAAAACATTTTCTGTAACTTTTAGGTTGTAAGCATCTTCTGAATTCAGAGGGTTTTTTTTTCCCCAGCACAAGCAGCAGCAACAAGCAGTTCTTCCTCTCTGCCCCAATCCTCAGCATAGAATATTCTTCTCCCATTTATGCCTACTCAGCTCTAAAAGTTCAAGGTAATAGAGGATACTTATCTTGTCCACATCAATGTGAATCCTCACAAATGTAAAATTCAGTATATAGTGATAAGCTCAGGGGCTAAGCACTGGACCCGACCTCGGGCAAGATGCTATCTATCAATACCCCTCTTTTCCTCCAATTTCGGTGTTCCTTGTTAACTTTACAATTCAATTTCTCCCATAACAGGAGAACTTTATAGCCTGTTTGTAGCACCTTGACTGGAGAATTATATGTCATTATTGCCATGAAGTTAGCAGTTTCAAACTACAGTAGTGGGACGTTGTCCCCAGGTTTACAGTAACAATCAAAATTCAAATGAAAAAAGCAGCCATCCTTCAGGGGTGTACTTGGAACAGATTTACTACTAGCACTGAACAGAATTACCTTGACAGACTAGTCAAGTGTTTACTTTTTCTGCTCTTAAGCAACCTTCTGCCAAGTGCCTACATAATGTTCTCTCCCCTCTTTCACTCCTCAAATCACTTTTTTACATCCATTTCTGTCTGATACTGACACATTAACCTGCATCTTTTGTTACTCAGCATATCCAAGTTGAGCTCTCCCCCTTTTACAGTGGGAGCCTTTTGCTTTTTTTAATGCGATCACTACTTAATCCAAAACACTCAAGAAGGTGCCGGAGTTCCTGACTTCATTTCCTCTCCAGATAAGAGTTCCAGTAAAGCAGAATCATCAGCTGAATTGAACCCCCAAGAATAAAGATTATCTCAGGAATTCTGCTTACGATCCAAGGGTGCTAAAGAAAGGAACAACACACAGTAACGATCAGTAAGTTATTTAGAGCTTTACTAGAAAACACACAGATGGCACACAGACAGTCAAATGCTACACATACATTTGATGACATTTTGGAAGCAGCACATTTGGATTTGAATACACCAAGCTGTTACTCAGAGCAGCTTCTTTGCCATCACCAAAACTCTACCCCCTTTACTTTCATATTTAAACACATATGCAGCACATATCTTTGAGCGTGCTCATAGTAAAACTATTAACATGGATTTCCTATGTTGCTGTGATTAGTTTTCTTTTCCCTCTTGAGTCTGGAGGGAGCCAGAAGCCAATGGAAAAAGAAAAGCAATATGTAAACCCATGGAAAGGATACCTAAAGGAACAGACCCCTTCCAAAACTTCTCTTACTCTCAAATCACAGAAGCTGTTCAAGTGACCTGTACATGCCTCTGCCAACTTGTCAAAGTTCTTAGGGAAACAAGCCCAAGAGTCTTGTACTTAATCCACCACAGAGGTTAAGGATGAGATTTTCTTGAGCCATTCTCATGCTTCCCAACCCATGCAGCAGATGAAGATGCCCAATTCCCAATTTTCAGACATTTTCCAGCTCTCTGGAAGTTTTGCAGGCAGCTAAACTACGTCAGCAGAATCCTGCTCCATTGCACTGATACGCCATAACTTTCATGAGTACTGTTACACAGGATACTAAAACATGCTTATTAAGTGAAAGCCATTTCACAGGTTTTATAAGCAGCGGAAGTTTTTTAAAACTGGTGAAGTAGAGCTGGTAGCCTTACGGGTGCCACAGCAGCAAGGGATAGGACACAGACCTATGAATTTTCTCAAGCTATCTCGTGTTGCAACAACGACAAAAAAAAAACCAAACAAACAGAACCATCTGCTCTAGACCAGTAGTGCAGATCCAGCCAGTCGCCAGTGTCCATCTTCAGAAGGGCATAAACCAGGCGATGCTGACTCCCAGATTGCTGCTATAAACCCTAGACCTCACCAAGTTAGCCACCTCAGTCCTCTTTCAAGGTTATGCCAGAGATCAGACAGACTCTGTTACTCCTATACTCCCGATAGCCTCTTTAAGCATAAATTACATGCTCTTATATAAAGTTTTATCACATTGCAAAGAGGACAAGAGAAAATGCTCTCCTGTGGACAGGGTTTACAGGTTTTGGGCTGAAGCAATCTCATCTCAATTTTTGTTCACCCTTCAGGATGAAAAGATGCCTCCAAAGGGGCACTAGTAAGGAGATCATTTCAGCCATAATTACACTTGACACTTAAATTATAGCCCAGAATAATTTCATTTAGGCCTTCAGTGAGTAACAGGAGAGGAAAAAAAAAATTAGCAAACATCACAGAAGAACATCAGGCTGACATCAGAGCAGCATTAAACTTAGATTCCTATGCTTTTTTAAGACTCACGAACTAGGGAAAGGGACACCACTAGAAAAAGCCTAAAGCCTCTGCTTGCAGAACTCAATTGGCTCTTAAAAACAAGCAGATTCAAGTAGCCACTGCAGGATCTCATAGGAACAAGTGTGTAAAAACTAAGCTGCATTTAGAAATAAACAGAGCAACAGTCACTGTGTCTTGTTTGGGTTCAGAGTGGTTTTCAAGGGCCTGGAATTTGACCTGAAATTGAGTACCTCATGACAGCTCTAGCAAAAATATCTTCACAACATGTTTTAAATATCCCCAAAATTTCTTTTTTTGCCCACATAGTGCTGAGATTCACAGTCACTCTAAACTCTTCTATTCCATATTGTTTAAACTGAGAGTACTCAGTGTTTAAATGGAGCTATCTCTTTACACATTCAAATTTAAGAAGCTTTGTTTGGTATTGACATTTCAATAAGTCAAGCCAAAGGAAAGAGCCAACTTGGGATTTTTTTAATAAAGAATTTTGCCTTCAAAAGTAATGACTGCAGAAAGCAAAACAAAACACTTATTCCTTCTCTAGAAAGCTTTTACACTGTCAGTAAAGCCACCTGGCCTACCCTGTTCACTCTCAATTTCCGCAATTACCAGATGTGGCCACATAAAAGCACAGACTTGCAGTGACATGGACAGCCCTCAAGACACTCCAAGCAAAAGTTCTTAGCTGGCATAAAGTGGAGCAGTGCCATTGGTTTCAATAGAGCTGCATCAGCTAGTATTGAGCAGCGGGGAGCTTGGCTTCATGTCCCCCAGCTGCAATCCATATCATATGTGCTCTGGCAGCAAGTATATTCCACTCGAAAAAGACAAGTTTGGCATGTAAACCGCTGTTGATATTTAAAAGCTCGTTTTTATTTCCTGCTGCAGTTCAATTTCCTGTTAAACAGAAAATTCCTCATGCCCATCTCCCCTGACTACATACACAGAGATAACACCTACACAAGACCAATGCTATTTGTACTGCATTAGAGCCAAGGAGCTCCCGTAAATGCTAAAGGCCTGTGTCCTCAAATTTTAACTATTCGTAAAAGACAGGCCCTTCCTCAAAGATATAGTAGAAGATAAAAGGCTTACCTACACAAATAGTAAACATAAAGCTGGCCTGATCTGCTTACTCCAGCCATAAGATTGCAAAGGCCTGAAAACAGAGCACAAACATCCTAAGGGCTTATTAGCTCAGGGGCAGCACTCTGTGCAAATGGAGATATGACTATTTCCAGATCCCAGATGCCCATACAGCACTGCACGGACAGCTCAAAAGCAGCCAAAACCCATGAGTACCAAGTGACCTTCTAGCACAGCAGCAGCTGAGACACTCCCAGTCCAGGGCAGCAGACTGCCTCACAGAAGCTCGAAGTTAAAACTTCAGGGACACTGCCCCATTTGCTCTCTTCTAGCTTTGCTACCTGACAGTCCAAAGCCTCTGTACAGTCACATTTCCCCTCCCCGCCGCTTCTCTCTCCTTTGTGACACAAGGACGAAGTAAGTCTTTCAACAGACAGCTCTAATACTAAATAATTAGATTTTCCTCTTCTCTATCTAGCTCAGATCCCCAAAGCTTTCTCTGGCAAAGGCAAGGAAGAACAGATGTTCAGATGAGATTAGAGACAAATGCTACACACTGGTTTCTCTATCCTGTAAAAGAAAGTATAGAGATTAAAATGAAAGCCAAGGATAAGGATCTCATAGATTTGGTAAGTGAATCTGCAGTTTAAAAAAAAAATTACAGGAAACTCACCAACTTTGCCACCAAGTGAAAAATGTGGCAGAACCAAGTAATCTGGCTACAAAAATTCCACTAGCCTGGGGAATTTGTGTTTCTAGTCTACTGATTTTATCTTGCCAAGCACTCATAAGACTTCAAAACCAAGGTGTGAAATATTGGTTAGTTATTGGGTACCCCAGAGCCAGCAAGAACTAAATATTACAAGGGACAAGAAAATTGGTACAGAAAAAAAAATAATCAAGAAGAGTAGAAGAGAAATTGATAAATTAGGCTAGAATAGAAAGTTTATACGTGTACATGTTGGCTAGATGACAGCTGCAGTGACTCATATGATAAAACATCACACAGCCAACAGTTATTTAAAGAGGCCTCCTGAGTGTGAAGCAAGGAATAACAGGATAAAAATGAATCAAAACAATTATGTGGATGTTTGTTTCAGTCACAACACAGCTGAACTTGAGGGTGAAAAGGTAGGTGAGGGGTGTGGGTCGAGGCAAAAATAAGGATTAAGGCCATTTTGTAAAACTTATCTAGATGGAGTTTGATATTTCCAGCCTGGTGATGAGAAACAGACTGTTCTGTAACCATTTCCCAGCACAAAGGGTGGAACTGATTACAGAAAAAAAGCCATCTTTCTCATGCCTTTCATTAGGTCTGGACTAGTCATAACCATAGAAAACACAGCAAACAATCACATCAGCATAAGAAACAAGCCACTGATTTTCTTCATGCTGCTGACCGCTTTTTCCAGGCATCCCATTTCAAGAGACCCATAGCACAGGGTCTCTTAAGTTCCAAGGCACGACTGCTGACCTGGCATTGTCAGGAAACCAAGTCTTTAAACCTCCTCTACAGCAAGAGTGCTGGTAAACCTTCCCGGGCTGGTTGGGGGTTCCCTGAACACTACTCTCACCAAGCTATTCATGTTTTTTTCATCTCTAGTAATCCAATTAACCTCTTGTTCTTTCATCAGGAAGTTAGGTCCTTCCAGTATTTATGCTCTGAAGACTCAAAATGGTGCTAAGTTAAGTTCAAGTGTTGTTCTCACCTTACTGAGATTTCAGAATTCACAATAAGGCGGGTAAAAATTACTAAACTGACTTTTTGGTGGGCTCATCATAGCAAGTTTAGAAAGCCACCTATAGGCATTGTTAGTATTTTAAATGCTTCTTAGGAACCCTACAACAAAATGACCCAAGAGTCCACAAACAGAAGTGCACAATCTGCAAAGAAAACACAGTTCTGGACACCTTGTGTGATGCTAGAAGGAGTTACAAGTCATTTACAAGCAATTGCCACAAAGTTCTATCAAAAAAGGATAATCTCCAAATTGTTTTCATAACTTGACCTTTAAACATGCCTGACATTACACAAATTACTTTCTCTCTCTACACCAATTTCCTCACCTGTGGAGGAGGGAAAGCATAAAAAGCATTGAGGCTGTAAGATACATGAAGTGCTAGGGCAAAGCATCATCACCAGAAGGCAATAGCTAATCCAGGCCTAGCCTAAAACAGCCTTCTCTCCCTGGAATTTAAGGTTGCAAGACTAGAACTAGTACTAAAACTAGTAACAGGTAGCAGGTTTGCATCTAACAGGCAATTACACACCAAACAGATTCAAAATGGGCATGCTTGACTTCAAAGGAAGGATAGCTGAAGGGAGAGAAACTGAAATTGAGCAAAGGAAGGGAACAGGCAACAGCAAGACAGGGGCCAGGCAGTAAAACCAAATTTGGCTAGTTTCTCATTCTGCTTGCCATAAATCCATTACTTAAGTCTCTTAGCACAGGAGGAAGCAATCTGCATGACACTTGCCTTCCTTGGATGAACATGTCAGTATTTCTTATTCCTTTTGAGCTGTATTTGACAAAAAATTTTTTTCAGAGCAACCTAGGACTTGAGGCTGATTGTTTCTGTGCTTGCAGTAAGTATTTACTGGGCACAGAGCTCCTGTTTTTATGATCACAAATACTTGGTGCATCTCATCATACCAAGTCTATAGCAAAAGATCTACCTAAGCTCTACCAAAAACACGCAGTATTCTTTCAGGTCTCCCAGTCACTGCTCCAAGGCCAAAATCCCTGAAGCATCACATGTAGCCTAGACACTGCAGGTTATATCACAAAACGCTACCTGGATGCAACTTTCCCAGACTCATACTGTAGAACATGTCATGCAAACTTGGGGTGCAAAGCACTAGTATTCAACAAACACATCTAAGTATATACATACTAGTATCACATAAGTCAAAAGAGAGATTGTGCTCTTTGATATGCACACAACAGACTTCAACCTGTTTTCATAGCCAGGAAACGTCTACACAGTGGTGCATCCACAGATGCCTCAAGAGTAGTCCTCAGTTTGTGAGCCTTGAAGTGCAAATCCTCTTTTAGAACTTGAAAACACTTGACCAACAAATCTGCCTCCGTAGATTATAACATAGTAATACCTGTATCCTGATCAGCAACACACAGACTTAAGATAGTTTTGGATTAAGCCACCTTTTTGCAAGGTCATTTATTTGAACTTGCACTCTGCCTTGCAACAGTTAGTTGTACAGTGGTAGTTTCTAGAAACTGCAATCCAAAGTCACAGTTGGGTGCCTTGCATATAGATAAATGCAGATATATTAATAACTGCTCCAAGGAACTTAAAAGGGAGTAAGTATACTTCATCCATCTCCCTCCCTTTCTAGTACTTAAAAATAGTCTGCCAGCAAATACTGCAAGCTGAAAGATCGTGAATCATTTCAATTAAAAAAAAAAAAAAAGAATATTAACCCAACAGTGCTCTCTCCTGGGACTCAAGCTTCAACCAACTAGTAAGTCATTAGCTGAACTCTGCAGTTTCACCTCAATCACGGCAGTGCACCGGAGCTGCTCCTTGATTAATATTTTATTTCAACACAGATTATCTGTTAGTGTTTGAGGTTATTTGTTCTCTTTCCCTGCCACAGAGTTAATTAAGAACGTAAAAAAGAGCAACACACAGTTCCAGGAATGAGTTTTTCCTGTCATATCATCAAATTATATATATATATATGGGGACCTGCAACCATGCTGATTCTGTTCTTCCTGACCCCCCAACTGCAGATTTTCCAAAGAGCCACTTTAAATGAATCCTTATCCATTAATTAAGAATTGGAATAGAGAAAAAGATGTGGCTCTACTGCAGTCACCAGGCCCGGCAGCTAGGCATGGTTACTGTAAATGACCTAGTTAGAAATGGAAATACGTGAGAGAAAGCTGCAGAAATCTCACACTCAATCAGCACTACAGCCTACACCAGCACACTGCGCCTTTAGTCTCATTTCCCTACCCAGCTGTGCTCTGTTCTACCAAAAGCAAAAATCCCTCCAAACAGCACAAACACTGTAGGGTTCTGAGCCACCTGGTTACTTTGGCATTAGACAAGCAAGGCACAGGGGAAGATGCATCTTCCTTCCCTGTATATGGTCCATTCCACATTTTATACAATTAACTTGAAAACCAAGCCTGTCAGATCAGGTAAACTGTTCCTTTTTGGATGGGGCAGGAGGGCAGCAAGGTTCTACAGCTTGCGGGTCTCTGCCCTTTCTACTGCGTCATGTGTCACAGTGATGAGTGTCACACCACAGGGAGAGACAACAGCCTGTTCTTTTACATTATCTTCTCTCTTAGAAGACACAAGGGCTGAAGACAGCCATAATTATCTCCAAATAGCATTTCCAATCCCTCTTCCTTCCAACGCAGTATGCATAGGAAACAAGCAGCACTATATGATCCAGTTGTCTCACAAAGAAGAGATAGTGGAGAAAATACAGGGCAACTGTTCAAATTTTGAAAAGAAATAGAAAAGCCTAACAGACCAAATCACAAAACATGGCAGCTATAAGGCTAGAACAAAGAATGGTCATTCTCATCTATTGCTTCTACCTCATCTGTGATTAGGCAAAGATTTTCTACAGCTACATCTGGGACAACACTATCCCCACACCCAAACTTTTCCTTGTCATTAGCAGATACAGACATACAGCTAGAGGCATGACATTTTCCATACTTTACAAAAGTCACTCCATTTTCAACTATTTCAGAAAGCCAAGCATCATCATGCTTATTTAAGTCCAATTCCTTGGTGTCCATCTTGTCAAACATCCAAGAGAGGAGTGGAAGGTGGAAAAAGCATCAGAATCAGCATGTGTGATGAGTGCTAGAAATAGAATAAAACTGAAAACAGAAATAAAACAGCGGATCAACAGGAACTAGATAGGCTGCAGAACAGTACAGTTGAAAAGCACAACACCTACTGTTGGTCTACAAACAGGAGGCACTACAGAGGACACTACCCACATTTTGATGATCTTGTACTGGTAGAACACCACAATCAAATAGCATACATCTTCAGTGACTCAAAATCTGTGTAGCACCCCACAGATGTACTGAAATATTTAGAAGCACACAGAACCGCTGTGCAAAGCTGACAAGCAACAGAAACTGAATAATTCTCTGAAATGGAACAATGTCAGCAGGCATTGCCACAAGCAACAGGGCTACCATTTTGTTTTACATCAAGCTTTCAAGCCAAATCCTATAACCAGACATGGGAATGGCAAAGCAAGCAGTCTCAAAGTATTCAAAGTGAAGTAAAGGGGTCCAAGACACATGAGGTCTTAGAGGCAGTCATTGGTATAGCTATGACAAGCAAGAGAAGATACTGTCTCCAGAAGAAGCAAATCTAAGCAGCGTGAAGGAGAGCAGAAGAAATGAAAAACTGCAGCTCTCGTCTAGAAGCAACGTTAACTCCAGTCTATACTGAGATGTTCCTCTGCTTGCCATTAAAACTATAGAGCACTTTTCTATTTGTTCTGCATTTAACATTACAACATCGTCCAGGAAGATATTGGCATCCTCCTTGCCAGATGCTGAGGGCCAGCACCAGCTCACACTCATTCAACAGTGTTTAAGACACTCAAATACCACTGACATCTACCAGCATACCCATAAATTGGCTGACCTTAAAAGACCTACTTACTGTGACTCTAGAAGCCTACAATGGAGCAGGGACAAAACCGAAGCCTTCAAGAGTCTTATGTTAGCCCTCTAACCAACCTGTCATTATACTTTTAAATAGAAGTTTAAAATAGATCTTACAGTTCATGTCATCCAAGAACAGCAGGCTTGATCCTGACTTTCATGAAGGGCTACACTCTAGACAAATCCAATGCCTTTGAAATCAAGGACAGTTATTAATTTGTACATACATTTGTTAATTTGTACATACAAAATGCAACAAAATTCACCTTATGTAAGTTGCTGACTGCACACCTGATCCAACTGAGCTTGAATATTGTTTACCTCCTGTAAGGAAGTAACTTATTTCAGAACCTACAGGACTGAAAAAAAGTCTTTAACTTCATCCTGCACCTGCCTCCCCAATAAAGACTTATCAGAACATGGAAGCACGGAAGAGTTACTGATTTGCATTTCATTACCATAGAAACTCATTGCAGTATGTGAGTCTGTTCCAAGACCTGAGATCTCTATTTCAGAGTAGATTACTAATAAACTTTTGTACCATAACCCTTTGCATTAAGTAGTTTAGTCTATATTGATGCTCACTTGCCCTATGTGCTTCATGTCTGTCCAATCAGGAGAATATATACACAGGTCACATGGCTGCAGCATGCATGGCAAGTGTGACAATGGGTGAAACTGGGGTGACCTCTTGCTCTGCAACACACAAAAGCAAGGCATTTTTTAAGCATGAGGCACTAAAAGAATATGCTAAATACACGCAGGCCAGACAAACATCTTGTCAAAGATAGGGCATTATCATCAGCAATTTTTTTTTTACTTAACTAACACATGCCATGAAAGTCCACAAAAACACATTTGTATCCCATAGGTCAGGTCCCTCCTCTTCTCCTACAGTGCCATTTAGTGTTGCTGTTTCACATTACTGATCCCCAAGTGAATTTAAGGTTCCTTCCTTAACCAAGAGCCCAGAACTTCAGCACCTCATCCTTCAGGGCATAAATCAAATTCGGTTCAAGAGAAAAGCCAGGCTTTAGAAATCTGTTTGCAAAAAACCTCAATGGAGGGTGAATGTTCAAGAAGATATTTCGAAGTCATTCATGTAATTACAGAGCAACAGATGCTTTAGAAATAGTAAACAGTAGTTCTATGTACAGAGTTGAACAAGTTCTCAAAATCAGTCCTTAAATTGCCTTCTGATACAGGCATGTTATAGTCCAGCTACAAGCATAGTATTTTCCAGACAACAGTCAACTAAAGTCTTTGTCTTATAAACAGATCCTTCATAGAAAGTTTGGCCAAACATAATAATATTATTCTGTCAGGTGCTGCGCTCTACTTGCTTCATTTTCTTCCTGGGGATGACAGTTTCCTCCAAGATCCAGAATTTTTCCAAGAGGCAAGGTAATCAGAATTATGCGGTTTCTGCCCCTTGGCAGCAGGCACAGCCTTCCCATCATTATCTCTTCACTCTACAAGTCACTTGGTAGTTAAACATGGTACATATTCCAGCTTGTACTGATCAAGGTCAAAATACATTCCTGCTTTTCAAATGAATAAGCAGAATCCTTTTTTATTTATGAAACTAAAAGACACTAAGTCAACAGTCATGTAAGGTGTTTCAGGGAGTGTGTGGGTGTGTGACTTGAAGCCCATACGTTCCAAAAAAGTAACCTTTTCAAACTCTCTGCAAAATAGTTCTCCCCTCTGCTGCCACATACATGTATTTTTATGCCATTGCACAGGTCTCCCATTTCCTTAGCCCAATGATTAACAACACCCTCTCTCCCAAGATTTCACTAGCACTCAGTTTCATAGCCGGGACACAGGCTAGGTCCAATGACAGATGCAATTAACTCATTGCCCCAGGGAAACAGTGCTAACAACTAACAAGGGGGTTCTTCCTTTTCCATAGCAAGGGCCAGCTCAAAAATAGAGAAACACCATCAGACATTTCTTCAGCCTGCATGGATTACTTCAAGGTACCCAGGGAGTGTTAACTACAACAGTATTTTTTGCTTTAGTGTACATTCTCAGCTGCTGGTCAGTAAATTAAAGTCAGGTACTCCCTCTCTCTTACTTCTATGTATCTAATAGATATCCCAGACACATGGCATTACCTGAGGCATTTGATTTTTGCACACATCCTCCAAGAAACCTCATCAGCATGCCTCCTTGGCACACACAGGACCCTCAAGAGCATTGTTAGGTAGTGTGCTAATTGTGCTCACTCCTAACCTTCTGATGTCTAGGATTCGATCTCTGACATCCTAGCAAGGAATTAATAAATTGACAGATTAATTTTAATTATAAACATCTACATTCACAAAAGAAAACTGATGCTATAAAGTTCTAAGAGACCATGTTCTTTCCAGGATAGGCCAAAGACTGAAGCATTCACTCCCCTACTTCCACACTCAGGGAAGAAAATGGCAACAGGAGCTTCAAGCCTTAAACTTTTGCTTTTCTGACACCTGAGCTCCAGTCTTGTCATTAGTATTCACTGAATACAGTTTGCAAACAGAAAGGAACAGGAAGCATTCAGAGATGATCTAATCCAGACAAAGCAAGATCCAAATCACGATCATTCTTTAATACGTGAAAATCCATATAATCCTATAATAGATCTTTTATTTAAGATTTACCCAATTGTTTCAGGATTCTTGTACGGGAAAGGTCAAAGGCAGGCAATGATAACAGCACCTGATGTCTCCATATTGACCCTAAATTTCTTTTTCCCCTATTTGCTTCAGCATGTTTTCATGAAATACGCACACCAGCACAATTGATTATATAGATCATATGATGCAACGTTTGGCTATTAGATTAATATGACAAGCGAAATAGCCCTGGTCACAAATCATACTATTCTTTCATTCCCATTTACAGGCTTGCAATTGCTGTAAGCAACAGGACACTAAGCTGTGGAAAGACTAACAAAAACCAGAGAGAATCCTACCTAGACCTTAAATCAAGCTTTCAGTCAGTATTTTTCTTTTGAAGTCTGACATTTCCATCAGAATTCCAGTGGTTTATGAAGTGGGCCATTTCTGCATTCACTCTATACACCTGAACATCCAGCGCTACTATTTTATGTGTTCTTTGTCAAACATTCAGAGAATCACAACCAGCTAACAACCAAGATTAACAGTGTCATCTTTTACTTAAGGCCCAATGCCTCCTTCTGAGACAGATCACTATTAGTAAGATTAGTTGGATATGTGGTTTTTTTAAGCCAAGAGTATTCACAGAATAATCAGTGTGTGGTCAAAATCCTTATATAGCTCAGCCCAGACTTCAGGCAAGGATTTTTGCCAACTGTTTGTTTACTGTGCTAAGTAATGCCTCCTGTCACACACATATGTGTATATGTATGAAATACATAAGATATTCAGGAACCTTGTTTAAGTTAATTCTAAGAGTACACAGATAACTCACTATGAAAAATATGGTCAGACTGATATTAATTTGTTGCAATAGCTTTTCTGACAACTCAAATGAGGAAGCTAGACTAACCTTCTGTGTTCAATAGCCTGCTAACTCACATTTAACATGCTATTTTCCAAGGCAATCCCTTAAACCTGTAAGCTCAGAAAACATAAAAGCTCCTTAAAAAAAAAACAAACAACGAAGTTAGTGGAAAAGCCCACAGAATTAAGAGCTATGGTAACAGAGAAAAAAGCTTGTTTTTATAATTGACATAATATATGCACAAGTGTTTTGCAATATCCAGGAGGTCCACAAAAAACTATATTTTTAAGTAGACAGTTATTTGAACATACCATCCTTCCTGTGTGAAAATATCCTTTCTTACTCTCTTCTATTCTTACATGCTGTGTAGTATTTTATTACTGTGACTCAGACATTTAAATTTTGTGAAATCAAACAGATGAGAAATAACAGATTTTCTTATACCTCCAAAGCCCATCTTTCACATCACAGCCTTTTCATCAGTCCATGTTAATAGCTTTACTATTGACTTGTATTAACTTCAGTGCTTCAAATAGGGAACATATCTGAGAGAACAAAGAAAGTCCCCTCAGACACCTCCAGAGCGGACAGCATGACAGTGTCCCTTAAGACCTGTACTTTTTACTCCATGCTAAGAGACCAGCACTGTCATGTATCTTCCCAATTTCCCACAGACCATGAAAACCCAGTGCCTACGTTATTGCCACTGACTCCCAGCTGGAACGGGATCAAGAATAAGGCTGTCTTACCTGGCTCTGCTTGGAGGGGCACTCATTCATCAGCCAGCGCCTCACAGCAGCATGCCCGCGTCAGATGCCACCGCGCAAAGAGGGGAAGATCCCATTCCGGAGAGGCGGGATGCAGGGTGGGTTGGGAGGCGGGGATCCTTCAGTGCAAGCCGGACATAAGCTCCGGAGATGCAGGGTCAGTCTGACAGTTGGCAAACCGAACAGAGAGCTGCTTCTCTCCTCTCCTACTGTAGCACATCTCTCACTGCCTGCACAGGAGCCTTGTGCCTTGTTAACCCTCTTCTGGCTGTAGGGCAGGAAGCAGGAGCTCTCTCTTTTAAGGGATCTTCCTTCCCCCGTGCTTTCCAGTCCATCCTCAGAGCCACTCCTGGAGAAACCCCTCATCCACATCGCATAGGATTTTGCAGTGTCATCTAAAAGAGATATTTAAAGCAATGACAAGAGGCTGCCAAGCCAACAAAACCCCCAAATGTGGATACTTTCCCCAGATGTGGAAAGTATAAACAAAACCCATTACCAGCAGAACAAGGGTCTGCTATAGAAAGAGGGTGCCTAGACTAAGGAAATCCCACTGTTATCAAACACACAAGACTGGAGATAGAAACAAAGTGGCTTGAATTTTGAAGCGAAGCCATCTAAGCATTTATACTTCCTCCATTTACAGAGGGGATTTAGAGAGTGTCAGAGGTTTTGTGCATCTGTCCCCACTATCTGCAGCAAGAATACAGTTCCTGGGGAGTTTAAGTATTTATTTCCAGAATCAAAGATGTTAGGGCACCAAGATTATATATACCTGACAAAAATGACATACTGAGTTAGAGCAGGTTAATGGGTAATCAGGTTAGTTTTAGCATTAAACTCACTTATGAACAGAGTATACCTCTCCCCTCTGCCAAAACAAGCTCACAGCTTTAATGTGATCCTCTTGTCCTGATCACGATCACTTGGCTTTTTGCACGTTGTCTTAATTCACTGACTACAGACCAAATTTTCTTTCCTTAAAAACATGCCCTTGGAATTTAAACACCAAGTTCTCATAGTCTGAGACTCAGATATCTGGGCCTTTTAACCACAGTACAGTGCCTAACAATTCCAGTTCCGACAAAAACACTAGATCCCATCCTGTGGTTGACAAGTGTCAGGTAACAAACTGACTTGTACAATGCATGTCAGAGAAAGCCAATAGACTGATTTTCAGTAGGTTGACATGCTCTACCCTCAGAGGAAAAAAAAAATTAAAATAAAAAAACACATTTCCTGAAGGACTTTTACTCATAACCAAACACATCCTCCAAGTGGACCATGGTCAGAGCAATGAATCACAGCTTCAAGCATATGGTGTAGACAGCACATCACCAAAAACCTCCACAAAACAAAACCCAACCAACTGCAACACATTTTTTTATCCCCCTCTAAGTAAAACTCAGGGCTGCTTCTATACTGTTCATTCTCAAAGCAAACCTCAGCCTTCCTTCCACAGTTTTATGTCAGACATTGGCAAACTCCAGTATTTGTTCTTTAATACCCCTGAGGGCATGTGACTGTGCAATCACCTTTTGCAAGGATGTGAACTAACTGTAGACAAAGCACAAGTAGCCTTCTAGAGAACAACCTCATCTAGCATAAAGGAATATTGCAGCAGCCAGACAAAACTGCAGTCAGGGAATAAAGGTTTGTCTACACTGCAGTACAGATACCCAGGTTATCTTGGATAGCAGATGCAACCTAAACAGAGACAACAGAGCAGCAGAGTGCATTAGTCTAGTCAGCATGACCCAGACTATGCTGCTATAGTACTTGGCTCATGTACACAGTAGCATGTATAGAGCAAGTAAAGCATAAAACTGAATCTCCCAGTTCCTTCAAGTAGAAAAGATAGTTTCGCAGCGTGAGAGACCTCCTTCAGAGGGTACAATGCATACATTGTTGTAGTTACACCTGCTAAGACACACCACTGATGGGATTACCACTGGGTTGTAGCAACATTTATATACAAGGTAGCAGTTAACAATCAACACAGCCACCTCCCAACAACTTCCCTTAACTGCTTTTCTCGGGATGTTAAGGAGGAGTATTTGCTCAAAGAACTTTTTCCTGCAAATTTCACTTCTCTTGGGAGCACAGCCAGTATTTCAGCCCATCACAGCATAAAGTAGTAGTAGTCCACAAAATATAGTCCCATCCCTTGATATATCACTGAGGAAACTGTTTTGCCTACTCTCCTTGCTATATACAAGCAAGCACTGAACCAAAGCCACTGCTCTTCAGCTAACTGGGTATACTCAAGAAAAGCACTGTACTGTCAGCTCCCAGAGAACAGGCAAAACAAGTACTGGTCTGTCTGCAAGAGACCATCCAGACATAGCGCAAACTTCACACCATAATCAGTGTGCTGGGCTAGTCTACTCAGACTTGAAAAAAAATTCTCTTCCCAGGAGCCAAAATTTATTAGGGCTACAGCTATTTTTCAACTACAACCCTTACTCAAACAAGTTTGTTATGTTAAGGCTATCTTCATCTTACTTGTTTTGAATACTCAGCTATAAAAAGCAAAACTGACCCTTTCCAGAAACCTACTCCCTCATGCATCACCTGATGGCTTAGAAAAGCATCCTCGAAGGCAGAGCTGTCAATGCACACTTTAAAATAGTTTTAAGATGACAAAGTTACACAGGCATTTCCATGAGCTGAGATGGTGACTTTAGAAGATTAAAAAAATACAGTAGTAGTACACCAAAAAGTGTGCTTCCTGTGCTTACAGTAATTATGCAATTGGACATCAGGTTTCCACCTGCCTATTTTCAGATCTAAATCTGTTCCCTTGGGAAGAAAAAAAATTTGTGCCCCTATAGCCAACTCTACCATTTTACCTCCCACAGGCTCTAATCTCCTTTTGCAAGCAGGGAGTCAGCACAAAGCTAACCCAGTCCTTCTGAGAATGGAATTTGACCTCAAAGGCTTATGTGGATATTGATAAGCTGCAAAAGAAAAGCAGTTTTACAAACAAGAAATAAGACATTTAAAGCAGCCCACCCAGACATGGGATTAAGTCTAATTGCACAACAGGTTCCTACTTATCCCCCCAAATATGAAGTTTTCTGCTAAGACTTGACTCAAGGGTAAGACCAGTCAAATGCTGCTTTATTACTACACAGTGGTTTTTCTTCTGAGCAGGCACAGACAGTACATCTGTCTCCTAGAAAAATATACCACAGAACTACGACTTAGGTAAACTTCTCTGCTTTCCAAGTGTTAAAGTAGTTTCCCTTCAAAGCAGAAGTACACCACCCCATAAAGAGAAAAAAAAGATTGTCAGAGATGGGATTAGAATTAAGGACCAAAATCCTATCTGCATTAGATAACTCTTTCAGTTACCCTATTTGCTTTTTGCAGACATCATTAGTTTAGGACCACATGTTCATTTCTGTCCTGAACCAAGTAGAGAAAGCAGCTGGAAGTCCAGCACTGCAAGTACAACTCCTAAATCATTCACAATTCCAATTGCCTCCATCCAGCTAGGAAGTGTTGTGACTAGCTTTTACTTTTTCGGCTCCCAATTAGAGAGAAAAGCCAAAAAAGACCTCATTCTTCATTTCCAAGTCCTTAGGGGAAATCCTGAAAGAAACTGAAATTTGGCCCTTCCATCCCAACAGAAAATAGAGCAGTGGTATTTATTCCCCCTCCCACCACCCACAGATTTCAATGTAAACAGTTGCCAGTGAACTGGAGCAGGGAGAAAGGAAAGCAGCCTACTTAAAGACAAGAAATTCAAGAAAAATCGAGCAGCTTCTGGTGTTGCATAAGGCAGCTGGAGCTTAGGATCTGAGTGACTTCATATGATTTAAGAGGTCACTAGACATCTACTCGGTCCCCTTGGGCATTCTGCACGATTGTTCCCCACTGGAGATTGATAGAATATGTAATCCAGTGTTTGGGAGAGTCTAATGTGAAATGACACAACCAAAGATGGATTCACTTTCTCTCTTGGGAAACAATAGTGCACTCAAATACCTCCCTTGGGAAACATTTCAGCAAAAAGCTCGCTGTTTGCTAGCCCACTTGACAGAAGTTTAAACTATTCAAACACCCTCAACCCAACAAAACAATCAGTCAGCTGATCACAAGATTCAATTTACAATTTGTCAGCTAATAAATACTACATTAAAGGAGTTTCTTCAGGAAATGGGTTCTTTTCCTGAGATACAGTGCTTCTGTCACAGAAGCAGGTCCTACATTTTGACCTAATTTCCCTCCATATTTTTTCCATATAACCAAATCTAGTTTCCAAAAAAGGCACCAAGAATTAAGATAAAAGCCATCTTGGTACCTGTGAGTGCTGAGGCAGAGAAATTAAAGCACATCTAGACTACACAGAACTGGAAAATACAAGTATCGAGCCACTCTCTGAAGCACTTCCATGGCAAGTTCTTTGTCTACATGCCATTTACACCAGAACTAAATATTCTGGTCAAGCCAGATTTGAAAAATACTTGTAACAAATGTTTTTCTCCAATTGGATACTCTGAGTAGAAATGCTCAACTGTAGGTGTGTAATTTCTTCAGTGAACCATTGCATCGTACACAACTCATGTTTACTTCAGACTAGGCACTTCAAATAACAAAAAAAAGCACAGATGAGTAATTGGATGCAAAAAAGGTATAGTCTCAAAAGCCCTAGCACCCTAACAACAGGGGTGGGCAAACAGACCTGGCAGCAAAGAACGCAATAGCTTTGAGCTTCCTTTTCTCAGGAAATAAACCTATTATCTAAGTCTTGCATGCTGTAAAATGACTCCCTATCTTGTATTTGGCAGAATTCTAACAGGGCTACACATCAGTGAAACTTTCTGTTTGCAATTGCCTGTTGCAATCCATAACAATTTGATAAGGAGAAGAAACAAAGGCTTTACAACAATCGAGTCCTTGACAGGCTGACAAGGCCCTTTTAGAAATTTACATGGCTAACTTACCTACCATCAGCCTCTGACACCATTTGTTAACAGTGAAAAACCCAAAATTGAAGTTTCATTTAGATATGATGATTCCATAGATTTAGGTATGCCTATGTATATGCTCAGCTGACTACGGTCATCAAACCAAAGATCTTTCATCAACATTAACATGCCTCTGAAAAGGTTTTTTCCTAGTTACATTAGTACTATTACTTAGATTTCCACATGAATTCATGAATTACCTCATACGATCTTGAGGAACTTTTTCACACTCTCCCATTTCCTGAGACATTAGGCTATACTAGACTTGAAGATCAAGCGCACTGAAATACAGACAGAGTCTTGCAACACCTACAGCAATAAAAGGAGTTGCAACTAATAGATCTCAGGAAAAGAAGCCCCATCTACCAGAAGGTTAAGTTATCTGGAACTATCCAAGCAGATGACAAAAGCCTATCCTCTAACAATACCCCTTTCCAACACACATGAGAACTTTGACAGGTTTAGAACTGCAATTTCAGCCCTGCAACTTCAATTTTTACTTTTTGTAAAAAAGCAAATCTGTACCAAGTTCTGCACAAATAAAAGCCTTATGCAAGTTAAGATAAAAACCTGGTGTTCAAACTCCAAGCAAAACATTTGTTCTAATTCTAGAACAACCTTAGGGCAGAGTCAGAAGCTGTGCACCCTTGGGCCAGAATCCAAATCATTTGCCAGAGTAATGGCGACAATTAGAGACTTACTTTAAAGGCCAGAAGCCAAGCACAGAAGAGTCATGACATCTTCACTACTCTCCTTTCCCCTCCCATCCCAGTGGTCATTGCCATCAAGGCCAAGACAGGCATAAAGCTGAGAGATTACATTAGAGACAGACATGCAGCCGTAGACAATAAATACCAGAGATATAAAAGTTCATGAGGAAAACCAGGGCCTCAAGGCTTCTTTCAAGGACAGGGTCTTTAATAATAGATGTAAGATTAATACAGCTCTCAACCACTGGGGCAGGCCTTCAGGGAAAAAGACCGTGCTTGAGCCTGTTTTATTAGAGTCATTTAGCATATTCACAATGCTTGCTCCATACCAAAACCACTCCACAAACAGATGCATTGTGCAAATTTAGCTCTTTAAATTCCCCATCTCTCTAGCATTTCCACACACAAAACATTCCCCAAGAAGACCTTTAAAGCAAAGAGAACAACAAAGCCAGTGAAAAATCACAAGTATATCAAGGGCATCATTCCTGCTAAACAGTAAAACAGTTCCTCTTCACAATTACTCTAATGACAAAGCTTCCAATGCAGTACCAGAAAAGAAATTGCATTGAGCATATGGGAAGAGCATCTGCCTTCAAAGCTCAAACTTTCCAAGTCTTTCTGGAATGTAAGTAACTACAATAAACATTCCCCAGCCTGACCTTGGGGAACACAGAATATTATGAACTGTCACTGGTTTACATAGAGATTGCAAACTCCAAACCACCACACTTAAACTCAGTACGCCATAAACTCCAAGGCATGTGCTTCAGCAACAAGAACTATCAGCTGCCTGCAGCTTCAGCACAACCACTACAAAAACTGAGCTTTTGATACCTATGCAAACCAAGGCAGTTTCTTACCCCTACACAGGGGTGTACTAAACTTTCATTTTGCACAGTGAAGTTGAAAGAATGCAGCAATAAAGTCACAGCTGCTCCTACTTCAAGTCACTGAAACAGCTGATTATAATATTTTTCAACTCTGGGGGCCTCTGCCATGGGGTTTAAGCACACCTACTCCAGATAGATATGCAGAAATGCAACTTAATTTTTTGCACCTTAAAATAGCTAAGGAGCATAGGGCTCTTTGGATTTGTTGACTTTGGCATCTATTTTTATTGCCCAAATTATAAACGAAGAACACAAAGGTATTACAACTGAGATACTGACAGAGTCACCCAAAGATTGATTACTTTAGCACATTTGGGGATTTGCAGTGTTATAACAATGGTCCATCACTTTCACGTCCTTCTACTGTATTGCTTCAGTAAAACACTTCTTAAACATGCAGATATGCACAGAGCAAGTGATAAAGAAAAAAACCTTTCTTTCAAGACTAATCCATCCTTCCTTCACGAGAACCTGTTGAAGTCTCATGCTGCAAATACTTGCCCAGAAGGAACCCTGCAGCTGTGAAACGCATTCAAGTTCCAGAAATCAAAGGAACCTAGTTATTGCTATTAAATGCATTAATAACCACAAACTTAGGAAAGAAGAATCATGTAGCCAACTACTACAATTCAAGACCTAGAATGAAATATTTGGCTCAAAGATTAAAACATTCGTAACCAAAACACTTAAACTCATATTTACAGCATCTGCTCTAGGTTTTGTATAAGCAACTAGTCAGTTTGCAGAAACCTAGGCAAAATAAATAAATAAAGATCCCACCTGAAATGTGGTAACAGGGTTGATACAAAAAACTCCCCTTAATCATAACCCCGAATTGCAAGCCGGTCCTTTCTCCCAAGTCTCTCCTCCCCATGCAGAAGCTCACAACCATTTAATTTCACCAAGCCTGAGGCAAAGGGAACAACAGATACACAGAAGATCCGATACCTCAAACACTCCAACAATCCTCATTTTTCAAAGACCTACCCCTTCTCACAACTCTGCAGGTACTACACCTCACACTCCTGCTTTTTTGTGCAGAAAAAAAGCCTGTCACCAATAACACACACTATTTATAGCAGCAGCAGCAATTGGGAGGTCACCAGGACACTAAAGCAGCAAGGACTGTAGCAATAATAGATTGCCTACCGTTTAGAACCACTAGCACTTAAGACCTGAACTCAGGCTTCCCGACCTCCGAAAAGAAGGGTCCTAAAGTCTCCTTTATTTTATATATATTTTTTTTTTAAGACACTGAAGCCACAGCCCCAGCAGACAGCCCTCCAACTCCCAACATCCACCACAGAAAGGGGCACTTCAACCCCCAGCCGGCATCACACACACTCCCGGGCCCCAGCTCACAGGACAGATTCAGATCTTGTGAAAAAAATTACCTGTTTAGAAGGTATTGCATTCCACTTAACTCCCCTGAAGGCTGAGGAGGCGCGAGACCAGCCGGCGCGAGGCGACCGTTGGCTGCCGTTGCACGAGACCCCCTCTGTCTCGCGAGGGGTCACCTGACACGGGCGGAACCTTCCAGAAGCGGAGCGCGCTGTGCAGGTACCCTGTTCCTTCCGGGCCCGGGAGCTGAGGGGCTGCTGCCCCCCGGAGGGCCGCCGTGTCCCCCCCGGCTCTTCCCCCCTGCGATTTGTCAAATGGAATGAAGTGAGCCGGTTCCCAGCGGCACACTGCCCCGCGAGGAGATGGGGCGTCGGGCTGCAGGACCCCCACGGAGCCTTCATTACCTCAGCTGAGCAGGGCTGCACAGGTGAGTCCTCTCAGCTCATCACGGGGAGCAGAGTGCCCACAGCTGGGCCCAGGCCCCCTGCTGAGGGCAGGTGGAGGAAAGGCTTCAGAAACATCCACCCCCTCAGCCTTTTGTCCCCCGACAGTCAGATTTTTCCTCAGGCCGCGGCACTGCCTCACAAACAGGTTAGGGGAGCCAACCATTGCAGTCCTGCAGCCATCTGCTTCAGCATCTCTGGCAGGCCATGTTCTTGCCAGGCTGGGCACCTGCAATCTTTGTCTTGCCACCTTACAGGAAAACCTACTGACTGTTCATATGGGGAGCATTTTGTGGGAATTCTCCAGGAGGTACTTCCACTGCAACTGCTAATAACCTTTGCTCAGACACTCTAATGGTATTTTTCAGTAGCTAAGTTTCATTTTAATTCCCCATTGCACTAGATGAATATTTACCAAATGAAGAACCTTCTCTGTTTTGGGGGGAGGGTTTGTTGTTTGGTTGGTTTTTGGTGGGATTTTTGCTGCCATGTTACTTTTCTAGATAGTAAATTAACTTCAGGTGAGCACCAACCTAGCCTGCCCAAGATACAAGTGGGGAAATAAACTTGCTTTATACCAATTTCCCTCCAAGCCTGCAGTTCTACAAGTGCCTTTCCAGGGCCCTCAGAGTACCCAGTGTTTCAGAGCACCTGCAGAGAAGGATGGTAGCCTTGCAAGATTAGCAAATACAAGTATTCATATAGACCTTTTTCTTACTTCAAAGCTGCTATGGCCACTGGAAAGGATCTACAGAGAAATTAGATTTAGGGAAAGGTTACTGTAAGCTAGATGTAAATTCAGTGACTTTGCTGTGTGCCACCTGGGGAGCCTTGTCAGAGTCAGAAATAGAATTCAGCTGAATTCCTAATACCTTCCTTTAACTGCTTGATCATGTTGCCACGAGCTTTTAACTTCTTGCAATTCATCTAAGAACTGTGTCCAGCCATGGACTAGGACAGAGCTAATATGCCACTGTTCCTTCTCCTTTCCCTTTGAAAGAAGGGTAGGGATAAGTTCCTGTGTAAAAAAAGTTCCTTCTTTTACTTCCTTGCATGGACACAGAGAGAATTAAGAATAAACCAGGAAACAGAAGGCTGGATAAATAGAGGCGATTCTAGTCATGGAACCCAAACCCTCACCAAGCACCTGCTGATTGTCAGGGTTTCAAGGTGCAGGCAATAAACTGTCTCATGTCTGGTATGCAAATGAACTCAGGTAGAACAACATGCAGCATATATATATTTTATCCTAGCAATAGACTACCCCACCATATCTTTTGTGTCTTCCCATGTTGTGGTGACAGTACAAGCTCTCTCATTATTCCAGTAAATTCAAATCAACAGTAAAATACAGCCCGTTTCCATTTGGCAAAGAAAATTTTTTCTCTCACAGCTAGCAGCATACTGAATCTGTATCTATGTGACACAACAACCCGTCTCATTGGTGTTTTTCAGTAATATCAGTTTAAGTTTAGGCAAGCTGAAACACAGGATGTGTTCCTTTCTGACCCTCATTTCATTATGGCTTGGCTTTTCTTTTCTTCTCTGGTAAGGGGCCCTTGCTGTAGTAATGCAAGTACTATTTTACTACAGATCCTTGGGGCCTCAGTTGTAAATCTCCCTAGGAACACTGTTTGTAAAACTTAGATTACAAGGAAAACATAGTGCACGAAAGTTGTGGAATAAGCTTTCCTGCCTCAGTTTTACTTTGCATTGTCTTAGACACACAAGAGCTGCCTTGGCAGAAAATTTTATACCTGTCATCAAATGAGTGGACCTGTTGCTGCTGTTGCAAACAAACATCCCTCCGAGACTAACAGTATTCTTTGACTGAACTTTTAAACTTACTAGCTGAAAAAAGAGAGTCATGCTAACCTTAGCTCTATGGAAAGCCAAAAAAGTCTAGGCATTTCTTAACACAATACACCAGAAACAAATAGTCCACTGTAAGACTAAATTTACCTCTTCTAGGCATAAAGATTATTTCAGTAACAGTCAGAGAAAACTTGGTATTTAATCTGAGGATTCTACCAATCATATATAAGAGACAAGTCCTTGCATGCAAGTATTGCAGAGGGAAACCTCTTGCTAGTCTGAATACGAGAGCTGGAGAAGTCTGGCAGACATATGGTTCCCTGCACTGACTCCAAGATGATGTGCAGAATTTGAATTTTAAGCTTTCCAATAAGTGACAGTTACATACAAATTCATTATTCCATCATCTAGATCATATGAACACCTCTGATCCAAGGCTTAGATTTACTCATTGTTCACAAAATAGAAAGCATTGGTATTTAATATTTTCCTGGGGTAACATTTTAGCCAGTTGTATAGCAAAGTAAAATATTCATGGCAATCATTCTGTGCACAATCTATCAGCAAACAGCCTAGGGGAGGAAAAAATAAACCATGGCATTTGCCAATATTCCCCTTCAGTGCAACAAATTCATTCAGCAAAACCAAAACCTAACCCAAAAAAGCCATACAAGACATGCTAGCAACTTTTTATTTACCCTCTGTTTCAATTGTACTTTTTGGCTCCGTTAACACTTGGGTCTCTTTGATCTTCTACCAAGACCATTTTCTAAGGTAAAATGCTCTAAAGAGCACGAGTGTGGGCTGTCTGTAGAGACAGAGTCCCTCTCCTAAGACATCTTGCTGTGATTCACTTTAACATGTCCTTCCTTGAGGATTTTTGCTTTGAGATACAGAACAGCTTCTTGGCTGACAACAGGTTGGATAGCAGTAAGCGTAAAAACATGTCTCCTAGAATTGAAAAGTAGATGTCTTCAGCCAGACTCCAGTATGTAGAAGGAAAACTAGGAGGAGACTGTGAACCTTGGGGGGTCAGAGTATGAGGCAGGCAAGGTCAACAGCACATTACTTATTTTGAGTACTGAGAGCTTATGGCAGTAGCAGGTCTGCCAGACTGGAACAATAAAAATTATTTCCAGTACTATGGCAAATTGTACACCTTCATATGAAGATTTCATGCCGAACCATTTTTTCATAGCTACAGGGTTTGTATCAAATATAGAAGGATGAATTATTTTTGCTGGTATCATCCAGACTCATGTCCCTGCTGCAGTCTTTATTACACAACCATATCCAGTGCATTCCCAGAGGCTGAATTTCTGATTTTATAAGGCAGGGGCAAATGCATCCCCCAGTCTGAGTGGGAGAAGAATGTGCTATCACATCCTGTGAAGTGAGAACATGCATTACCTTGACAGTTTTCTGTCATAGGCTTCAGACCTTCTAGCCTCCTTTAGTAAATCTGTGCCTGATTTACATTTATTTGTGTAGACCCAAAAAAAGCACAAGGTTTGCTACATAAGCCACAACATTGCACTGTACAAAACTGGGAGACAAAAGAGGCATTGCGTACAAAAAGGGTGTTGGTGGAGAAGAGCTGTCATTAGCGTACCGAGATCTTAACATAAAAGCTGTAACTGAGCTAAAGACCTCCATCAGAGAATAACACAAACTACCTCCTGCATGTAAGTCTATTTTCCAGGGAGACACACAGTTTCCCATACTGAACTGTCAAGTGGCATAGCCACACTGCATTCAGAAGCCACCACCTAGAGGCAGCTGTCACTGGACCTAAGTTTCAGGATAATTCTATAAAGTATTTTGAGTGACAAGGTCAGTAGAAAGCCCTGTTTCTCATCACTTCAGCTACAAATCCCTCCTGTTTTCCGATCACCTGGCCGTGTCAGGCCTCACTCACTGATGACCTCCACTTTGGTCAAGAAAAGTTGCTCCGTTTAAAGGATTTATCTTCACTCAAACCTCACTCCACATCTAAGGGGTGCTCTAATTCATCTCAGTTGTGCTCAAGTCCATGGTTTTCCAGCCTGAGGAGTGGTTCCTCATGTGTCCTGGGCTGCAAGAACTGGTGTGCTTTTTGATGCTAACATTAAAAACCAGCTAAATTCAGAGCAAGCCTCTGACTTCCTTATTTTTATCAAGAATATATGCTGCCTCCCATGTTCAATAAACATTTTCCAAGTACAGCTTGAACTTCTAACCACTTGAAAGGCAAGCTGATTGCTACTGAGAATACTGATTACTACAAATCATCTGCTCTCTAGGGATGCCAGCAGGACACTGCTGACAACTGGGAAGTCAGATTTCGGGACCGAATACCAGAAGCTAGCAGAACATAAAAGGGAGTATTAAATAAAGAACGGAGGCAGCAAACCACTTAACACAAGAGCATGATGCTATAAATACAAACTCACACCATTGTGCAAGCATCCTGCATGAAATGTGTTTAACATCTTAAGTACACTACCTAGACTATCTTCATAAATGAATGCCACTGCTCAACTCAATATGTCAAAGCCCCTTAAAGTTTAGGCTTTACTTGACAAAGCTTTGTCTGTCTTGTCACTGCTTTGATCCATACCGACAGGAGAAGAGACCAGCACTGTAAGGACAGTCTCTTCAGTAAGGAATATTACAACACACCTTGGTTTTTAAGATGGCCACCCTTCCCACAGGTCCTTAGGGAAGATTGAAAAGCTCTAGTGGGAAGCAAAATTTTGTTCCCTTGTAAAGGAGAGCTTTCCCTTTTGAGAAAAAAAAAAAGCATTGTTCTCAAAAAGAGGAATATCCATCAATTTTTTTCTCTAGCCTTCTGTGTCTTTCAGCCTGAAGAAGCTGTTCAGATGTCAACCACAAAATTCCAGTGAACAGGATGTGGTAGGGCCTAGCCTCTCTGCAGCACACCAGCAATTTAAGCTTTCTGTAATTGACTTAATTTGCACGCAGTATAACTCTGTAGGGCAGGGACTATATTTTGTTCAGTGTTTATAGAACACCTAGCAGAACAGACTCATTGTCCATGCTTAAGGCTCCTAAATGCTACATGATAATAGGACTAGTTTTTTTATACTCCACTGTTGAATTATCTCTGGGTGAGAGTCATTTGGGGCATTTAAAACACTACCTGAGGAGAGTTAGAAGTGAGGTCTTTCAAGGTATTCTGAGTGACAAGAGTCAATCAGACACCATTTTCAACTATTTACCCTCAAAAGACCTTTCTTGGAGTCAAATGGAAAACTGTAATGACAGTGCCCATCAGACAAGGCTTCTGTTTATCTGTTTCAGTGATGCAAAGCCTTTTGCCATCTACCACTTTTATGAAGTGGATGTTCTGGCACTTATGACAGTGAGGAAAGTAGATTAGCAAACTCAAACACTATTTCATACAAAAACCTCTGCCAATGCTTCTTTAACCATGTCACACTTCTTCCCCTAACACCCTGTACCATCAATCAGTGTAGTCTCTACAACATCCCTCATTTTAGACATCCCCATTCTAATTAAGTTTTCATCTGTGCTTCTGTCATACAGGAGAATCCAGCCCTTATATGCCCTGTTAGGCCTTATTATGTAGTCTAGAGCACAAAAAACACGCCACTTGAATCCTCCTCGTGTTCAGCAATTCAGAAGACATATTTGCATACATTCACTTACATGAAATTCAGTAAAATGTCCTTTCCCCACCAGCAACACACAACACATCCAGACTAGCTCTTAATTAGCATTGCCTAATAAGCGCCTTCCAGCTTGAATTTGCTTTCCTCTTATGCTAAATAGCAGCCTTTCCAGCCAGCCTCACACAAAGGACTTTCACCCAAAAAGCAAATGATTGCATGAAATCCTGTTAATTGCACAAGTCCTGGCTCCTCATTTTGCCTTTAGGCAATTTTTTCTAGCCTCCAGTAACAGATAAAAGCATACACAGGTATTTGCAAAGAACACTGCTAGGACATTGCTGTGACATCTGTGAACAGCTGAAGCAGCCATCTGTTTTCTATACAATCTGTTCTCCTAGGTTCCTGTTAACGCCCAACAAAATACAGACATATAGGAAATAGCCATTCTGCGAGCAGACATACCTGCAGACCATCCTGGTTTCGCCAGTGTACATGACCCAGTAGTTTGCTTCGGAGTGTAAACCCTGACATTGGGCACCAAAATAACATTTGTTTCCTGGAGCGTTAATCATGCAATGAAGAGCACATTTTACATATCTATCACTCCTAGTAAGTTTGAAGCAGCAGTGGAAAGCAGCCACCTGAAACACTGTAGAACTGTAAGAGTGATCAGGCAATATTTCTTTGTGATGGAATAACCAAGATGACAAGATACTCTCTCTGCTTTGAAATAAAGCCAAAAATAACTTCAGACAGAAGTACCACATGCTATTTAATACCAATAAGCATATGCCATCAGGACATCACTCTTCCATACCACAAACACATCTCATGTAATACATTTTCCAAAGTAACGTGGAAGAAATCCAGCATAAATAATCTCTCGTCAGACTTTATGGATTTAATTTAAAACTCTTTATTCAAATGTTAACCTAGGCTAACCTTGCTTAACTTCCATTGCTTGATAAAAACTGTGACCTAGAAAAAATTTACTGTGGAAAGCAGCAAAAGAGCATGCTTGCAATTGAAGTGCATGGAAAAAAAGATAAAAGCAGTAGGGAAAGGCATTAAGTTTCTTTGGAGGCCTGGGGAGAAACATATTTAAGCTTTAATGTGGTATGACATGAGTAGACTTAATAAACTGTTGTTAGATCATGATCTAGTCTACTGCATCCTCTTCCCTAAATTCCTAGCAGGGATGAAGCACTAAGCTCTGGTCAAAACCGCTTGAGTTTTTTTAAGCTTTTAAGTGCAGTGGGTTTACCAGGGCAATTTCTTATCTCTGCTTGTCCCATGCAGCAATTTCGTTATCTTCTGGATCAGCTCATGCAAGGAAATAAATTTCAAGTATTGCTCTTTCCTCCTTACCCCACTAACCCTCGCCTTGCAACTGTTTCCAGACTTTTTGCTTACCAGGGTGTGTTCAGCAGATGCAGCAGTAACAGAAAATGGAAAGGCTCAGCAAGGGCTCCATCTACTGGGACACGGGGCAGGCCTCAGGCTCTGGCAGCACTTCATCCCAGTACTGGGACAAAGAGCTAGCAAGCAGTTCTGGTGCCTCTGGAAGTTACAGCATTGATGCATGCGTTCCGTGTGTTCATACAGCTGCAAATCCCAGGGGCAGACACCCGGATAAGCCAAAAACTGCATGTCCTGTACTTATTAGTTCTATTAGAACTCATTTTTCATCTACCAGACTGAAATGATCTACACTTCCCAGAGCATTCATGACTGAGAGCTGAGAACAAAGGAGAGACATTTCACAATGCAGTCAACTATGGCTTCCAATCCCTGCTGAGAAGGCCTACATTTGAACAGAGGCTCCAGCTCTAAGCTGGAGCAAACACCTCCCAGCCAGCTAGCTTTCTTCTCTTTTCTTCTACTTCATACCTTCTCATCCCCTTAGCATTTGTAATTTCTATGCCAAGTACATTTTCTGATGGGCCCAAATCCTTGTCAGGCACTGCTTATTCTGTGTATCAAGATAATCACTGATAACATGTAAAAACTGTTGGCAGTCTCCCCCAGGAATGCTTGTTATGAAATGAGAAATAGAAGGGATGTTTCTGGTTTGCAGGCAACCCACAAGCTCATTTCACACACACTTGTTCCTTGTGACAGAGAAATCTAGTATTTCAACAGCAGCATGAGCTAATAAGCAGGCATTTCTATTTTTTCCTCCCAACCCTCTACATTAAAGGAGATTCTTTATGAGATTCTCCAAGCATTTAGTTTAGAATGCAGTGGTTTAGAATCTATTTTCCCTTTCAGAACCAGGTTGCTCTACAGTGAAGCAATGGAAAAAATGCACAATTTTAACAAAAATATCAGAATAGTGGTATGTGCACATAAATTTTTCAGGCCACAATTTTAGTTATCTGTTACAGCAAAAACATAGCACAAAAATTTGGAGGGGAGAAGGATTCTTTTTTTCCTCCTGCAAATGAGTAGAACAAATCCGTGCAACTGCCCTGTGCACTGCTATTAACAGAATAGTTTTCTTCTGTCCATCACTGTCAAAGGATATCACTGCATGCAATAACAACTATATTTGTTGATGCTGCAGGCCAAAGAGTCCAAGTGTTCTCTCTACCACCCTTGCCTTTGAAAACCTGCCAGTTGTTTTCAGGAAGAAGAAAGGTGCATCAACTCTTTTCACAGAAGGGTTTTGGTTTTTTTCTTCTTTTTTTTAGGACATGAGGACACCGCAGGAAGTCGTCTCATTCTTCAGAGGTGTCTCATCGATATTGGTAAGTGGAAGGGTTACAGGACAGGCTTAAATATTAGAAATATCAAGAACTGTCAAGAAGGTGCTTCTCCATGCTGCATAAGATGGATGTGGCATTTAACAACATTAACCAACCTGCGAGCTAAGCCCTCAAATCTTGAGTTAAGGAGCAGTGTTCAGGAAGTAAAAGCTACTAAAACCTCCAGGTAACGAGCTATTTTTAGCACTATACTTCTTTGTTATGTGTTTGATAGAGGTGTCCAGAAATTCAAAGTTACTGCCCACTGCTTTTAAAACTGCAAATTATAATCCACCAAACAGGCCTTCTCTTAATACAGCAGCAAGAAGTTGGAAGTAATGAGACAGCAACTGAGTAGTTAAGTGTAAAAAGTAATTGTTAACCAGAAAAGTGTTGCTAGGTAAGGCTGTATAATGGTAAGGGGATAAGTAGAACATCGAGAAAGGCTAATGCCACCAGCTTTTCCAAAGCACTAGGAACACTCTCTGCTCCCTCTTTTCTAGCCTCAGGCAGTCCTATTGGCACCATGGTTTCACAGCACCCACCGTCCTTCCTACCGACCAAACCCACTAGGTGGCAACGTTACTAAAAGAATAAGAGCCTGGAAATTCATTACTTCATAAGTCATTAACCAATAGTCAAATACAAAAAACCAAGCTTTTACTTAAGTTGGAAATCACATTTTCATTAAACAGGTGCTTTTTAATGCCAAGTTTTCCCTTAGCCCAACACTGAGAAAGAAAGTCAGATACAGTATCTGTTCTGCATTTGTAGAGCACCTACTGTGAACACGCACAGCTCTGAGGCTCTCCAATGCTGCTGCAACTCAAATAACATTCGACTCCCCTCTCTGAAGAACAGGATGAGACATAGAGGCTTACTTCAGTACAATTTTTACTTTTAACAACAGCTATTGTCTGGAACTCTAGATTTAATAAACCTGTGTCTGTCATGCCCCAAAGCTTTTATCCTGTTGTGCATCTCCTCTCCAGTCCTAATTTTCATAACGATAACATCAACAGAAGCACTCTCATCAGTTTCATTGGTTTTGACATATGCCTCAATATTTAATGACTGGAATAGACCACTGTCTTCCTTCTCTTTGTCCTTTGTTCCATTTCAAGTTACAAGCCACATTTTTCCCGTTCTACCTTCAAATAATAAATATGCTCTGATTTTGTGTTAAAATGCTGTGGCCAGAAATTGCTGAGAAACGACACATTTCTGTTTAGGTCAATGATACATGTATACTTCTCTTCAGCAAAAAAGCTCATGATAGCATTTCCACCCCCACCCCCTTCTCACAGTAGCAGTTTAACAAATGCTCCTAAGACAATGTCAATACCCACAAACTATATACTGCAGGTATCTAATGTAGCAAAAACTGTACCCACTACAAACCATTAGATAAGGATTGGAGTTAGGAGCATACATTCTCAATGTAGGCTATAGAAGGAAGTAGCACATGTAATTATGGTGGAAGATACACGGTAGACATCCCATGTTATCCTGGCTTAACTCCAGAACAGAGGCTAGCCGTGACGATAGCACCTCTGAACCAACTCACTTCAAAACCTTCAGGTGATAAAAAGCTGAAATCAAAGTTAGTTAAAATCAGTCCTTGGCTTTACCTCGTCTGAGCACAGGGTACAAGTGGTATCTGCCTAGACAATTTCTTTATCAATACTAAAGGCACAAGGCAGGAATAAAGAACGTATTCATAATAAAAAATTGTCGAGTAGGAATAAAAATTGTCTTATTTTATTTCTAAGTCCATTATATATTGACAGCCAGGCTGAACAGTTTCTAGTGTTTCCTGCAGAGCATGAAAGCTGCAAGAATCATGGGTTTCTGCTGCTAAAGATCATTCTGCCCTTCTCTTAAGATCATTGTAATCAATGTGACAGAGGAAAATCTGAAACAAGGTGACATTTTCTACTTCACTGTGCAAAACACAAAGTAGGAATAGGTTCCATTCCCAAACTACCAGCAATCACAAGCATCTTACCAACTGAAGGAAAAAGTTTACAGACACGTACCACACAGTGTGGGGGGGTGTGTGCATGTACATGAATGGCAGAAGCCCTCTGAAAGATGGTGGATATTCCTTCCTGCCAGAGGAATGACAAGTAACATGCCCAATATTGATTCGGATTTCTCCCACACACAAGTCAACTTGCTATTCTCCAAACACTAAAACCATAAAACACATTCAAGGCTTCCCTCATCTCATCTCCTTCCCCGAAAGCAACGCAGACTATGAACACCTCTAGTGCATTATTCTTGGTTCTCCCCCCTATCATTTTCCAGATTGGGAGTGGCTTTTCCCTGAGCTCCAGTGAAAGAGTTCCCAAACAGCCCCAAAACTCTGTTCCAAGAGGAGACTACTCCATGTGCCCATTAAATTGTCAGCTCTGTAAACACTAATGTGTAAGAAACACAAAATTGTAGCCCACCTTTCACAGATGGGCAACCTGGGCTTTGAGAGATCAAGCTAATTAGCTCCACATAACCCACACCTTCTGTAGTAGAGCCAGAAAATGAACATTGATTGCACAAGTCTTAAGACTGTTGCTGTTCTCCCAATAATTAACTGTCCTTTCTCATCAGGCACCTAGACATACACTCATGGCAAAAATGAGCTTATGCCAAGACACGGGTACACCTTTGTAACAGCAGCTTCTAATTCTGTTCTCATACCAACTGAAAAAACATAGGGCAAACCAAATGGGAGAAGGCCTTTCCCTCTGGCCTAATTTAAAGAGCATTAACCTGTAAAAACTAGGAAGTCTAATTAAAACAAGGAGCAGAACCTAACTATTCTCAGGCGATACTGGCCAGCATGGAATTTATGCCACATTAGTGAGTGGCTTCCACCACGATTTTCAAATTCATGACCTGTTCAACAACTACGTTCTGGAAAAGAAAGCAATTTCAGCTCTTTTACTTTCCACTATTACAACCCAGCTCCTTTAGAATATGAAGGCAAAGGTGTTTGGTTACAACAATGCATCCTCATTGTTCTTGCAATTTGTTCCTCCATCTGACCCTGTAACTTTTAAGAAATAACATCCACTCACCAGAATTCCAATACAGAAGCTTCAGAAAACCAGTAACATTGATAGGCATCTGCCCAGTTAGAGGCATTAATCCTAACAGAGCAGGATCTGTGAATTATTCATTAAGCAACATTTTTCTTTCCTTTTTGCGGTTAGACATTTAAAAAACCACAATATTTGTAACATTGTCTGTAACAACTTGCATATCTGCCTGAAACATGTTTTTCCTTTTAACAGGCTTCTAGTTATGTTCAGTAGTGTGGAACACTCTGCATTCGGACATCAAGGGACAGCTCCCAAAAGGTCTATGTAGCCGTGACATAAGCACGCAGGCCTAAAAGACTCAGCAAGCATCATGGAATCCAGTTCTTGAGGTGCACCCCCAGCCTTCAGTTCACATCACAACATGGACATCATATTTTGGATCAGCACATGAGACATTCAGGTTAGTGTCCTGTTTTCCTTCTCCATTACCTAACTGATTTGGCCCCCTTTCTTCCCCTCAGACATCCAGTCATGCCACTCTAGTGATGTCACATTGAATTTGCTGCCAGATTATTCTGAGGAATGGATAAATTGAGGCTTGTCAATTTAGACCTTTGAATGAACATCTACTTTCAAGTTAGAGCATCAGTCAAGAGAACAAGCAACAAATGACTTGACCTTGATAGTGCAGGGAAAAGTCTACATTTTATAGCCAGTGTCTCTGATTCTCAAAGATGAGGAATATTTTCTGCTCCCTCCACATGAGCCTTTCTCTCTCTCAGTGCTCCCTCCCACCCCATCCCCCACAGTCTTAAGAGAGAAACAATTTTTCCCATCACAGTAACGGGATGGTGTGGGAAGTAATAAGGGCTGCTTGCAAAGAGGATGAAAGGAAAAATACAGGCTGCTGTCCTTGACACCAAGTTGATTTCATATACACTGTGGGAAATCACACCAGTTTCAGACACTGATGCAGCTGTTGCTCCCCAGCCTCTCACTACTCAACATCTCTACTTGAACTCACTAAAGATGCAGTTGCTGAGACAAGGTAAGAGCTTACTCACAGCCAACACTTCCATATGAGCAAAGCCTTCGCTTAGAAGTAACTGAACAAAATATGTGACAGGTAAAGGAAGCATCACCTGCGTAAACAGAGAGGATACTGTCACACTCATTATTGCTTGCACAGGAAAAGGTTGTTTCAGCAGAAGGACATAACCTAGGCCCCCACCACAGACCACTTGCCCAGCATACGCTAGCAAGCACAAGAGCTTTTTTGCAACCTTTCTCTGCCTGTCCCCAGTCCAGCAGAGTAACCATGGGAGGAATTCAAAGTAACTCCTTGGACTCCCAGTCTCCTTCCCTTCTGAATCTCAAGCAGAACCAGATGATTAATAATTGCAGTTATTCAGTGAAGGGATCAAAATCCTCCTGCCAAATCAAGGGTGGTAATGCAGGGAAAACTAAGAGTAAAAACAGCCAACTTTATGCAATAGAAAAGTTGGTGCCAAAAACTAGTGGAAATATCCTTTTGTCTGAAAGGCCAGGGTCACTTCTATTTAAACTTCATGCCAACATCAGGCAAGGGTTAGAGTATGGCCTGTTCCATCTGCTAGCAAAACCACAAATACCCCCCTTCAGCTAATGATAGCGATATCAGTGATCAAGCATCCCCCTGTCCCAGAAAATTAATTTCTCAGTGATTTATCTCATTGTTTTTCTTCTCGCTGCAAAGATTGAGAATACAGCATAAGAGAAAAAATACATCTGCACGCTTCACAGTGCCGGAACTTGCTTCCCCCCAAGTGACAGACCACCCAGCATCCCCTTGCTCAGAGACAGCAGGGCACAACTCCTACAACTTATGTTCCAAAAAGCTTTTTACTTTATCATCTCCCAGACACATCATTTTGTCTTCAGCTTCACAAAGACACACAATGTACTTATGAAAGATATTTACATTTTGAAAGCATTTCCATTAGAGTTTTCTTTTTTTTTTTTCCTTCCTTTTTGAAGGTCAGTTGTAAATAATTCAGAGTTATGTACTGAAGAACATGCAAAGCTCAACTTTTTACATACGCTACAGTTAAAGGACCAATTTTCCATTAATAGAGAATCATAGATGTGGTAATCTGTGTGCTATTACATACAGTACATAAATCTATTTGAGCACAGGAATAACGCAGCACTAAGTACAAAAACACACAAGGTATTGAAGGATTCGGTTGCAGTAATGCACAGCCATACTTTATCCTGTAACACAAGCAGATGTTGATAGGCCGTCTTATCTAAATGCTTAGTTATAAGCATAACTAAGCATTCAGTGACTCACATAAAAGCCTAAGACTGTTTATGCTTTCTGAAATTTCACAGAAAGCATGACATGGGATGCTAGATAAAACATTGAGCCGTATATTTGTATAAAACAGTACTGAGTCACAAATGGACTAGACGAAAACAGCAGGTTTTACCTTCCAATTTCCTGATTTCCCCACCTCCATTCAGGTAAAATAGTTTATTTTTTCAACCATCAAACATTGAGAGGCAGTCACAGCCTCTGGCTTAAGGAATCTCTGGATCATTCTTTGTAAAACATCAGGGTGATGCAAAGGAGAAGGTCAAGTTGTGCCTGCCTGCTTCTTAGACTCATCCACTAAGCTTTTACTATCAACAAGCATAACACACAGAACACTGCAATTTGAGCTTCTGCTCTGATCAAGTACAGTTGTTCTACTCTCAAGATTTTATCTTCCACCAGGCAGGGAGAATACTCTTGTGCATGACCACAATTAATACAGGACTCAAGTAACCTTACAGTAGTGGAATAGGGTACGATACAATGATGGAAGCGGTGCTACTTAAGAAATATTATCATCCTCACCAGGACACATGCACACACTCTTCACCTGAATGTTTCTGCTACCTCTTGAGCTCTCCGCTAGCAGCTGTGCTCCTGGGCCGAGGCTGGGTGGGTGGATAATTAAAAACCTTTTATGTTTGGGCCACTGTCAAAGTAACAGCACGTCTCACATTACTATCACTGTACAACCTGTTCATGGAGACTCTTGTTAATTTTCATAGCAACACATTGTGACAACTTGTTTAAAAGTTCACTAAAAACATTTATCACAAAAGCAACCAAAACCATTTCTCCAAGAGGAAAGAATTTTTTTTCCTTCCTCCCCCAACTCCAGCTTCTTATCCTCAGGCTACCAAATTTAGAGGAAATAATTATAGTGTCAAGGAATAAGAGTAGTAACGCTTGAGGAACAACTAAATCAAAGGGCAAGAAGCCACACCTCAACTCTATAGTGGTTTCAGAACAGCAATCTTCCCTAGGAATTCTAGTAACTGAGGACCCTGTGCATGCAGTTTCTAGCCAGAGAAGGGGAGTTAAAGCTCATACAGCTAGCTGCAATATATCCGATTAAATTCTTTACCTGTTAAAGGGGGCAGCATCCCTGAAATCTGAAGGTTTCACAGGAACATCAAGAGTGTCAATTACTTAATTGTGTCCACCAACAAAAATGTGAGGGACAGAAGTATAAATAAAACTATCTGAACATTTAATTCCAGAATTCAGTATATTTCCTCCTCACTTTTGACTCAACCCCATCACGTACCCAGAAAACCTTCCTAATAAAACACAACAGGAACAGTTTGACATTCTGTGAATGCAATACATTGCCTATATTAACACAAGTCTTTCAATCAGAGGTCTGATTGAAGCAGATTATTCACTTCAAACATTCTTTTCTTTCAGTAATCCGAAGCTGAAAGTGTCTGAAAGCAAGTTGGCTCCATCTAGTTCCTGTCCAGGCACAAGCAACTATCTCCTAAGGTATGTACACAGATTAATTCCCCTGTCTGTAAACTGCACTGGTTATTATGCAAAGCAGTTTCCTTCAACCAATCAATACACAGTATATTCCTACCTATGGAGCCCAGACAGATTCTATATTGCATGTCTCAGGCTAACGTATCTCTTAAAATCAAAGGTTTAATCTTTGGTTTTACTTGATTCTTCCAAGTAAGCATTAAAGGAGGTGGGGAGGGAAGAGCACTCGCTCCCAGGTGGGAGTTCAGACACTACTTCAAAGTGACTCTGTGAAAGCTGACATTAAACACAGACCTGGATTGAACATCGGCTTAATACAGAGGTTCCCAAGCATCACAGCTTAAGCACTGAATGTCCCCCACCACAATTAAACTGAACTGCATAACCTCACAATCATAGTGGCCTAAGAGCATGAATAACTATGACAATGCATCAGACACAGTAACTGGTTAAAGCACATTATCTTCATCCCATGCTTCAAGTCCTCAGACTGCATTTTATCCAAGTCATAGTCCGCAAGGTTGATTAATTCCATGAAATTTATTGCCATGACAAAAGACACAAGTGTTGCCCAAGACAGATCCGTCATGTATCTGTTAGAAGCAGGAAATGAGTCACCTAAATTTGGGATCTACTTTCTCATAGCATCTGTTCCTCATCTGACAGTAGACTACTAAATAGCATGATACTTAATTAGCTTACATACAGGATACACATATTCGATCTAATATACAAAAGAAGGTGCAGCTGGTAACGCGGGAGGGGTTAGCCAAAGGACCTGACCGGTGAGCAGTTTTCTCCATGTGCACTTGTATGACAAATGAAGGAAAAGCCTGCTCCAAGTTCAGCGTTTTTGGCAAAGACTCAGTATTCTGAGTGACTAAACCAGCATGCAAGTGAGCATCTTCAGCTGACTAGCAGTGTACAAATGAGATTTCTTCCCCACACTGCTTTCTCCAGGCTGAAGACTTTCCATTTGTACCTTTAACATCTCTCTTCTTCCCCCTCCCCTCCACCTTTTAAAAATATTTTGTATTTTCAGTTAGTTGCAGAAATTTAGTTTGGAGCTTTTCCAGGTTGGAGCCTTCAAGTCCCTGTCAGCAGAAGCCTGCGAGTTAAGAGAAAGAAATTTGCAAAAATCTGACACCTGCCACTTTCCATTGAGCTTTGGGTGGAAAATGTCCCCGGCCTCTTCCATTTTTAATGTCAGACTCAGCCTGGCGGAAAAGATTACCTCCAGGTAAAGTCATTCAGAACAGGAGTTTGCGAGCTCCTCCTCTTTCACCACTCTTCTGATGTACCAGAACAGCCGTGTGTGCTTAGGCTGAGCATCATTTTTCCAATGGCAGGGGAGGTGCACACAGCCTGCACAGACAGGATTGCTGCCTCTTGGATTGCATTTCTGAGGCTGAATACTCTATTGATATCCTGATAAGATTCTCCTCTGGAGGAATGGAGCAGGCTGTGCCCCTTCGCAATTCTTTCACAATAATCAGGTCATTTCAGGGGCTGGAAGAGATGCCAGAAGTTAGCTCTGTGGGAACCTCCAGCTTCCTTGATATTTAGCAGCCCTCAAATGCCTTTATTAATTTTCAAGGGGAAAATCTTAGCTGGAAAAAGTCAGTTTTGTTCCAAAACTTATAGGATTCTTATATCAGGTGCATTTTAGCTTTTCCCAACCTGGGCTATGTCTATACTATGTTAAGAGTCTCCTCCTGTGCTATATATCAGCACTTCCAGAGCATTTCTGTCCTGCAGATGGGAAAGAAACAATCATGTAGAGTTATGAGAGTTTACTTGAGCCAGAATATTGGGCAGATTCAACATTTGTATGGGGGCTGGTCAGCTTCAGGTTTAAATACATTTGGATTAGAAATTAATCACATAGAAACACTTTGATTCCCCTCACGGAGATCAAGATCTCTAGACCAGCAGAGGAGGTACCGCATGGAAGAGCTGACAGACCGGCACTCCTCTTTAGCTTTAGGTAACAGAATAGATGGATAATGGCAGAACCCTTTTTAGACTAAGAGATAACAGATGTGACACGAGAACAAGATTTTACCAGATACCAAAGTAGCTAAACAGAGCTAATTTCTTACTTAGTACTGAACTTACTACTTCTAAAAGCCCTTGATCCTTCTGAAAAAATAGGATTGAAGTTCTGCTACAGTTACCAGCCCTGACAGCATACTGAAAGGCCACCAGCTCACTCTACTTGCTTCCTTGCCTACATACACTTAATGGGGAGCCTGCATTCTCATTAACCTCTCCAGGCTGAAGTAAGGGCATTGCAACCTGCCAGCCAGATATCTTAGACACTGAGGTGCCCCACAGATAGGGCTTTGGGAAGTCTTACACAGCTGCTCATCTCCCACTGGGCTTAATGGATTCCTTTATTGCAACACAAAGTACTTTTTTTATCAAATCCTCAGAAATTTGCTTCAAGTGTCATTTTCAGCTGAATATTATAACCCGAATGTTCTAAAATAGAAGGAAATAAAAGCAAGCAAGATGTCATTCTTTCCTTACTAATGTCATGAGATACTGATGCTCTTTATTTATTGATTGTGCTCCCACTCCAGCCTAGCAATCTCAACATCTTCATGAATATTTCTATGTACACAGGAAGGAGATCCTTTTGCTTCTCTCCTTACTACTGGGACCGTGAAAATTGGTTTCTTTAGAGACGCTGGGCTATTGTAATTCAGCTATCAAGAAACCTGAGTAAACCCATCTTTTCTACCTGCTCTCCTTAAACTAGAGCTCTTTGTAATCAACAAAAATCCAGTTTCAAGTAGCCAGGAATACCTTTGAGAAAGATTACTTGTTTAATAATATGATTAATTCACAGCACAGTACATGTGCAGTAAGCCTTCTCCAAATTCTTAAAGCCATGCTATGTCCTGAGATTAGTCACAGTAGGTGGAAAAAAGTGAAGAATAGACCAGTAACTCTTTTAAGGGAAATTTATCAGACCCACATCAAGAAGCAGAGATTAAGACTCCTTCGGAAATTGACTGGTCCTGGATGGAGACAGTCCAACACACAGATCTTAACATCTATGCAAAAAGTTCCAAAAGGAACCAGGCTATAATACCTTAGAGGAGATGAAAAGAGAAATCGATAAGATGTCAGAATAGATGTTAAATAACAGGCAATAGAAGCTTTACTTCACTTCAGCAAGCTAAGGCAGGGGTCAAGAGAGACCACTTCTCCTGAGGTGCTGCCACCTGTGAGACAGCTGCCTCATCCAGAAAGCAATTGCTCCCCTCATGTACTGGCCTGAGCAGTTACCAAATTACTGCTATTGACCATGGTCCTGATTCTTCCAGGCTGCCCACTGATGCCTGAATGATTAGACTATTGCTCAGACCACCAGACGAGAACGTTGTGCCATGAGGCAAGAGTCAATGGATTTCATACATTAGCCTGCAGCGTTCACCGCCTTTTCTATTTCACTGCTTGAGCTGTCTGAAGAATGGGGTGGATTTCACCCAGTCACAACTTGATAACAAAGGCAGAACTGTAAAAGGACCTTTTAAGACGTTGCCCACATTGGCAACATCGGTTCTCATGGCCTGTGTCCCTTGTCTGCGTTCAAGTTTTCCTATCGCTTCTCAAAAGAGTCCTTTGGGCCTCTGGGTTTAAATGGCTTTGATCGGTGCCACCGGGACTGTCAGAAAAGGTTTCGCATCTCGGCAGTAAACCTGAGTGTCTTTTAGCCATAGAGAGTCAGTGTCACAGCCTCAGTGACCACGCTGGCATTTTAATCAGAGCTGAAAGAGCAGGTCTTGGAACCTTCACTTCTTACAGCTCACATTAAATTAGTAATATACATTAAATGATTATCTTAGATGGCATTATTTAAACATAACCTCACAGGACATTTGCCTCAAGCAAACTGCAACAGAAAAGCTGAAAGATTATGTAGCTTATATATGCATGAGTGTACAACATGTTTGCACATGTAAGTGTGCCCAGACAAGTTCACAAGCTTCAGCATTTTTTGAAGCATATGGACACAAAGGGCACAAACCCAAACACATTAAGACTCCATACTGAAAAGCCAGCATTTTATAATTGATATACAGGCTTTTTTTGAACAGGCTGGAGGTGCTCAAATGCCACACAGTCACCTTCATAGCAGTCCATCATACTATTCCAGTTAATACTTCATAGCGGTTATCCTTTAATAAATAGGCTCTTTAGTTATTCCACATACTCTAAGTGAACTCTGTATTAGTAAAGACTAAAACAAAAGCTCCAGGGACAGAAGGCTTCTGCCTGGTCCCTGCTTGCAACAGACTGGCTGCCATTCAAAACCACATTACCCCATGTCATTTTCACTTCACAGTGTTTTTTGACATTGACCTCGAAAAAATGTTTAAGAATGAGCCCACAAGTCTCCACTAATCATTTTAGCATCATCATGTGCTAGGTCGTTGTAACTGCTTGTGGGGTTAGTACACCCACTAAGCAGTTGGGTGAAGTTTTCAATTTGTTTCCTGTGCTCTGGAAACAGCCGCTACACATCAAAAACTTTTGCCTACTTCCGAGTTGAATTGGGTAATAGTCAACAGATGCGGGCCATGGCCCCCAGTGACAAGGTCCCAAGACAAGACAGAGATTTCTTAAGATACAAGCCATTTCTTCACCTTCTCTGATTTGATACAAATCTTTCCTCCTCCTTAGGGTCACAGAGGATTTTACCCAGTTGTTAAACACTTCTGCTAACAAACTGGTGACTACTGTAAGGAAGCAGAAGGGAAGATAGCAGGGATGTAGAAATAATACATACTGACCATTTCCACATGGAAATGGCCCGCTTGTTCTTCCTCTCCCCTTCTCTGAGGCTGAATAAACAAGAGGTACAAGAGAACAAGGCTGTGGGTTGGGACTTGCAGTTTCAGTCTCAGCATGGATATTTCTAGATTGCTCTGGCTGGTTGTATATACAGCAACTTCAAGTTCACTGCTAAGCATTCATAAGCGTATTTATGGGAACACTCATAAAGCATTTCTTCCTTCCCCTTGATATTTTTTAAGATCATTCTAATCGACCTCTCCTAATACTGACAGCAAAGTCTGGTTCGCTACCCAAAACATGCTTGATTCTGTTAACCAAACAACTTTTCTACAGGCAGCTGGCAATGCTGTGTCATACAGACTGCATCCTGTGATGGAAGCAGTCAAGACTGTAAGCTTCACCCTAGGTGTTTATTAGTAGAAGAGAATTTAAAAGGCCAGAAGTACTTGGACAGAAGTTACCTGAAATCAATTCAGAAGCTGATTATGGCCTGCCCTTCTGGGGCATATTTTGAAATGTGATCAAAAGCAGCACTGATATTTATATTGAAAGTATAAAAGTATTTGTTTAAAGCTGAGAAGAACAATAGAGAAATAAAACATGGACTTCACCTTTCACCTTCACCAGTTTCATTTAAAAACGCTTAATGTTTCTTCTTGGGATAAAAAAAAAAAAAAGTCTCATTTTTTCTGCAGGTCAGAGTTCATCTCCATTAACCTTTACCAAGTCCTTGAAGAAAGAAGTTTCTACAGAGTCAAAACAGTGCCTTCTTAACTACTACATTGCACTTAGAGACAGACATTCAAATATAAAAACAGCTGCAAGGAATTGTGGAAGTTCATTACTCAGTACTAGAGGACTATATTTTGAAGTTAATTAAAAGAATTCTGTCCTCCAGTATTGACATCTTATCTGTTCAATTACAGTAAACATTATTGCTTTCTTTTGTATCTAAGCAGCTGAGCAGATTTCTACTATCTGTTCAGTTTCATCTATTTCTAGAAGAGCTCATACCCAGAATTAACGCAGTGTTTTATACTGCGGAAACACTTGGCAAACAAGCTTCCTAGTTTTTGTTTCACAACTATGTTTGAAAGTGTCAACTAAGACACAGATTCCTTATTGCTAATTGCTATACTAGCAACTACTGTGCTATATAAAATGAATACAGAAAAAAAAAAGAAATAGATGTGTTAAATATCACATAATAGATAAATGACAAAGCAGGCAAAAAGGATTGATGATACCTATCAACTCAAATGCATCAAATTACCAAGCTATTCCTATTTGAAAGAAACAACTACTCACTGGAAAGCAAACATTAAGAGTTGAATACCATAGGAATGATATATGCCTTCACTCATTAAGAGCTTCAACAATATAAAAGCTTTGCCAACAGAAAGCTATACTAACACAAAGAGCTCCATCAAAACTAAACTATTAATGCTCAGAAGTCACAAACACTAGCTAGAAAGACACCACAGTTACCCAGGACTTCCTAAACTAAAGTTTAGAGAAAAACACACCTAAATCTCACTTGATCATTCTCCAATATCTTTTTTTTTATATGCTTTCCTATATTTTCTTTACAATTAAACCGAGTTCATACACTCAAGCCATTGCTCAAAATGTAAAAGTTATACTTACTTTAAAAGTATAAGACAAAAAAAAGATCCTCTCAAAGATACTCTCTAAAACTTAACACCTGACTACCTAGAAGCAGAAACTCAGGTCATCTTAACTGAAATATTCCTTAGTTCTTTTATTCTATCAACTATTATTTACTCCCTTCTGTTTATAAAAAAGCAACTTAAATAATGTCCATAATACTACCATAACATATATCTAATACCTCTACATGCTTGGTGTTTACTGCTTCAAACAGCTGAATAATATAGGAATTTTTTACTTCACTTCAAAACAAAAAAAGGAACCTCTCTATTTTAAGTATTTTTATATTACAGTTATACTAAAAAATTAAAAAATCATATTTTTTTCTTACCTTACAGTTAAAACAACAGATAACTTCATTTTTTTCTGTTGCTTTTAAGTAGCTCTTCGCAGCCAATTTATTCACGCTTTCCTCTAACATTTCCTGTCACCAATTTACAATAGCTACATGTATATTAAAACATACATTTAAAAAAATTAAAACTCTCAAACTTACAAACCATTAAATTTGATTGTACCATAACTACTCCACATAAGAAACTAACTGTCCTTCTCTCCTGTTTTCTAACTTGTGTTTTGACCCTCATATTTAAGCTCATGCGCTCCACACCTGTGTCCTGACCCTCCCTGCGTAATCACATATGCTTCACACCTGGGATTTGTAGATAAGTTTTACTTCCCAATTATCCAATTTCACAGATGGGAAATTAAAGCACGGTGTTTCATTGGCAGGTTTTTCAGAGGACTCAGAATAAAACCCAGCATTCCTGATGGGTTTGTTTGTTTCTGGTAGAAGGGGAGTGGGTGGTGGAGATATTATTGTTTCTTTTTTCTATGCTGTAATAGACTAGTTGGTAATGTTTTAGTTGAAGGGTTTTTATTTTTTTCCCTGGAAAGTTTTGTTAGGGCTTTGCTTGAAAACAAAGCTTTTATGCTATAAAATGTTTAATGCTTTTGGACTTATATGAAAAGTAAGACTAGCTTCAAAAGTGTAAGTGTGTATTCCTATAAAACAAGTATAAAAATAAATATTAGAGTATCACACTGTGGTGATTGAGGCACCTCAAATTAGCTACAGCTTCAAGGAGCTTTTCTTTGGTTGGTTGTTTTTTTTCTGAGATACGTTTACTAATACTGAGTGCAAAGGCTTGTTCAACTGAGACTTTTTGCTAATACTAACTGACTAATAGTGCTTTTACGTTCAATTATTGAAGCCTGTTTGGGAGATGAGAGCTTCTTAAGCACCAACTGGTTTATAAGTCAATATTTGAGTCCTGATGTAAAGGAATCTTTATTCACTAATAGCTTATTGTGAGAACAAATCTCTGTGGAACTTTTTTTTAATCCTAATAGTCCTTATTGTTTTTATTTTTCTCGTTTAGATAGTGTTTGATTTGTGTAGCTTGTTTTTCATTTGTCAGATCATTCTTTTGTGTTTTTTTCAGCTACAAAGCCAAAGCCGAACAGAATATGGTTTTGCTCAAGAGAATCAAAGTGCTCTTTTGGCTCTCCTGGTGGATGAATCCTGTTCTTCTCCTGGCTATATCAGTAAGCTGCTTAAATAATTTAAACAGAGTGGGATAAGTTTGTATTGGGAGTCTCAGACAACAGACTTAATAAAGAATCAACACTAGAGTGCAGCTGAGTTGCAACAGTCTGTGTTACTACTACGAAATAGCAGTTCTGCAGGAAAATATAGCTTAACCTGATAGAGAAACAAATTATTACAGCTTAGAGAAAGGCTACTTTCTGGATGTTTCTTCTAGTTGAGGTGGAGGAACACGCTAACAAAGGCTGAGCAGGCTCTTGGGACATGCAGATTTAAGAGAGTCTGTTTTCCTGAAAAAGATTACTTGTGTAAATGTGATAGGGGCTGAAACTGAGACAGCATCAGGGAAGACCACCAAAAAGCTGATTGGTGGCTTATGAGGATTTCTACGGATGTTTGTGTACAGGTATTTTAATCTGAACCTACTCTAGACTTCAAAGTCAGAACCTGTTAACAGCAGTATAGGAACTCTGAATGCTTGACTCAGTTTATAAAGGTATTTCATGAAACCTTTTTCCTTAATGCTTATGATATCACATACCAGTTTCTGTCTCTTGCTGTTCTATCTGCTGAGAAGTATATGATCCACATCTCCCATGCTGTGCTGGCATTGTTTAGAGACAGGTGAAAGGATTCACAAGCCTGCAAAAAGAATTTGCCCCTTCAGGAAAAATAGAGTGCTGCAGAGAGGACCTGTTCCCTCAAACACAGCCGTGAGAGGATGTGCCATGGGTGTCCTTGTATGTACTTACACCAGCCCTTACTAGCTTCTCACGGGAGCTGTTACCCAAACAAGGCAGATATCCCTGCTATAATGGCTGTGAACACTGGAGGGAGAATCTGCACTGAACCCCAAAGCATGACTTGCTCTTGAGGAGTTTCTTGATGGACAATGTGAGTATAGGCTGTGGAATGGCTTATCTGAGATGATAAAGAGGAGATTTTGCATGCATGGCCTCCTCTCTCATTCTCCACGTCCCCCTCCTCCTCTATGTACATCCCTCAGCCATCCCGGATGTGTGGGTTTTGGTGGAGGCTGGGCACTGAGTGCGGGGTGACAACACTACTCTCTGTCTTGCTTTCTGATGCATTGATTCTATTAAAGCCAAGCAGCACGCTGGGTATTTCCAGCATAGCCTGGGACATCTTCTGTCAGACTGGTAATGCAGAGAGACAAGCTCAGTGCTGCTTGGCTTCTGGAGAGCGGGGGAAGGGATTAAATGCACTTTTCTCCATTGATTTATGTCCTGCACTGAAAATCAATGATGTTCTCTGGGATCCGCTCAGCTGTTTGGAAACCAGCAGCCTGTTTGGTCAAAATGCGCCAGGAAAAGTTGTGAAGGAATGGGCTCTTAAGATACTGGTAGATGGGATAGGTACAACTGCCGTGTAGGAATTGTTATATTCACCTGATAGTGATGGCTTTTGTCTCATCAGTCTATATTAGTTGAATATGCTGTTTTAACACATTTTGTCACTGTTACAGAGAGAACAACTGTTTTGGAGAGGAGGAGTCAAATGCTGCTTTTCTTTCCATCTGAGGCTGGGAGCAAATGAACTTACATGAAACAGGATGGACAAGGATCATTTTTATTCATGTTATTTCTCTGTGATGAGACCTGCCTGAGTCTAGGTCTGATTTTGTCCAGGGTAGTGGTGTATCTTGTCTTCCAGTAAATGCTTGAAAAGCTTGTACTGTAATTAAGAGCTTTTAAGCATAGTGTGGACCTATTGTGGACTTAAAGATCCTGTGTTTGTTTTCATCCCTGGAGAGGAGAGAAGCATGCTATCCTTGATTTTAGAAAGGAGGTATGTAGAAAGTATGTGTAGATGGGGTTACACAGGGAGATAACGAAAAAGCTTGTAACTGAAGTCTGAGGTCTCAAACCACAGGCTGGCAGCCTTGCATATGGCCTGCTCTTTCTCTTACATCTTGGAAATAATTTCATAAGTGTTCCTAAGGGAAAGAATTTTTGTTATGTCTTCCGAAGTTTTCCTTTGGCCCCAAGTTGCACAAGATGGGTAAATTTGTTTCACTGGGCTGTGTGTGGTGGACATTTCTTTATGAGTATGCCTATTTTTTTAGGAAAATACGCTGTTGCTGCTTATGTAGATGCACTTCAGCAGATTTAAACTAACTAGTGGGGGTTTGGTATCTGTATAGCTGTGGCAATGCCCAGATGCTTAATAAGCGTCTTGAATGGTTTTACAGCCACTGTAATATTCCCAAGAAGGCTGGCTGGAAATGCTTTGCTTTTCTGAAAAACAGCTGTATCCTGGGGCATATGGATATGAAGGTAAGCATGACCTCTGTGTGTGTGTGTGAAGTGCAGGAGATCACAACAGTTGTGTATATGCATATGTGTAAAACATCACTGTTTCCTTGGCCTTATTTGAGCAGCAAGATATACACGTGTTTCACTAAAGAAAAAAAAAAGTTCTGTTCTGGCTGGTTCAGTTCAGTAGATGGTCCAAGTCATCTTCAGTGAATATTCCCTACTACATTTGATCCTTCTTACAGAAACTGAGGGGCTTTTCCACTGCTGTGATGGCAGAAATTGAATGGAGTGTCTGAGCTAGTTTTTAAAACTTGCTCGCTTGCTGACTGCAGGAGGGAGAAGCTGAGGATGGGCTGTAAAGGTCTCTTGGTCTGCCTTAAAATGCCTTTTGGGAATGAGTTATAAGTTGCATCCCATAGCAGTCACTAAATGGAGACAACCAATTTCTGCTTGATTTAGCTTTTTCTCTCATCAGTGAAGCACAAATAAAATGCAAAATTAAATCAATTTTTAGGAATTTTTTCTCTCTTAGAAACTCAGAAAGCCATGAAGCAAATGGAGAAAGTATTGCTGTAAGACTAAAGCTTTAATTTTGCAATTTACTAGCTACAAAAGGGAATACAGATAATGTATGCATGTGAGTGTGTTTACCATTCTGAAGATCATGTGTGCTTTTTTTCCTGAGAGTCTCTCTCTAGCCCTTGAGTGACGAATCTGATTTTTTTTCCATGCTGGATTTTTACTGCCTCCAAACTTAACTGTTTTGACACTGGAGATATCCTCTTGTTTCTCCCTCCAAGGTAAATATATGTATTATTGCTAGAAATTAGCTGTACCTCACCCACATGACTGGTCTTCACTATTAATCCCAGCTGATGGTAGGGAGGGGCTCTTCTGGGAGGCAGCCATGTGGTGAACATTGAGCACAGTGTTTTCCCCTGCTTCTCTCCTTTTCAGACAAGCAAAATTGTTCTATGCTGCCGTAGATGCGAACTCCTTGCTGCGCTGCCTCTGTCTCTTCTTTTCCAGAAACTCCGGGGCCTGAATTACCAGCTGCAGAGATCTAAAAGCTCTCACTGAATCTGGATGGAATATGGACAAGGAGATGAATAGCAGAAGGGAAGAAAGAGTGAAGTTGGTTATTTTTCTGGCACATGGATGCAATTACACTCAGTGCATTCCAGAGGCGTTCCTTTGAATCCTGTGCAGGTCTGCCTGCCGTTCCTGGGAGAAAGGAAGAAAAAGGGAGGAAACGTCCCTCTTGCTTGGAGACGGAATGTCTGCACTTTCAATTCTCTTTTTAGGTAGGTTGGCTTTTCGGTTTTGTTGAGTGTTTTTAATCAAACTTCCATGCGCCCTCTCTGCATGACTGAAATTCATTTCTGATGAGGGAGAGAAAGGGATTTGTACAGAAAACTTTTAGGGAAAACTCTAATTTCGGTGTTGTTTGGGTTCCGATGCTTTTCTTGTTGCTTTATTAGCAGGTTGATAGCCAGATATCTCTTAATATCTGTATTCGTTTTTTAAAAGTGGCTGTTAAACAGACTCGTTTAGGAATGTATGTTTCTTGTTTAAAGAGGGCAGCACTTTTAAGCAGTGAACTACGAAGAGCTTGAACCTCTTTCTCAAAACAAGGTGAACAAAATGTCTTTGTTTTGGGCATAGTGTCAAATTTGTTTAACTCTCTTTTGGTTTCCTTGGACATTTAACATTCAGATTTTAAAATAAAAAGAGGTTATTGTTTGCAATTGATGCCTAAGATTAGAAACAGATGTGTTGAAGTGCAAGAGGGAGGAGTTGGGGGGAGAAAGGATGGGAGAAGGGAGATAAAGGGGGAAAGCAAGAAATGGGAAGGAAAAGGGCTGCTGAAAGAAGGGAAAGAAAAGAGGTAGAGGTTGACTGTTGAATAGGAGAGGATTGGAGACTGAATAGGAAAGGAGCAGAGAACAAGAAAGGAGACATTAAAGGAGAATGAAGAGAGAAGGGCTGAAGGAGAGCTGTTTGTTAAAGCCATAGCCTATGGAGAAAAGAGTTTGCAGCCCTGAGGTCTTTGAGGGGGCTTGCCTACAAATCTGACTCAGAAGCAGTCTGGGTTTCTGTATCTCCAGAGGCACTGTAATGTGATGAGTGAGCTTCTGTCTCCATTCTGCTCACCAGATAGTGCTGACAGGCAGACAACTTTGAATTTTGTTGTGCTTGGGCAAAGGCTGATTCCTGAGTCCTCCTGTCTCCCAGGAACTTGGGTATAGTTGTGAAAAAGTGGGTTGGTCTTTGATTCCCTGGGAAGAGTTGAGCCCCACAGGGTGGTGGACTGATGCGGCTGGGTACACGTAGAATAGACTTTTTGGACAACTGTAAAGAAATGCTGCAGGGGAACAGCCCTGTTCCTGAAGTCTCGCAGGTGTGGAACATGGACTAGCCAGATTGCTATCTATCTGAAACACAAGCAGCATTTGTAGAGCTGCTGAATAAATTGTAGAAAAGACTTTTGCTCCAGGGATTGCTGTTAGCGAAGGTTTTATCTGGAGGAGTGTGACAGAGGGCTTGGACATGCTGCAGAACCTGCAGGGGACTGCAAGCAGCAGTTTGTCCCCCCTGCACATCTGCCTTGGCGATTTGTGTCTCAATATGGTGGAGACGGTGTTTAAAGAAGACTCCAGGAGATGAGACAGCAAGGCTAGAAAGAACATTTAGGCTTCTGTCGGAGGTGTCTGGGCTGGGGCAGCCCTGCAGAATTGGCCAGGAAAGCTGCTCTGTGGATATTAAGAGACAGAAGGGTTGGTTCCTTACTTCACTGATGGAGACAAGTGGAACTACAGTCTTTGGTCTGCCACCCTGTTCAGCTGCTGGATATTCCTATATGTTGAAGGTTCAGAGCAAAAGGAATAAGCTGTTGCCAGAGAAAAGATGGTCTTGGCTGCAATGTAATGACAATTTACCTTTGTATGATGAGTGCAGCTTTTATGAAACACAACCGGCTTTATCATTATTGTTATGTCTTTGGCACCTAGGTGTCTTCAGTATGCTGTTAACACAAAATAAAAGACAGTCCCTGCCCCCAACAGCTAATGCCTTCACCCATGAATTGAGTTTCTCACTGTGGGAGTTCTCCAGGCACTGGTGATGGGAGGATAAGTGGTTCCCTAAAGCTTTAAGTAAACCCCAGGATGTTAATTTTCCTGGTGTACTGCATTAGTTGTTGAACTGCCCATGTCTTGCCCAGGCTTTTTGTGCCTAGTCAACAGATAACTTGGTCTTTCTGCTCTTCATTCACCAACATTAGAAGTGTGTTGTAGGGAAAAGAAAGCAAGTATTGTGATTCCGTGTTCCTATATTGTCCTGAAAACAAAGAGTCTGGGGAGTTCATTTGTTAGAGGAAAGTCTAATTGATATTCTGCAGCAAAAAGCTATGGAAGTGCCAATGATGGCTTGCTCTTCTTGCTGATAAAGTGAAAGACTAATGTGGAAATAAGGGTTGAGAGAAGCCAAGCAAAATTGAAAGGGAGGTTGCCTGCTTTGTGTTCTAGTTATTTAACATACTAATAGCATGCCTAATATACACAGTCCTTGTCTGTTACACTGTTTGCCTCTCTGGGGCAAGTGAGCAGCTGTGTGAGGAGACAGGAAACAGGAGACAATTAGTTTTAAGGAGACTTTTAAAACAAGACAAGATGAAAGACGTTCCTAAGTGTGGGCAAGAGTATGACTGTTTCCTCCCCTGGTAAAGGCTGGGTAAATGAAAAAGGAGGGGGTGAGGAGTGGAAGGTGATGTGTGCTAATGTGTGTGCCTACATGTAAGTGGTTGACATCTGATTCTCATTTCGGCCCACAGCTGGTCAAAATTGTTTCAAACTCCTTGTGTCACACACTGCACTCTTAAAAACCAGAAAGGAAATTTTCAAGGGAAATATCTGTGATTCTTCACTACTAAGTGTAAAAACTTCGTACTAGAATGTTGTGTTTCTCAGCCAGTAAAAATCTAGCAAATGTTTTCATTTAAATGTTTTACTGAATTGGTTTAAATTTCCAGGTGCTGGAATTCTCCTTTTGCCTTCTTTCACCTTCTGCAAGTGTTTGGATATTTTTAATGAGCCTTCCATTGAAGTAAAAAGCTAATTTTCTTGTGATCAAATATATTCACGTGGGGGTAATGCTTGTGTGCCTGGCTCTTACACTAGTATAATGTGCTTTTTCTTCACTTGTTGGTTGGTGTATGTGCTTGGCCCTTCAGAAACCAGTGGGTTCAAGATAAAAAGCAGTAGATGTGCCAAGCCAAATCGGTCACCCTGCTTTCTGGTGTCCTGTAAATTGGCAGTGGACCTTTACGTTAGTGTTAGGGGTTTCTCAGCTCAATGCCCTTTTAGTCTGGCTTGTGATTATCTGACAAAGACGTGTTCAGTGTGTTAGAATCGGGTTGTTATACAGGGTGTTTCTAGAGAGGGTGCAGCTGTAATAGCAAAAGTACCTTTTGTAGTGATGCAGCAGAGCTCTGCCCTCTAAGCTCTACGGTCAGTGACTCTCCTATAGTTCTGTCCCAGGGGTATCCGGTTGCTACATTGAACACCAAGACTCTGTCTCACTGCACTGGGAAAAAGGTTATGGTGCGGATCCTTCCAGTGCCTGTTGGCATGAGCAATTGGGTCTGACAGCCTGCATTTGCCTAGGTATTCACCCGACCTCTAGCTTGAAAATCTGGGATGATATGGAAGCAGCTCTGCAGCGTTCAGCAGTGGTAGGTCAGCCTGAGGCTGTGCTGTAGTAGGCTGAGTCTAGCCTTCTCTCCTGCACAGGCAACCTGCAATGTGCCCTATCACATCTCCTTGAGATCCTTCTCTCTAAGCCCTTGCAATGCTACACTCCAGCAAAGCCAAGAACCACTACAGCATTATTAAAAAAAAAAAAAAACAACAAAAAACTCCTGCTCCCAGTGAGGTTACTGGGAAGCTTCACATTTTAATGGAATGCTTCAACCTGGAACTAGTAAAAAGCAAGGGAGACTGGTTTAAGCAACCTGAGAACTAAGCTGATGGATCTTTTAATTCTGCTGATTTTCTGGGTGTTTCCCGAGTTCCTCAGGGATAACTAGCAGCGTATAAGATACTTTTTTTTTTTTCCTAGTTTTCTCATGGCTCCTCTGCCTTTGTTTGCTTCATGGTACTTAGAAGCTTGGTGGGACAAGGGGTTTGCCCCATCTTTTTACAGCATTTAAATAAACAAAGCCTTGGCTCAGGAGTGGAGTACAAAAAGAAAAACCTGTAGCTGGGAAAAGGGATTTTGTGTGTATTTCACATTCTCTTTCCTTCATTGGATTCTGATGGAATGCAGGTGAGTTGGTGTTATTTAGCTCAAAAGACTTTTCTCCCGAGGACAGCTTCGTGTAATTGACAACTCAGTTCTGTCATGAACACTTGAAAGCAGTCAACAAAACATCAACTGTAGGCAAGATTCAGCCTGTTAGGAGTAGTGTGAATTTAGTCCTAGGACGGGGCAAAGAGCCCTTTAATAGAACTCTTAAGCATACCTAAGGAAGGGCAGCAAAGCAGTGTATCCATTTGGCACTCCAGGGGGAATTCAAAGGAGTGAGACATAATTGAGTTGCTATCTGGCAGGATATCAGGGTTAACACTCCTTGTGAGACACTAAAATTCTTCTAAAGCCACGGATGGTTTGCATCAAATATTTTCTGTCAAGACACTTGATGAGAAATGGCCTTTTTTCCTGTAAAAGTGCTTTGTTTTATATAAAAAAGTTCGGATGTTAAAAAATATTTTGGGGGGGGTTATTTTGATCCTGTTTTTCTCCATTTTACCATGAGGAAGAAAAGCAGGGAAAAAGGTATCCTTCCACAATGAGGAAAAGCAGTGTGCCAAAGTTGAGTTGAAATTCTGAAGATTAATTCGTTTTGTGGGAAATAGAGCTGAGGAGCTCTGTTTTCCCATGGAGAACAACTGGTATTTTGCCTTTGTGCCCACCCTCGACCTTGTCTCCTCCACGTAGAATTAGTGGTCTGTTTCTGTGGGGTACTCTGGCCCACTTCAGAAGGACATTTTGTGTAAGAGCAGCACAAGCTTCCCAGAAATGTCATTGCACAACTGGCTTGGAGATATCCTGATGTTTATCCTCAGGATCACAACAACCGCCCCTGTTTTCCTCAAGGCAAATACAGGGTTTTATGGGGAACTTAGCAGGCTTGCAATCTGGGATTTGTTTGAGTTTTCAGGAGCTGCCTGAAAAGAAAATGTAAACAGTCACTCTGACAAAGCCTTGTGTGTATTTGAATAATCTTTTGTGTGTAAGCGTGCTTGTTACGCCATACTGAATAGTAGCACTAAGTGTGTCTAGTACCAACGAGGTGGGGTGCTCCAAGATGCTTTCTGTGCCTTTTCCCTTCAGAAATAGTCCCCACAGCTGCAGTCAAACTATACCTTAGCTTTCTAGCTGAATCAGTCCCCTGTGTTAGCCAGGGCAGTGGCCACTGCTTGTGTATCTACAATGTATTTTGTACACTTGCAGAGAAAGCTTGGCTAGTGTGCACACAATATTGTGAATATCCTACAAAAGAGGCTACTTTGGGTGCAGTGGGAACTTGGCGGTGCCCTGTTGAAAAGATGAATGGGTTGTTTTTGGTTTTTTTTTTCCCCAAAGCTGTTTCTTCATCTGTTTTTAGAAACGGTTAGTTTACAGAAGCGGCCCAGCAAAAAGTCAAGGGTGAAGTCGGGTCACTGAGGTCTGTGAATAGATACTCAAATGACAGGATAGTGGAGGATCCAGAAACGGCTGTGCAGGAAGCACAGCAATGACAAATGTGTGAAGTGATGGGAAGTAAAGTCAACAGAAGTGAGGAGGGTGCGTTTCTCTCTTGGTCTATCTTCAATCTGCTGCTTCAGTATTGCTGAGTGGAATTAAAGCAGCCCACCTCTGTCAGATGGGGTTCAAACCTTGTCTAAAACATGCTTTTACCTGGGCAGAACACGGAGACGGTGTATGCAATAGCGTCTGGGAGCTCTAGCTGTGGGTTAGCAACCCAGTATAAAGCTGGTCCTTTTTCCCAGAAGCTCACAAAGTACTAGAAAAAGCAACTGGGCCATGTGAGGAGGGTGGGTACTGCCCTGCCTCAGCAAAGCACCATTGATAGGCTTTTCTCAAGGCACTTTTTTGGTACCTCAGTTTTTTCATGTGATTAATTAGGTAGCTCTAGGTTTTCATTACAGTGAGTACTGAGCAATTGGAAGATGCATTGAAGGTGGTGAATGTGTGATAGAAGATCATGAAACGAGTCATGTTCCTCATCTCCTGCTCCATCTTCTCTACAGAAAGCATTTGATGGTTTAAGAAGGCAAATGTTGTAACTCAGCATTTCTCTTAATGGGCCAGACCCAGATTCATGATGTCAGAATTGCTGTCCCACAAGAATCAATATACATTACAGTATATTTCCAGGCTGTCTTTCCTCCTGTCTAGCTGCCATCCATTTTTGTGGCTGGAAAATAAGAACGAAGCCTTAGTATATGTGACTTGCTCCCGACTGATGAGGAAGAAAGGTTGAAGTTCAGCATAGTGCCTGCAGTTTAATTGCCTTTGGTAGGAAAAGGTCAGTGAAAATTTTGTTGTGCTTATAATATGCATTGGCAGAAGAGAGGCTGCTCTCCTGGAAACAGTCCTTTGAAATGGAGCATGCACAGTTAGAGGCAACTGATGAGCATGACTAGACTGCATTTGGTCTGCCATAATGCTGCTACTTGTGTAGGATCCTGTGTGGTTAAGTATCACACTTACATAAACCTTAGAGTAACTCAGTCTAGTAGGGCCATATTGGTTAGAGAAGTGTATAAAGGCCATCTAACAGAGGAGGAAGTTAAGGCGCAGGGGGGTGCACACTGTGTAAGGGCAAGATAGCTGTTATGTTAAGTCTAGAACCCTTGCAGCTCTGACTTAAAGCCATTTCCCTTTGAATATGTCCTCAAATGTGGGTAGAATTAGTGATGAGCACATAATTGAACAACAGCTGAATCAATTATGTACAATTTATCAAGTGAGGTCCTTGAGCTGCCATCTGGAGGGGTGACTTCAAAGCAATGGGAAGGTTTGACTTACCCTTATTTTGTGATAAGATACTTCATAAAGTATAAATGGCTTTTTAGTACCGATATGTGGAGAAACTCCACTCATGGTGTGAATGGCTGCTGGGTTACCAGAAGAACCCTCAACAGAGAGGAAATTCTGGGCGGTGCGTGTTCAGTATCTGCGTTACTTCTGCGTATGACAGGAGAATCTAGTCTTTCCAGCTATTGTATACCTGTAATCACTTGTAGTTAAGTGTCCAGAGTTGCTTGGCAGAGCAGAACCTGGAAGCCAGCTACACTAAATGATAGGTGGGAGTCTCCTGTCCTTCCCTGTGCCTTTTGATAAAGGGGAATATATTGGTATGTCTGTCTTAAAGCATATGCCCCAGCATTTGCTCAAATAATCCTCCTTATAATCTCTTAACTAGCAGCAGTTGTGTTGTAACTGACAATATTGTACTCTGTTAGTGGCAATGCCTCAAAGGCTGTTTCATAGAGGGAAAAGGTGTGCTTTGCTGGAGTAAAGGTAAAAAAGGATTAAAAAAAAAAAGCAACACATCAGGTAAGTATTAGAGAGTGGCCAATACATGGGCTGGGAATCTGGATGCAGTTCCTTGCTCTGTTCTAGGTCTCAGCAAGTTGTGTTGGTCCCTTTAGCTCTTTTTCTGCTTCCTTATGCCTTTTACTCTTTGGCTATTGAGGCTGTTAAGTTCTTTTGAGCGGAGACTGCCTTCCCCTATGTGCCTGGATGGCATTCAGTACAAACTAGGTTGATAAGCAGCCTTTCCAGAACTCCAGTGTGGAAAAAGAGTGGCTCCATTCCCTTCCCCTCTTTGTGCCTCAGCAAAAATATTGAAATTAGGTGGTTTTCTAGTATTTGAAATATTTTAGATGCACGCTGGCTGAGTCTTATAACTCAAACTGATTAGGCTATTTTTTTTTTTTCTTGAAGGGTTGATACAATTTTAAAGGCCATAGAAATGTTTAATATAGATATGAACCTTTATCTGTAGGGTAGGGTTGTAGAGTGCCAGGAAATGGTGGGGTGGTTTTGTGTGTGCAGTGGAAATATTTCATATAACACGGCAAGCCTTGAATATTGAACTAAAACAGAGCCAGGCACTTTTTTTTTGTTTTGTTTAAAAAAAAAAATATTGCAGGGTTTTCAACCTTCAAGGCAAATCACTTTATGACTTCATTGTTTAAATTTAGGTTTTGTTTTGCGGGGGGGGTCGTTAGACTTGAAGCAAAAGCCTTATAGCCCAGGGACTGTCACTTCCGATTACTTCCAGTGACACTTCCAATTATTTCCAATCACAATTCCAGGGACAAGAGGAAAAAGGAGCCGCATTCTCCAACATCAGGGCTTTTTTTTTTCTGAACAAAGGACCGTTTATCAAACCTCTGCAGAAAAAAGGTACAGCACCAGACTGGGAGCTGTACTGTGGTAGGGTAATTCCAGAGCAAATCTGCTGAAGTGAGACTCGAGGCCAGTGTCTGGCAGGGTGCTGGGAATCCTGCTGCCCATCCTGCCTTGTTGAGTAATATTAAGGAAATTGCTTCATTTTCCCCAGGCGTTAACTGGCACTAGGACTCATTTCAGTGCGACAACACGCAGCTTCGGTGAACGCTCAGTGCTCTGTGGGTCTTGTAAGACATGAACATGCGAAAGTACTGCTCGTAGAAAGGAAACAGCTTAGCATGCTCAAAATGGGAAACGGGAATCTGCTCAGGGAAGTTGACTGACTACTAGATACATGAAGTGAAGAATTCGGTGTGGTGTGTTTTATCCAGTGGTGAGCCTAAGAGCTATTGCGTCCTTTGAAAAACAAAGCAAGACACAATCGCCAGTGGAAGCGGGAGCACTACCTTATTTCCAGATTTCTCTGGTAGCATTACTTCAGCCTGCTGGAGTGTAAAAACAGTCTTAAAATGGTGTCACAGCTTTCAATCACACTTAGTGAAGCCTTTCATTTCCTTAGTCATACTGCACTAGGCTCTGAGTGAAGCTGGGCCTGCTGAGTGTAGGGTTTATTATTAGCAACTGCTTTCTTTATTTGCTTTATAGTACTTGTTAAAAGCCTTAGCTGTGACCAGGGCTCTGCAAACACTGGGGAGACTGTTTTACATGGTATTAGTGGTGATGAGCAGCAGACCTGGTCTGATGTTAGGAGCCAGATATTAAGGAACCCAAGTCAACTTACAAAGGGAATCACATGCTGGACGTTAGATTTCAAAAGCAGCATCAAATGAAGGCTTCATGTGGTGAGTGAAGATCTCCTTTTAAAGTGGGAATGATATGCATGGATGATCTGGGTGAAGGAAGTCCTGGTGATGGTTTTCATTTTCCTGTGTTTATTGTGGTCTGCTTGGGGTTTGATGTCACTGAGAGCTGCCTGTACCAGCTTTACCTCCTTTCCTGGGAGGGAAGACCGGTGTGTCTCTCTGTAGAACTGATGCTGCTGTAACTTATAAACACTGGGTATTATTTCCCACTTGAGCACAAAGCAGACCATGTACATTTTATCAGCGAAGTTCAGAAATTCAATTCCAGGTGAGCAATTTGGCACTATTCTTGTTTTGAGGCCTTCAAAGAATTCCTGGTCAACAGCTCTGATGTTTTTGTGGCATTATCTGTTTTGATGCCTTGAGTAGGTAGATTCCTGAGGTGGCACTTGCAGAGAGCTTTGTGCGAATTCCTTAGGAGTCTCCGCATCTCACATAAGGAACTGTTTTACTGAATCCATCCAGTCGGGATGGTTGTTTCCACAATACAGCTTTGCCTTGTTCTACTGTGGTCTGTGCTGTGGGAAAAACCCCTCTCCATTTCCATTGTTTCAAGCTCTTGCTTGGAGACAAAGGGAATTTTAGCCAGACAAAGCATAGCTTTTGTGTTAACAAATGCTGTGATTTTTCTAAAAATTTCTTTTCCAAAGGAGGGTTTTAAGCGACTTTGAGTGCTTTCTGGTCAAAACAGCATTCTGGATGTCCAGATTCCATTCTTGGTTTGGCCAGTGACTCGGTGATTTAGCAATTCAGGCTCCATTTTTAAGTGCTGGTTAGTTTTGAGTGTCTCCCCTTCAAGTATTTCAAAGATCAGCACTTTTGAAGGTGCGAGTCCAGGAATACATGAGCTCGGTCACACCAGCTATGTGCTGTCGGGCATCCTTTAAGCATTCAAAGTTTTGGGGGTGCATTAGGAAATGCTGGTTTCCACTGCTTTGTGCCTCAGCTGCTGTTTTGCAGGGTAAGTGCAAGAGCACTCACAAAAGTAGCAGCTTTTCCCTCAAGAGCTGTAAAGTGCTTTGAAACCACTGTAGAAATAGAGCTGCAGAAGTCCAAAGTGATAGCCTGTTAAGACATGTCAGGCACTAGTTTAATGGGTGAAGAGTCTTCCCATCAGTGCCACAAATGGATCCCAGCTTATCCGGCTTTGTCACAGTTCCTTCCATTTAGCCCAGGGCTACCCCTGGAGTACACAGAGGAGACAATTCTGCAGCTGTTCATTAATTCAGACCCAATATGACCTGGTACAAGAAAAGTTCAAAACTCTGAGCTCCTCTGCTCTGGAGCTAATGATCCTGCATTGCACAATACTTTTCCCTCTAATTATTTGAGCTTGCATCTTTTTCCTATTTAGTAATGCCCTGGGCATGTTGCTTCCATTGTGGGATAGCAACGAATACATATCCATTAGTAAAAGGCATTGAGTGCAGGGGAGGCTGCGGTGGTTCTTTTTCTTGGAGTTGTCAGCGAGCATCTTCCCCTGCCCCATATCCTCTGTTGTGAAAGCACCAGAAGAGAGGAGGAAAGCCAAAACCAGGATGTGAATGGAACAAATTGGGCCCTATTACACCAGATGGAACTATTTAGGATGGTATTTTCTGGATTGTAACTGCTCTGAGGCAGGGACTGTTTCTTTGCCTGTTTGCATTGTTCTCTACAACACTGCGGACCTGGAAGCTGCATAGCAATCCAGAATGTCTTAAACGTACTTTTCTTCCTGCTTGCTGCCTAAACAAGCTAGGACCAGGTTAGCATATATTAGTGTAAATCCAGAGCATGAATTCAGGCAGTGACAAGGCAGAAAAGTTGGGAACCCAAAATATTCACATGGGATCCTCAGGGGGCTTACTCGTTGTGGGCTTATGTAAATTGGGCTTGTTCTGGCCAGATCACAAAGCCGTATCTGCTCAGAAGTTTATTCTACTTTGCTAATGGTCATAATTACTGAGCAGCCCCGTAGTGTGCATTTAGGATGATTGGACTTCTCAACATCTCTGGATTTTAGCACGTTAGAGGCACAGAAGAGAAATGTAACAGCTATCTATTTTACAGGCGTATCTGGGAAAGCTTTGAGATGTCTTGATATACACACATGACAGGGATTTTCAGGTAGTCTTGCAGAAGGAACTCTGCCCCTCTTCAGAGGTAAAGTTAGAACAAAATTGAGGGCAGTGATGAAGATTGCTAGGGAATATTGGAGGGTAGAGGATTTCATAATTGTTATCTTTCCGTTCATTTTACTCAGTTGAGTAAAGTATCTCTTGCAGAAAAATAGCCAGGCTTGGTTTGAAGGCAACGTTTGAAGATAAAATTGGCATTTTGTCATTTGTTTATCTTCTTAGTGGTTCTCTGAGGACTACTGAAGATGTGGACTGTTCCTGGATCCATTTGTTTCCAGAAACCAATGCACTAATAATTCACACATGCTTAGTTGTATAGAATATAATAGTGGCGTATGGCACACCCTACCCCAATTTAGAAATATGTTAAGTGAACAGTAAAAACAAAATCCAATTGTTTGCCGTAAGTTATTTACTATTCCTTAAAGAGCTGTACTGGGCACTGTCTATGTAGTTTAAAACTCTGGCTTGAAGAAGGCTGTGCTGGGCAGAGGCATGTCCTTTATTTTGACAAAAGCTGCCTTCCCTGAGGAGGACCCTTTGAATGCAAATACTTTCTATCAGTTTGCAATGGCATATGATGTATCTAAGAACCTTGCCCCTTCCTGCCTGCATTCCCTACTTTACAGAGCAGAGTTGCAGCCTCTCTCATACTATGTGGTGCAAAACCATGTGTTGCTTTGCTTCTGGCTACGGCTTTCCTTTTAGTCTCTCTCCTCAGGGTTGTCCTCTCAGTATTTCCTTTCCTGCAACCATGTGCGTGGAAAACCCAGCCTACCCAGAAAAACAGCAACTTCAATAGCTGCTGGTGTCCTTCATGCCAATGAGCCATGCTTTGTGTGTGCTGAAACTTTTAACTCTATATGCATATCTTTTCTTGTGGTTTGGGGCTTCATAAGCCTTTGATGGGGTCTGGGATGTTTGCTGTAAATCTCCAGGGTCTAGCAGTGGGGTGGAAAATCTCTCTACGCTGAAAGCACCTGATGCAGAGTCTGGCACAGGAACACCCTTAGCCCTGGAAGGGAAATGAATTTCCTGTTCATGCAAGGGAGGAGCTTCTTCAGGAAGAGACTGGCACTGCTTTTCCATCCTTGCTGCTGATTTAAATGCTACTTCATTTTTATGATGATCTTGTATAAGCAGAATGGAGAAAATCCACTGGAAAAAAAAAATCTGTTTTTCTCAAGCATCTGCGTGGAGTAGATTGGAACTGAGCTCACTCTATACTCTCTTCTTGAAAAGATGTCTTCTAACACCCTTTCACTATGGATCTGCCTGGCACTATGATCTGTTTGCCCTGGATTTAGGACGTTTGACATTCTTTGCTTTTATTGAGTATATCCAAGTCTCTTCATCCCTTTATGACTTCATGTCCCAGTTAATAACATTTGTGTTGTGATATTGGGCCATAAATGCTTTAGTTCACAGTGTGTGGTCTCTGTATTACTAAAAATTTATAATCTTATCAGTGAATGAAGAGTGCATTGATGAGGTGGAGGCTGTCAAAGAGTCTGAGACCTGCTTTCTCTGGATAAGGTCTTTAAATAGCCAGGTTTAGAATGGGTCTGAGTTACAGGAGGAAAGGACAGTAGTAGCTATATATTCCTGATCTTGAGGGAACAGCCCTGCTCATTGCTTTAAATCATTCTGGGGTTTTATTTTTCTGTGTCAGCACTGTCAGAGCCTATAATCCTCAACCAAAAGAGGCCATCCTGCCCTACCAAGAGAAGGACTTAAAGTGAGGAATCCCCTTCAGCAAGGATGTGGCAAGCAGACTGACAATGTAAAAGAAAGGAAAAATATCCTGAGCCAATATGCATAAAATTAGGGCCTGATTATGATGCAGAATTAAAAGCAAAACATGAAGAATTCCCCTAGTACAGGGAGCTGGTGGAGCTCCACGATGGGCAGCACTTGGTGCCAACCATACATTATAGCAGCAATTGAGCAAGTAATGATTATGCATGCTTTATAAACATCCACCATCAGTTATGGTCAAACTCTGCAGACAGGGAGGACTTGATGTAGCAGATAAATGTTATTTCTGCAGACATTTTAAATAGCAGTCACTGTTCATATATTCTCTACGTCCCCCTCCGATCCAGAAGTAGTGCATAATATATGAACGTTCAGAGTAGATGCCAGGAAAGATGTCCTAGGCAGCTGTGAGAGATAAAAGATACTGGAACATTAGACTTGCATCACTCCTGAGCTGTGCTGTGAGTGTTGAGACAGGTTGGCCTTGTGGGCAGAGGAGCTCTGTTCATTATCTGGCTTTCAGGTCTCCTGGAAGGCTGAGTAAGACATTGCCTTTGTGCTTCAGGTGGAGATGGCAACTTCCTGTAGGAAGGAGAGTGTGACTAATGCATGGAAAATGACATACAAAACTTGGTAGTATCTTTACAGCAAGAGAGTCAGATTTGGAAAGAGAAGAGATGGGAAGGCAGGAATCTGTGTTTTTACTTCCAGTTCCAGTGGTGACTCTGTCTTAATAGAATGAAAACTTTTCACTGGTAAGGTTCAGATCTGTTGTTCATTAACTTGTCTCATTTCAACTGTAATCCCACTATGTGGTTTGAAAAGTCCTTTTGGAGCCTTGGTTTCCCCATGTGTAGAAAGGGAAATGTCTCATTATATAATGTGGCTTATGGTCTTTAGACAAAACAATGTGCAGTATTGGTAAATAGTTTGATTATGGTTTTTATCAGCCTTCCCTTTCCAAAGAGCTTATAGCTGTTGTCTGTTTGCATTTGTGTTTCGTGCCACTGGGATGTAACTGTGCTCTGACAGTGCAGAGCATGGGAAGAAGAGTTTGAAATCTTCAGGAGCCATACAAATTATAAATTTTGTAGGAAATACACTCAGCCATACTTCCTAAAAGAGGAAATGCGTGAGTCCTGTCTCCTGTGTTTAGAATAAACAGAATCCAGATAATTTAATCTAAAAGGAAAATGTTCTTTTGAGGATAAACAGCCTGAATAAAACATTTCTGAGCAAACCCATGACAATGTCCCTCCCCTTGCACCACCCCCCACCCCCCCAACCAGCAGTTTGTCCTGAAGGATGCCAGAAGCAGTTGCCTGATCAAGGGAATTGGCCTCACCACAAACCAGACTGTAAATCTTGCTCACCAAACCCTGTTATGCCTGCTCCAGTCATGCTGGTCCCTATAATCATCCCAAATGATCCCTGAGGATCAATAGGGACCCTGCAAGTGGGCACATCTTATTTGGCTTAATCTGCATAAATGTCAAGTAAGACCCATTGCCTGGCAGACAGATTCTTTAGTTTTGTTTTTAGATGTTAATGAGGGCCAGATGCAGAGACTTGTGTGGTCTGGGGCCGATGAACTGCTGTTATCTACAGGATGGAGCCATTTGATTTCTTTTCCCTTCTCCACTAGGCAAACATAATAAACTATTTTCAGTGTTACAGAGCTGTTGCAGCTTTTCCACTTGAGCTTGCTGGGCTGGGGAAACGCAGGAGGCAGAGGCTGGGAGGGTAAAGTAACAGGGAAATGAGGGGTGTATATCTCCTGTCACTCTAGATATGGCAACCAAAGAGCAAATAGGCATGTTAATTATCAGTGTAAGATTCATGCATTAAACCTGTGTCCTGGTCAGAATGCCAGCGTCTAATAAGGATGTGTTACAGAATAAGTACAATAAGGGTTAGAATACCCACTTAGCCTGTTACTTTGTTTCCAATTATTATTAGGAAGCTTGTCTGAAGAAATAATACAGGAACAGGATGAAAAAGGGACCCTTCCCTGGCCAGATTTTTCTTGATGTTCACAGTCAGCAAGTGGCTAATGTACTCATTTAGCTATACTTACTCCTGTGGCCCATAGCTTCGTCACAGTTATTCATGCCCTTGATTCAGTTCTGTGAGCTGTCACAATTGCATCAGACTGACAGATGCTTTGGAAACTCTACAGTAACCCTAATAAGTATTTCACTTCTCTTACATAGATTCAGCCAGTGAGTCAGACTCCTCCTGCCTGACAGCAAACTTGGAAATAAGGAGGTAGGAATCACTGGACCAGACGAGACTCACAGTTAATCTAAATGACTGTTTCACTCCAAAATGATCCAGTTCCTCCAGGTGGAAGAAAATCCATAACCGATAGTATGTGGAATCACGTGCTTATGTGGGAAACTTATTGCCAAATATTAGGCAGTTAGGGGAAAATTAGATTAGTTACTTCAAGTATATAAACGCATAATGTAACTTGTGATTGAGCTTATTAAATATCTAATGTCTTCCTGAACAGAAGCACTTTGAATCTATCTTCTAGTAGCCAGATGCTCCTTTTTTTAATGTACATTCCTGAGCAAAATGGGTCTTCTGCCTTTGCCAGTCTGTAATATTCCAGCACTGGGTGTGTACCATGGTGTCTTCTCACCAGAGGGGAATAGCCACTAATGATGCCAGTTTCAGAAATAGTCTGGATAGTCTCTGCCCTGTAGGATGAGATCTTTCCAGAAGGGAAAAGTCTGTTTAAAGAACTGCGAACTCAAGTCTTGGTTTTGCTGTTCTCAGGTTGTGGGAAAGGACAGTGTGTCAGGTTTTGCTGGTCCTGCAGGTGTTCTGTTATACTACTACCCCGCTGTGGCTGCAAGTCTGTCTTCTAATGGGTTGTAAGTGCATGGCAGAAGTAACATGCACAGATGAAAAATAATTGGGATGCTATTTAGCAAATGTACATCCTTGACCTGACGTATACAGCTTGCCATGGAAAAGAGGGAACCAGTCTATGGAAGAAACTTGCCTAAGGTGTGTTTTGGTGTGACCTTACTGGTGAGATTGTACTGGAAAACATGTTTCATGGCTGATACCAGAGTATAAATAAAAGGCATGGACAGTGGTCGAGTGAGTATATAGGTCTGAACTGCTGAACTTCAGTGCATCTGAGCTGGCTGTAAAAGAGAAGACAGGTTGGATAATTTCTCAGATTGAAAGAGGAGTTGGAACAAAAATAGTCTGGGGAACCTGTTGAAGAATTTGAGCTTTGACTTTGTGGAGTTTGATGTAGCCTTGGGTGGTCTTGTGAGGAGCTGGCCTTCCGGATCTCCCTGCAGCCTCACAGCCATGTTTTTTTTTTTCCTCTGGCTGGTTTAGGACAGAAGGAATGTGTAAATAATTGTAATGTGGTGCTTTAGGAGCTTGTGCCTGGAGTCTCACTTAGTGTGTGTCAGGGTAGAGGTCTCTGCAGTACCCCCCTGGCACGAGGCTGCTTTTCGGCTTGTTGAAACAAAGCATTTGAGTGGGGTTTAGCTCAAGGAAGGAATGTGAATTGTTTAAGACTGGGAGATGACTCTGGGCTGTTTGTGCTATCAGATGTACACAAACCTCTATCAGGATGTGCTGTCTGGTATCTCTTGGCACCTCTTGTCTTACCTGATTACCTTTTATTGTAAACATTTATTTGATGAGCACCAATATGTCCAGGCAAACACAGATGCAAGGATGACATGATAGACACTTTGCCCAGATCAAGAGGCAGGGTGCTGTGATTGATTCACTGAAAAGAGGGAGACAATTAAACTCATCAAGTTATGTAAATCCCAGCCTTGGTTCTGAATGAATCCTAACACGGACTGACAGCTAGGGCTGGGTGGTGCAAAACCTCCCCCTTCCCCGACGGAGCCTAAGGTCAGGGCAGCCCCTGCTGTCTTCATTAGATAACTGTTCTCTGAGGGCTCTGTAATCTAGAACGCTTCAAGAGCTGGTAGCTAGAAGTTGGACCTTGACAAATGTAAGATAGAAGCTAAAATTTGAGGAATTACCAGGGAGTTTAATGTGCCACTGAAGCAGTCTATCAGTGGAGCAAGCAGGGCTATTTCTTGGAGTAGACCTGTTGAACTGTGCAAATACCACAGTGATGTTCTGTGGTCTCTGCTGTACTGAAAACCTAGATGATCAAAATTCATCTATTCTGGCTTTGAAAATCTATTAATAAACGTTGCATTTCATTCTTACAATTGTATTATGGGTTGAGACTTAATTTGCTAATGTTGATGGGACTACGCACTTAAAATATCCCATTGAACTGTTGTGTGCTAAAAAAATATGCTTTCTGAAGCAAAACTACAGGAGTTCCACAGAGCTGCATAGTGCATTCCCATTAAGTGAGGTGGCAAGTGCAAATCTGGGTAGACAAGTGTATTTTCATAATGAGTGAACCAAGTCAGTTCTTCGGCTCTAAAAAAGACCACGGAGGTGCCTGACTTACTCTGCAGTTTTGTTTTCTGTAGTTTGTCTGTAAACATATTTTTTCTTGTCCATCTAAGTTTTGTATTAGAATAGAGCCCTTGCTTATCCTCAGTCTTATAATTTATTCTAAAGATATGTACAAGGCTTCTCTTGTTGTTTTGAGAAACTCCATGGGATTTGAGGCTTTGTCAACCTCCCCAGCTGTTTAAAAAAAAAAAAAAATGCTTAACAGAAGTTCAAGTATCAATTTTTCCTGTTGTTTATACTCCAAGGTTTTTTTCAGCTTGAATCAAGTCTTTAAAAACAATTGACTTTCTGGATATACAGCTATTTGAAGCCTACATCAAGAGGAGGATGCTTTTGACAGCTTTCCAGAGAAGCACACAACAAACAAGTACCGTATATATATAGGTAGAGAGTATGGTCTTTCCTTGTCCCTCTTTCTACATGTTCTGTGCTGTTTCTTTTCCCACCTATCTGCTGCTCTTCAGTCTCTGCCAAAGAGCATATAAAACCAGAGCTATTTTAATCAAAGTACAGTCTTTTAAATTTGCAGCGTTTGAATGGCTTTGAAATGATGTGAGGAGTTAACATCCCTGTTGATTTGAAAAAATCTTCAGCCGTCCAGTTTTTCCCCAGCCACTTGATAACCTAAGGATTTTAAGCTTCAAGTCCTCTTCCGTGATTTCCTCATCAGTCTCAACTTGCCTGTTGTCTCTCCTTTTATACACATATTTTAAGATACCCGCAATCATGACTCTGTTACTCTCTATGCAGCATCTAAACAAAATATATCCTTGTCTGAGGGCTTAGCCTAATGTAAATATTATTGAGCCACGTGTCTAACAGATATCTTGAATTAGCCAAACTATGCAGTCAGAGAAAGGGGAGTAGAAGGAAATTTTTACTAAGTAGCAATTTGGCCCTAAACATGAAAGCCTCAGATGCTCTGTTTCTCAATTGCCTCAGCCTTCGAAATAGTCAGATTCACCGCATCAAGAGCTTTACAATAGCAGGGAGGCACCAGGCTGTTGCTTGTGTTTGTCGCATTTATTTTTGATTGTTTATTTATTTGATCTTAAAAGTTCTTTTGGGGGAATCTCTTATCAGCTCTAAAATGTGGTTGCACTAGTAAGTAAGAAGCAGTGACATTAAAAGTAATTGACATTAAAATGTTGTGACATTAAAATTAATCATGTTTGATGGATGTTAGAGACTGAATCCGCAAGGCTCCCGGGTTCATGTTTTAGCAAGTTTTGACATTCATTCTCCCCCTCGGTTCCTGCAGCAGTTGTGTAACTGCCTTCCCCCCCTGCCGGACCCAAACCATGGTGCAGGGAGGGGAGGCTGGTTTCGAAAGGACAAGGGGTTTTCTTGGAATTCACTGCTTCATAGCTTGGGGTGAAGCGGCTGTTCTGTTCTCCATCCAATGAACCAGTGTCACAATGTCAAAACCAATGCAGTACTGGTGACGCTGGTTTCCTAATCAGCACAATGGGGTAGAAGATGAAAGGGACCACTGGGATGTTTGCAGCAGTGCTGAGGAGTTGTTCTGGGGTGTTTGTTCCTTGTGCTATGGTGGTTCCAGGCAGAAGAAGCCTTGCAGGAAAGCCTGGCTCTTGTAGTCTGAATAGGGAGTTATTTTGTTGCCATTTTTAGTAATAATGGGAAAATATTTAGGTTTTGTAACAATTGTGCAGGGTTCAGAAGGAGACATGGTCAGTTGCCAGTTGTGCTCATGTGGCACCAGCACTGAGTGTAAAAGAAACTGACAGTGTTTTTCTCCAGGATCTGGAGTTTCTCTAAGAGCTGGAGGGGACCTGGTACAACCTGACACCTGTATTTTATAGCCAAGTTCTTTAGCAGCAGCCAGGAATACGATGAGTGTTAAGAATGGCCGATGGCTGGTCACTATTCCCATGCTTCCCTTAAGAAGCAAAGAATCAGATGAAATCGTAGCAGCCTGCTCCTCTTCCTTTGGGTGGCTGAAGCTTACCTTGGAGATGTTCCTTCCAGGCACAGAGCGAGAGGGAGAGATGCAGCATTTCTTCTTTCCAGTAGAACATTTTCCAACTTCCTTTTTTAGCAATGTGAAGCTCGAAGGGGCCTCAGAAAAATGAACCGATGTATCGGGCAAGAAGCCAGCTACCTCCTTGCAGCTTGAGCTCTGTGCTGGCTTCACTTTCTGTCCTATTTGGAAACTAGAAGTAATGAGCTGACATGAGCTGATCCCTGCCCCCCCTCCCAATGCTGTGGTCTCTATCTAGGGTGCCATTCTCTATAGAAGTCAGCACGGTGGGAATATAGCTTTTTTCCCTAGTTTTTTGGCACTGAATGGTAAATTGCATGAGACTCAATGTAACTTATAGCCCAGTTTTTTTTGCTTTTTATAAAATAAGTTGATTTAGCTGGAGTTAAAGCTTGGCCTGGTGGTTCAGGGCACTGAGAACTCCTGTCTTCTGCAAGCAGCCAGTCCAGAGGTGTTTCCAGTGTGTGGTTTGATTTGGGTGGATCTTGTGAACTGCAGATCTTGCTCCCAACCCTGCCACTCGTTCCTTGGAACCTTGGTCAGTCTTGTGTCCCTAGTTATCCATGGGCAAATTAGGCTTTCCATATCTGTTTTTTTCCTTTGCAAACTGAAAACAGTGATACTTAGGAGCTTTGCTATACGGCTGTGAAAACACTGAGATCTGAGGGTCAATGGGAGTCATGAATTTGTCCTTGTAATTGTACAATGTGCACGAGTCACACTGGGAAAGGGTAGCGTTAAGGATGTTTTTGCTTATGCAATATGAAATTAGTTAATTGACTGCTACTGGATGAAGTCCATAAGGCTTAAAAGTAAATAAGTGATAGACTTAATTGAGTGTATTTCCTTTGTCCTTTCCTGTGTCTCTTTGGTGATATCCAAGTCCCTCAGGAGTAATAGATAGGCTTGAGTTATCTACAGCTTCTGGATGTGCAAGGTAAAGGACAAACAAGTTAGAGTTGAGGTGTTTTGATGGCTGGTTTGCAGACGTACTGAGGACCTGCAGCTGTGTATGCCCTTGGTGAAGGGTATGAGGCTGAACAGCAGCTTGGGGGGGCAGAGGAAGACCAGAGTGCTCGGTTTAGACAGTGTTTTTATCCAGTTTTCCTTCTGACTGAAAACGCCATCTTAAAGCGGAGGGGGAGAAGCTGTGTCAGCTTCTATTAAAGAAAATACTTTTTTTTTTCCTAGAGAAGCCAAACCAGCAAAAACCCATGAGTACTGCAGAGACTAGCCAAGTATTTGGCGGCTTTTTGTGGCAATTCCGGCTCAAGAACATTGGGAATTTTTGAAGATAAAATTAACCCACTGGAACACTGAATGGCGATAATATAAAAAGTTGATTTCAACTTGGAGGAAAGCATGTTTTTGTGGCTTTTGCGGAGAGGGTACCTCCCTGCGAGCCTGGGTTTATATGTATTTCCAGGATCACCAGTAGGGTATGGAAACAAAGAAAACTGGAGTGTTTGAGCTCCCCAGTTCTTGCTTCAGTTCCCCAAATCAGAGCATTGCTGGATAATGTAAAGTACTGTGCTTTACCTTAGCTCATTTGCTTTGCCCCTTTTTGTGCCACTTTCTGTGATCAGTTAATGATTTAGTTGTTTTTCTGGCACTTTAAAATAAGTTTCAGTGTTACCCAAGTAAATACTGGGGAAAACGTAATGTTAAGTAATAGGCCTTTACTTGCAACTTCAGGCAGTCAAGAAGCAATATCAGGTGATGTATCTGGTTAAAACACCTTGTTTTTTCCATCACATGGAGAGAAAAATTAAAAAAAAAAGCTGGTACTGGGGTAAAACTGGAGACAGCTGTGACCTGCTCACAGATACTGTCAGCGGTAAAAAAAAAAATAAGTTGAATTCATCAAATAAATTATGTGCTTAGTTATCCCCACAGACCACACATGCTGGGAGAGCTGGGGTTTGCTGTAGATGTGGCTGACAGATGGCTGCCAGACATTACAATGGACTTAATCATGGAAGAGCCCACCACCTCGATGAAGCAGCTGTGTACACAGTTTGTGTGTCACGGCTGCTGAAACCAAACTGTGGCACTTAAGAACTTATCTGTAGAGAAGGCAGTGGGAGAAAAGGACTGTGTGCTTTTTTCTGGCTATCTGGAAGCTGCAGGGAAGCTGGAAGACCTAAGGCTTAGGGAGTGGGGCTTGAGTCTCACAGGACTCTCCTTGACCTCCTGTAAGACTTAAGAGCTTGTCACAGAAGAGTATAAATCGGAAGGGATTTCTAGAGGTCTCTGGCTCAAAGGAGGGTCGGCTTACATTGGGCTGCTCAGTCCAACAGTGAAATTTTTTCTTATCTGACTACAATTCCCCTTTTTAGAATTTGTCTATTGTCTCTCATCTACTCTATTGTGCACCTCTGAGAAGGCTGGCTCTGATTCCTCTGTAATTTTGTTGTTCCCTCTGTAAGCTTTACATATGCATCCCTGAGGCATGCAGGTTTTCTTACATAAATTGAAAAGGACAGAAGTGAGGCGCCAAGAAGCTGCAGCTTGTCCAGGAAACCTTACTTCTGCATCAGGGCTTGAGGTCCTTTTCTAGCTTGGGCTTTCCTACCAGGGAGTTGTTTGCCTGTATTCCTGTGCTAGCTCTGGAGTCTTTTATCTTGTCCTGTGAGTCCTGTACCTTACATCCTTTCTGCTTTGCAGCTAAAATATTTGGGCTTCTCTGGGACAACACGGTGAGTGCAAGCCAGGAATGTGCCCTTGTGGCAAAGGTGGCCAACAGCATCCTGGGCTGCCTTAGGAAGAGTGGAGGTAGCAAGTCAAGGGATCCTTCATCTCTACTCAGCAATGGTGAGATCACTTGTAAAATACTGTGCCCAGTTTTGAGCTCCCCAGTAAGAGATAAATATACTGGGATGAGTCTAGCTAAGGGCCGTGAAGGTGATTAAGGGACTGGAGTTTCTGCTTGGAACAGAGAGTTGGACTAGGTGATCTCTGGAGGTCCCTTCTGACCTGCACTATTCTCTGCTTCTAAAGCAGTTTGTTGCAACTGAGATATCAGGAGTTTACAGTAGGTGCTACAGATATCATTTTTTTATTATATCAGTTTTAATATTGATATTAAAATATGATGTTTTTTAGATATCAGTTTTAAAAGTGGCTCTGAAAGATGATGCATGCACATCTTAATCACAGCAAAACCCAAAATACAGTTGTTCACAAGATGAGAATAATGTAGTATAGTCTGTTTATTTTGTTCTCAAGTCAGGGCTGTTGATAGAAACATTTCTTCTTGTTGAGGAATAAGTTGTGGTAGGGACCTCAGTTTGAATAAGACACAGGAAAAGCTCAGTGGTGCTTTTAAGTTGGTCAGAGCTCTTAGATAAACCAAAAAGGAGGGTGGAAATTCAGAGTCCCAGTGGTGGGACTGGTCATGTGTGCTACCCTTTCCTCCTAGGCTTACTTGGGTATACTTCACCTGACCTTTACAGTATGTTCCTTGATAAGATGCCTGACCTTTTCACATCCAATTAGCAGATTTGTTCAACTGTTGCCTGAATCCCATTTTGACCCTCTGCTCCCCTCCAAACACTGCTTCCTGTTCAACATCTCGGAAACATTGTGCTTGCTCACCAGAGCTCCATGACGTACTGTCAGCTCTCAGACGGGGCTCTTTTGCTCTTGGAAGGCTGATACCCAGTGCCTGCTTTTACAAAGGGCTCTGTCTCTCCGGTCTTACTTGGGGCATCCCTCGCTTTAGGAGAGGAACATGTGCCAGAGGAGAACTAGAGTGCTCTTTTGAGCAAAGGTCACAGGAAGTTTTGGCAAGCATGATGCTTGCATGTTCTCAGTCAGTGTTTCCCCCAGCAATGGCCCTAGGCTTTTGCAGATTTTGTTGCTTTCCAGAGCCCTTGGTATTTGCAAACATGCAAAATATATGTAACACACATTTCAGCTGCTGGCATTGGAGCCCTACGGTGAGCAGAGAAGAAAATCTGCTTCCCTATCAGTTGTATTCCTACTGCAGAGGCAAATGTGGATGATGTGACCATTTGGAATGAAACAGTTCAGTGTGGTTCAGCTCCAATGGATTCTGAGCTGTTTAATTCTGCACTAGTATCCCTTCCTGTTGTGTCCCCCCCCAGCAGTTTGCAGGTTTGATTTAGCTCCGGTAATATTGAAGTTTTGTTTTAGTCTTTCCACCTGCATGTTTGAAACCCAGTTTAAAATTGGATTTTAAAAGTCAGGACTTCAAGCTTGCTTCTATTTCTGGGGGAAGTGAAATGGATCTGCTTGCTGTTTTAGTCCTCACGTGTTTTCTAAGTGTCTTGTGTGGTAACTTAATTCATGCTTTGGACTTCTAAAATAAGACTAGGGTTTGATAAATCTACACCAAGATTAAAAAAGAAACAGCACAGGCTTATAGGTAAATACATAGACAGCTGAAAAATGATAAACAATACAATTTCCACATATTTCTGAACATTCTGAAGCTTTCACAGAAGCAAAAATATTCAGTAATTTTCATTTTTCTTAGGTTGTTTCTTAGGTTGCAGCCTTGTTGCTGTGCTTAACCAATTTGATTAATGTAATTTTATTGTATAGTCATGTCCTTTTTAGGATTGTAGGCTGTTGTCAAGTGGAATGGATCCAGAAGTTGGAATTTGGCCCTCAGCTCCTCCACTGGAATCCTGTGGGTAGTGGAATCATCTTCCTCAGACCTCACTGTCTCTGGCTATTGTCAGTGTACCAGAATGCCTTAGGTTTAGCTGTGCTCCTGACAGTCACTGAAAAAAAATACATATGCAGGAATCTATCATGCTTTGCTGTTAAATAATGTTTCTTTATTTCCTCTGTTGACTTTTCAGCCCTTTTCTTAACTTCAGAATCCCTTCCAGCAGCTGCGTGGTGTTGCTGTCAGTTAAAATAGCTAGTGTGCTCCGCTTTGGAAAACTGTCTCTCTGAAGGGAGAATGCTTTCCAAATTATGCTTCTCTCTTTTAAAGTTGATGCAAGTTCTCACGAGTATAGTATTCAGTCTCATCTTCGGTTTGTAAATGTTACTGGGAAGAACCTTAGGATCCTTTTGAGCACGAGGCCCCAGCAAAGATCAGACTTCCTTCAGCACAGTGTGAGCTAATAGTCTGTAGAGACTTAGTGAATCGTCTGTGTGATGCCAGCTTCCTAAAATGCAGTTGGTGGGTGTCTCTTCCAGCATTTACAGTTTGGTTTGCATTCCTCAGTAATCCCCACTTGTTCAACTTGTAGCTCTGATTCAGAAAGTGGGATTTAGAGCTCCGCCTCTGCTCATCTGAGACCTTAGTGTACATGTCCAGATGCTGTAACTCCTGGTAACAGTGGAAAAAATGAGAGAAAAGATGTATCTGTTCTCAGAGTCTGCTTGCGGCTGGTACACTGCTGTTCCAAACTCTAGCAAAGATGCAGGGAGGGAGTTGAATCAGTGATAAGATAATTAAGAATCCGATCCTCCTTTTTTTTCTTCTGGTTCATATTGAAGCCAGTGCAAGGATGAGGATTAGGAGGATGACGCTTCTTTAATTTTCTAATCTCTGATGGGCTCAGTAAATACGAAGTAATTGATCCTAACTACTATAGCATTGGTGAGAAGTAGCAGCTGCAGACAGCTGGGTAGAAAGCATCTGTACATAATTCTTAGAATTAAGCTGCTGTTGTTCCTGGTCCCATGCTCAGACCAGAAGGCTGCACCTCGTGTTCATCCCAGAAGCGTTGCAGAGTTTAATGTATTTCTTTCAGAAGACTTATGGGGGTGATGGGGAGGAGCTGCTGCTGCTGTTCATTTTTCTGCCCTAGGGTAGGCTGTAGCTGAGGATTTGAGATTGAGTGAATATGAAAAGTGACAGAGTGCTAATACATTAGGCATTCATTTTGTATCATATTAGTAGTGCTTGTAGTGGGTAAGTGAGATGTCATACCATGTTATGTGCAATTAGGAGTACGCAACCGAACATCTCATTGAGGTAACATGGATGTGCTGAACAGGGACTGAAGCCGGTACCTTAAAACTACATCAAACTGTCTTAAGAATCTCTGCGAGAGAAAGATGCAGAAGGGCATGGAGTTTACCTGCGGACCTTCTGGGTTTCTTGGTACCTTTTTTGGCAAGCTTTAAAAAAAAGTTGAGTTTCTATGATAAAATACAGCAGAAAAGCACAATCAGTTGAGTGCTTTCTGGTTAACATCTTACACGGGTGCTAAGGAAAATAAAAAGGAAAGGGAATCCTCAGTGCAAGAATTGATTTACTGGGAATCTCTATCAACCTCTCAGGCTTCTTCCTCTCTCCCCAATTTTCAGAGTTACCTCAGCTGATGCAACCTACTCCTTGGATTTTGAAATTCGCGAAGAAAGACCTGATGGACAAATACTATTTTGAAAACAGTTTTGTTGCTGTCTCTTCGGGTTTATATTCTGGATTCTGCTTGGTGTCTGCCTTGGGCAGATAACTTCATTTCTGTGTGCCTTCATTTTTATGTCTGTGAACTGACAGCAACAATAGGCTCACTGGAAGACTGAGGCCTAAGCATACTTCTCGGACAGAAGATACCCTAGAAATTATTTCAGAAACCATCTTTCCTCTTATACTTTCAGTCCTTATCTGAAGATGGGCAAAAGGAGTTAAAATTCTGATGTTTAGAGGTGAAATGTCTTGTTCCCTTGCTTCACTCAACACAAAGCTCTGGAAGGTACACAAAGCAGGCCAGAGACGCTTGCAGAGAAAGGGAATGTGAGCCCAGCCGTAGGTGCTTCAGCCCCCAAGGGATCCGTGATACATACTGACAACCTCTCTGTACACATCTAGTCCACACAGCTTGAAACCACCAGCTGCTTTACTGAAAGTCTGAGCTGTGTTACTGTAAACAGAAGACACCTGGACCATTTTACTGATAAAATTGCCTGGACTAAAGGCTAAGGAACTTCCCGGGTTGCTCTGTATAAACACTCTGTGAACCATTAAATAGGAAGATGCAGTTCTGAGGCCTTGTCTTCTGTTCTTTGGTCTCCAGGGATGTAAACCCAGAATCTCCTACTTGCACTTGATTTTTAAGATGCAATGAGCAAAAGAACAGCCACAGGACATACATAGCTGCTGGCTGCCTGTGAAAGATACTCAGCTAAGGGAAAACTTCCATGTCTTTTCCAGTATTCCAAATATTGGAATCAAGCGTTGGATTCAGTTGTGTGTGGTGGTGCTAAAGGCAAATGTCTTGTTGGAATTTTCAGGGGTAGAATTTTACCTCTTGATTCTAGGAGTGTCTAAGTAAGGCCTTTAGATTGCATGTGTTTACTGGGCACTCTAGGATCCTGTCTTTAAAGTACTAGAGAAGCCCTGAGTTTTCCCCAGGGGATATTGCATCCTTGCTCCTGGGACCATTTGTGAGACCTGGGCCTGCTCTGGGCGAACCATCTCATTCATGCCTTGGGGCAGTGTGAAGCCATGGTGCATTTAAGACACACGTCACATCAGCTGTTTGTACTCTGGTAACAGCTATCCCACAGATCACTTCCCTGCCTCTTCCAAGACTGCCCAGGAAAGGACTTGTGGCCAACTTCTGCCTGTGCTTCTGCAGCTGGTGATATTTCTGTTGGGGGGAGCCTGTGTAGCCAAATTCTAGCCCCCTCCTGCACCTCTAAAAATCAGAGGCTTTGCTTTGTGAGACATTGCTTTTTCTGTTCTCCTTGGGCCTTCCTACCTCCCTGGCAGTTGCCATTCCAATTGCTTCACGTCACCACTTGGAAACTCAGCAACATGCAGGACTCTTCCCCTTTGCTTTCTGTTTCAACAGCCTCCTCAGCCCCCCAGCACATGTGGTTCCAATTACTGAGAACCTCTACAATGCTATGTGGATATGGATGGGGATAGGCTGACCTCTTTATTTTAACACAGCTAGCCTGTTCCTGGGGGAGCTGACTGTGAGCTCACATTTTTCTTATTTGAGATGCTTTTGCTTCACAACCGAATTCCTGAAATCAAAGGGAGGCGGAGGGGAGCGGGCTGCAGGCAGCATGCACTGGGGGCCAGGTCTTGGTCGCTTGGAGCACTCAGGCTCTCGGGAGAAGGCGACCTTTGGCTTTTACATCTCTGCCAGCCAAGGAATACACAAAGCAGATGTCCCAGAGCACAGCCTTGGCTGAGTTAATTATCCTTAGGAGACTTCGCCTGCCCCCAGCTTCTCCTCCCCTGTGCAAAGAATGCAAAATAGCAGTCTGTAAGGAGACACCATTTTCTATTTATTTTGGCCTAAAATGCTGTCAGGGTAACTAACTGTTAGGGCTAGTGTGGTCTGAGGGTGAGCGGGGGCGTTGACCTTGTGGGTTCTTCTTACAGCTCTGGAACAAACCAGCATAGCTATGCGCTGTCTTCTGGTTTATCCACAGCACAAACGGGAAGAAAGTCAAAGGGGAGATAAAAGCCTTAATGTGCATGTGTCTCATTGTTACTGAACAGTAATAGTGGGGGGAAAATGTTTGGTTCCTCCATAGAGTGCTTAATTTTAAGGCTACTGAGCCTTAAATACTTAACTGTAGAACTGGTGTTCGTAGTGTCATTAGCACTTAGCCTATTTGAGCTTCCAAATCACTCATGCATCTCTGAAAGTTTTACTCAACATGTAAGTTTTTCACCGTAAAAGTAGTTGTCAGCCTCCCATTTAAGCATGTAGAATTCTAAGTTTGCTTATTGCAAAATGCTCAGATTTTGCTCATTACCACTGTAATGATGGCTGGACAGAGTGGGGTCAGGCTTTGGCTTTTCCTTAGAAAACTTCATAAATCATTTCCTGCGAGACTGTAGCAAGATCAAACTCTAACAGATGTGAAATGTCTTAAATTCCTGGCTTGAAGGAGTGGTTCAAAGTTTGCAACATGCCAGGCTGTACTGGGCTTCTGGTTTCTTAATTCTAAAACATATAGTTCTTCTATAAATTTAACTTAGATACTCTCTTTTCAACTACTCTCCTGAGTGGGATAAATGTTTTTAGCACAACAAGTGAGTCAAATGTATAGGATGATTCAGCTAGAGGAACACTATAAGCCTGAATAATTCTCTGGGTATTTATTTGTGTGAGTATTGATTTTTCTCTGGGCTAACTTAAACTGTTTAAGTAAGCACTTTTTGCTGATTTGGGTCATTTTGACTAAAATAAAGTACTTAAAACCTGCAGGCTGAGCTGATTGTATAGCAGAGACCAGCTATAGCATGGCACTATTGGATGCACTGAGGTGGGTTTTCCCAACGGCCAGCCTGGATTTTGAGAAGAATGTGTGTTACTGGGGGGACTACAGGACCAAAACTTCCTTCTCGGAAGCACTATAATTTCATCTAGTGGAATCACAGATGTGAAAATAATCCTTTTAAGAGTATCCAAAGGAGGACTCAAAAATCAGACCACAAAATTATTGGTTACAATGGAGAAAACTTGTCTGTAAGGGACTGTTCTTCTTTCAGAGAGGATGTCATGAGCCTTGACAACAGTGGCCATTCAGTGTTCCTGTCACACTTTCATCCAGGGAACATTTTGATATTAATGAACAAAAGCAGATAGAGCACCTATCACAGGTGAAATGGAAATTGTCCAGACAGTGCTATAAACTGTGTGTAGGTATTAATGGAATTCCTTCTTTTGCTGTTGTATTGAAGAAAGTTTTCCTCAGCAGCAGATTTGAGGCATTTGCTTCCTGAGTTGCTGCCCTCAGGTGCTTGTACAGGATGTCTCAGGTTGCAGGAAAATTGCAAGTTCCATTTCTTCTCTTCCATGGACATCGGCATCTTGGAATAGTCTGTTGGAAATGTCATCCTTGATAAAAAAGCCAAAACCAATTACAAAAAGTGTATCTGAAGAAATTTCATAGAAGTTCCTGGAGCAACTGAAAGTTTTCAAGACCCGTTGTGGATCTTCACATTTTAAATGAACTTGGTGTAGGGTACGGCTTGGGCCAAGTTCACAAAGCATCATTAGGGTTTTCTTATATCTCAATTCTCCTAGTCTTCTTCTAGGCTATTCTTCCTCATTCTAGCAGTTAAGTGATAAAGCACAACTTATTACTTTTTTAGAAGTATAATCTATATTTAGCATTGCTCCCTAATTCAAGCCGCTTTCTAAACCTAATGAAATATTTAAATCGGGAAGCTTTTTAGCTTTTAGTGCATGAATTTGCCTACAAATAAAAATGTCAGTGAAACGTTCTTTTTCACTTGGATTTTGTTTGTAAGTTTATGTGCCTTGCAGATAGGTTTATTTTGCTGATATATATAATGTGCATTTGTATATATACGTGTACGTGTTATTAGATGGGCATGAAAATAAACGAGCTTCATAATAGCATGTATACAAAAGCATGTGTCATCGCATGAAGGATTCACACATGAAACCACTATTTTGGGTGGTCACAATCTGTGATAAGGCCAAATACACAGTCCCAATTTGCTCAGCACTTGCTGCAGTGCACAGGAGCTGCTTCTTTCCCTCTAAACCTGGTTTGAAGGGCAGGCTTTTCTGGAATGCAAGCCATCTTATAATGTACGATATGTTTAAAATCAGTAGTCTTTTAAGTGTTGAAATGAGTTCTGGGAAGTGCTTCAAGACTGACGTCTTTGCATGAGAAAAATGGAAGATACTGTCCATGTTGGTGGTTTTTTTTCTTTAAAATCTGCTATATTTAAGGCAGAAGGGTCAGTTGGTGACAGGGCTGAGATTCCCTTTGTGTGTCTTGTCCCAATCTGTGCCCTTCCCCTCCTAAATCCCTGCTTGTGCTCTTTGTGTGCTGCCTGTGTAGGTGTGCCAGCTTTGCTATTGTTTAAAAGATTAGTTGCTCTGTATTCCTTGGATATTTAAAACAACAGCAAGGGATGAAAGACAATAATCTCTCTCCCTTGTCTGCAGGGTGCTGGGTGAGTTACTGTCTTCTGAACAATAGAGCAAACATTTGAACATTACAGTGGTCTCCTCCCCCCCAAAATACAGAACATTGTGTCGCCTGTGGTGTGTCAGCGAGCCTGGCGCTGCACCCAAGGCCTTTTTTTTTTTCAGGCCCAGGGCCAATGCTCTCAAAATATTGCAGTCACAATAAGCTTTAGGGTTCCTGCTCTGCAGGAAAAACAAACCAACCTCCTTCCCGAGTCATGGGACAGGGGCTGAGTAAGGCCTGAGTAAAGCTGGAAGAAGCAATTCCCCAACTGCTCTTTGCAGGAGAAAGAGCCGCAGGCAGGATGTGGAAAGGGAAGAGGGTTTTGGGGGAAGAACAGCAGAGCCTGTATATATGTGTCATGTACTGAGAAAGACTCCTGGATCTGACTTACGGGAAAATCATCTATTGTCTTAGTCTATTGTCTGCAGGAGCTGGCCCTTGAGGTCTTACTCTAAGTGGCTCTGCCCTCCTGTGGCTGCCGAGCTTTTCCAGGGGGAAGGTACAGAGCCAGCTGAGAACTAGCAGAGCTCAGTATTTGCTGGGAGCTTTTGCAAACTGGACAGTGAATGCAGGAGTTTGCTACTGTAAGGGGTTGTCTGTAAGCTGACACTCTCCTTTAGTACTCATTTAAATTAAACTTAAAGTGAGCAGGGGGAAAAAATAAACAGTAAAAGTACCATCAGCAAAATTTCATTTCTTTGACCTGGTCTTGCTAGGTCTCATCAACACAAATACAAGAGAACTTCAGAGGGTTTTTATTTTGTTGAGTAATAAAGCACTTAGTATACTCAATCCACCTCTTGGTTATTTTCTTCTGTTTCTTTATCTTTCTCAGGCATATATTGTAAATTGCAGCACACATCTGAAGGTAAACTTCGATTTCATCACTGCTTGCTACAGTGAGATGCCACCCAAACTACTGAAGGGCCTGAGGTTTCTTCACATTAAGCTCTCTGGATTTTGCAGGGGTAATTCCCATAGTTGGCACCCTCTGTTGGGTACTTCTCCGAAGCTGTTTTGAGCTTCCTTTTAACTTTGTACAGGAATAGGTGATTGCAAAGAAAATAAATAAAGTGAGGGTTTTGACTAGAATACCTGTAAAACTTGCAGACTTCCTTGTGATTTCATGGGCGTTACTGAAGAACTAATAAGGACTAAAGGGACAAGTTGTTGTTTTTTTTTAAATAAGACAGATGTGTCATGGAAAGGTACATTATGCTTGACAGCCTAGTTATTGGTTCAATGGTGAATCAGCTCCAAATTATCTCTGATTGCGTGTACCTTTGAAAAAACAAAGGATCCTTTAGTAGAATTTTGCAGTCACTCTCTCACTGGATGTCTCCCTCATCTTATTCCCATTTAGAAGATGAGCTCACAGGCACGGGGGTCCTTTCTCAAATCCAGAACATGTTTGCTGGGGGCAAGAACAAACCAAGGTGTGAGTTCTCTTAAAAACTGTCTGTCTGAGCCAGAGAGGAATGAACATGATGCTTGTTACACTCCTTCATAAGGTGATTTATTGTCCTGATTAGCGCTTTTATCGTAAAACTACATTTTTAAAACATAGAATGCTCTGTGAGGTGTGCATAAAACCTCTCTGCTCTGCTGGCACAGAACTTTGAAAGTGTTGCAAATGCTATGTGAATGCTCACTATTGTGGTGCTTAAATTAAACTTATTGATCAGTCATCTAGCAAGTGGCAGCGTGTTAATGAAGGCAGCCCGCAGCAATGTGGGCTGTAGGAGAAAGCAGGCATTCATCTTAGGTGGAATGAATAATTGTATTTGGCAGATGGAGGTTTGAGACTAGTGAATCCAGTGATAAACTGGATTAATTTTCCCTTTAAAGAAAGCGGCTAATGTGGCTGAAAAGGAGCTTTCACTCTCATCGATTCCTGTAGAGATCCGTGTTGGGGAGGAGAGCTTAATCCTTTGCAAGACTCCACCTTGTCTTAAAATTGTAAGCATTTTACGTAGATGCACACACATCATAGGTGGCACCTTTTATAGAAGTGCTTGGCAAGTATTGATTAAATATCAGAAGCTCAGGAGCTGAGGGATGGTGATGTTAACAACAGATCCGAGAACAGGAGCAGGAACAGAATGACTTTTCTAAAACCAGAATTGGTCCTGAAGACACAGAACGAGCTGAATAAGGTGTCATGTTGGATATCATTTTTCCTGGCTTTTTCTGTTTTCCCTTGAAGGTAAAGGAAAAGTTAAAGTATAGGAACAAATTTAGCCTATGTAACTAGAGCTTCTTATGCTCTTGCCAGTAATCTTGCTGTGTGATCACAGGATTGTGCGTTCCATCACAGATGTGACTTCCTAGTGCTGCCAACTCTCACAGTTTTCATCAGTTTCGCAATAATTAGTCCAGGAAGTAAGATACTTCATCTCACTTCGTTTCACGGGGGAGAAAAAAAAGTGCTTTTAGGCTTTCTTCTTGCACAGCAAAAACTTAACAGCAACTCAACTGTGCTCTGAAGATTCATACATGAAAAGCAGATGGTATTTATGTCCCAGAAATCCCCATGGAAACTTGGTTGGGAAATTTTTTATTTGGTGTCCAGCAGACCTGGAAGTCCCTGACCTAAACACCCTAATATTCCATATCTCTGATCTTTGGGGTCAGTTTTAATTGAGTTTGAACTTCTCTTGGTGAGTCTGTGTGTTATCAAAAGTCGGAGGCAGTAAAGCAAAGAACTGACCCCGACTTTGTTCAGTTTTAGCAGGGATGCAGTATAGAAAGAAAGAAAGGGTGACTAACGCAGTGCAGGCTGAAAACCATGTTTTTCTGCAGTGCGCCGTCTCCTGGCTCAGGTTTTAGGGAGTTAATAATATGCGTTTTGGGTTTTCGTGGTGAACATTTAAAAGGCTCTGCTTCCCTCTAGTGTTTCAGCTTGGCAATTGCGTCCTCTTTAAAAAAAAAAAATCGTTTTTAAATTATTTTTTTGACGTTGCTATTCAAAGACATTTCATTAGCCTACTTGTACTGTGCCTTTCTTAGGATTAACCCTCTTGTTCCCAGGCTTGTCTCTTATTTCTAGTGCTGAAATGCACACAATGAACATTATCCAGTGCTAGGGAGGAGACTCCAAGCCTTGTCAGACATAGGAATAAAGCAATGGGCTTTGAAGGTCTTTTGGGTGGAAATACTGCTCATGAGTTAAGGTAATAAAAGGCAAAGGCAAAACCCAGGAGGTTATCTGAAATTCTGAGTGCATAGAGGTTGTGGGTGTGACTTTAGTATTGACAGCTCCGGAGTGTGAAGCCATCTGTTTTTCGTACTTAAATATTAGTGTGAAACTAACTGCCTATGTACGTCTAGATGTCCCCTTTTATCAGCTACAATCTGTCCAGGAAGCCGAGCTGTTGGGTTTTTTCTGATGCTGTGAAACCAATGAGGAAGAATCCAGCAAAACCTAAGCTAGCGACACTTATCGCTGCAGAAATGCATCCTTAATCCTGGGCTCTAATCACCAGTGTCTGTCTTTCAGCTTCCTGTTCGGTTTGGCTGTCTGAGGCTCAGACTGAATTTAAGAGAGTGGCTGAAGAAAACGTGACTTTGCCCTGTCACCACCGCCTGGGCCTCCTGGAGCAAGGTAGCCTGGATATTGAGTGGCTGCTGCACATCTCGGAAACGGTACAAAAAGCGGTAGGTTGAGCCATTATGAGCATCTGCTGAGAAAATTGTCTTATTTCTTTGTTGACATCAGCAGCAGACATTGATTTATAGAGGCTTCCGTGATGATCTTTGCAAGTTATTCTAATGAAGTTAGCGTTGTGTAGAAAACACAGCTGATGTATTTAGAGAGGTTTATAAAAATATAGAAGTTATTTGATACCTACGCGTGCTGTCTTGGAACAGGTTGTGTTGCAATCAAGTTTTCTTTAAACTAATGCTGTTATTTAATCAGTCACCATTGGATAAACTTCAGAACTGCCCTTCGGGTTTTCAGAATTGACCTTGGGTTTTGTAGGCCCAGTTTTTGAAACCTTGGTTTTAGGAAAAAGTGTAATAGTTTAGTACTTAGCAAAATGAAGTCTGCCATAATTTAAATTAGCTGGGCAAAACCATCCAAAATTAAAGATTGTTTTTATATATTGTGACATCAGCTGGTGCCTATTTTGACACTAGTGTAAATGCTCCAATATAAGTCTTTAGCATAAATACAGTTTACATATTGCTTTCAGACTCAAAATCCAGGTTTAATTTTCCACCTTGACACAGTAACCCTTGGCACATCACTTAACCTTGCAGAATCTTGGTCTGCAGTTCCTGGATATGCTGTGATTTGTTGTCCCATGTGAAAGTAAAATTACAGCTAGCTGATTAGTGACTGTCTCTGCTCCTCAGGTGATCACTTACTCCGGAGGCCGTGTTTATGATGACCTGAATGAGGAACAGAAAGGGCGTGTTTCCTTCACATCCAACTTCCTTGCTGGAGATGCGTCCTTACAAATCATATCCCTGCAGTCCAGCGATGCGGGGAAGTACATATGTAAGGTTAAAAACGCTGGGCAGTACGAATGGGCCCGCATCACCCTGAAGGTTGTAGGTAAGGTCATTTTATTGTTCTTCCAAAGAAAAAAAAATCGCTAGACTTGTTTCCTGGAGAGAGATTTATTTCAGCAGGGTATAAATACAAAGACATCTCACGATCAGGTTTCACTGTCTTAACTCTACGTCTGCCTTTGCATTTTTTTTTTTTGACAAAGGACAGGACACAGGAAGAGCCTAAAGAACTGTTTGGAGGTAATTATAATCACTTGCAAAATCATATGAACCATTCTTTCCAAATAATCTCTATGATCTCATCACACAAACTAGACTGATACTCTAGCTAAGCTGAATCAGGCGATCACCCTGTCCAGATCCCCTGCTGAGGACTCTGGGCTCATGTCCCAAACTGTTCCAAGTCAGTGGAGGTGACAAATAATCTTCCAGGGTTAGCATTTCTCTTCCCTGATTTCAGTTTCTTGGTTGGCTTTTGGCATGTTACACTATCATCCTGCGGAAGAAGTGCTGTGGCCTGCCAGCTGCTGTGGAGAGAAGGAAGAAATGAGAAGTAGGGGAGGGGAGAAGGATGTTCTCTAAATAGTACCTAGAAGAGGAAGACAGTGATACAGCTCCTCTGATGCAAGTACTTATGAGGCAAACTGTCCCAGAGGATTATAATGTGTCATTTCTATGTCTGAGCCAGCCAGCTCCACTTCTTAGACTATGAAGTTGCACAGGGCTGCAGCTAAAATCCCCTAACAAATATCTCCGGTCTATTTCCTTAATTCATTCCAGAGAAGGCAGCTCTTGGAAGCTTCTTAAATTACGTGTTTTGCCAAAGAAAGGGTTTTCCACTGAGAAAATAGTCTGCTGCATTTGCCTGACCTGTCTTCTGTTTCTTCCAGAAAAACCTTCCAAGCCTAAATGCTGGCTGGAAGGGGAGCTGCTGGAAGGAAAGGAACTCTCACTGCAGTGCCGATCCGCCTCTGGCACTGCACCCATCTCCTACCGATGGCAGCGCATAAACGAGGAAGACGAGAGACCCGAACATCTCCCGCCTACGTCGAGAGTCAGTAAGTCAGGTCGTTTCCTCCCAGAGCTCTCAGAAGGCTCACAGCCAGATAACTGCCCAGATAAATGTCTACGGTCATGTGCCTGCTTTTTAAACGGAGATCTCTTGGTGGCAGTGATAGCAATGGTGTAACAGTGCCTCTCGCTGCTGCAGCTGCGTTGTGGTGTGCTCCACCCTCAACAAGGAAGTGCATGAGGAGTTTGTGTAGTGTTTTGCTGAAGGTTGACAAAGAAAATGCTTAAATGATGCCTTTTCTGAGGCATCATCGATTGTTCCTGAACTGATTGGATCCAGAAGTTCAATTTGTGCTTCTATGTCCTGTCCACTGTTAAGGTTTCTTTATCTTTTTTTGATTAATCCCTATGTCATCTTTTTCCCATTTCAGACATTTCTAATCCCGGGCAAGTCCTCCTGAAGAACCTTACGCAGATGAGCACGGGGTTGTACCAATGCATTGCCACCAACGAGGCTGGACAAGAAAGCTGCCTTGTTCAGGTGACGGTGCAGCGTAAGTATTGGCACATAACCAGTACTGGCACCACCACAGGAGCAGCACTACTTCTCAGCTGCCCCATCCCAGCTGGTAAACTCTCTGTCACACCTTTGCCCTTTCATACCCATGAAGTAGTTTTCTTATTTATTGCATCTATTACAGCAGCCCTCTGTATAACCTGAAGTGGTAAATGCATTGTTTGGGCTCAGATGTTTTAGTCTGTTAGAAGTTTTGATTTTGGGAATGACTAATGAAGTATGAAGGAAAAAAAGGCTCCAGAGTCTCTATCTTTTGAGGTTCTTCTGTCTGGAGTGATTGCATGAGATTATTCTCAAGTATAAATCTCCATGTGGATGCTCCATCATTCCCAATTACTTATCTGCTGCACTTGATATAGTAAACTATCTAAAGGCAGCTGGAAATGGTGACTTTGACATGAAGTAACGTGTAGAATAAAAAGCAACTTTTGACACAGTTTGGTTTTAATCCAGATGTAAGAAGTTCTGCATTGAACAGAGATTAACATCAAGGTCCTACCTGATTAATCCCATCAAGGGTGTGTGCATGTCAAGCTATCTGTGTCTTTGCATATGCAAGGAAAAGGGTGCTGTTGAGCGCCAGCATTGAGGACAAATCCAAACAATACCGTTTTTCAGGTATTTATGAGCTGCTCTCAGGGGGGATCAGCAGGAGCTGGATCTGCTGTGATAAATGGCTGCTAACAGCAGAGTCTCTTCTGTGGAGATTCCATAGCTTTGGAATTTTTCTGCCCAGCCAGGCCTGAAATAGCTGGAATATGGTCATGTAGCAAGGAAAACCTTTTTGCCTCTGGCATCTGAAGTAAAAGCATCCAGGCAGTTTTTATGCCAATTGAACTGAATTGGCTTAAAACCTCACTTTGGTTTGCAAAACCCTCCGTAGGGACGAGCCTTAAGGAAACAACTTTCAGCCAAACCCAACTTAACCACTCTTATCACAAGGAGTTGTCATAAAGTATCATACATTAGGAAGTGTTCTCTCATTAACTGTGTTATTTTGGGTGAAAAATGCCTTGCACCTGCACAGTACGGCCTTCCTTTCCTCCTTCCTCTCCACCTCCCTCAGATCACTTTTTTCCCCAGTTGAATAATTCATTCTGCAACTGGATTGTAGTCATTGCAGGGTGAGTTGAAGGGGGAAAAAAAATCCTGATGGGGAAACATTTGTAGTTCAAACTCTTCTGCCTCTAGGAAAATGGTGTTTTGTTTGGCAGGTGGATTGTCCTGTGTGTCTCTGTACTTTCTGTGGTTCTGTGCTCCTGTGAGAGGGTTTTTCCTCCTCATTTCAGTTCTGACCCATAGCTGAAGGCATAGCACTTGGGATCCCGCCCTTCCAGAGGTGATCACTTTACTCATTGTTAGCTCAGGTTTAGAAACAATCCCTGAAGATAAACTGGTTCAGCTTATCTGTGTAGACACGCCTAAATAAGCAGACTAATACGTTCTGGTCTGATTTATACCCAGTGCTATAAATTGTAGTGTGGACTAGAATCTGATCATATGACCCTATAGTGAGAGTTTGTTGACTGACACGTTTGTTTTCTGGGCAACAGACGCACAAAACGTCGGCATGATCGCTGGAGCGGTTTGTGGCGTGGTGCTGGGACTTTCCCTCCTTTTCCTGGTGGTGAGGCTGACAATAAGGAGGAAAGAAAAGAAGAGATACGAGGAAGAGGAGGCACCAAATGAAATTAGGTAACGCCTTCTTTTTTTAATCCCTCACGTCCTACCCTCCCTTCTTTCAGTTTCACACATCTTTTCACTACAGTTTTAAGTAACCTACGTATAAGTGTCTTAAAAGGTTATTCTAAAAAGCTTGCAAAGTCTCCCTGAAATAAGTGACAAATTTCTTGACTGTGAGAATTGCCTTTGTGCAGACTTTCCAGAAAATTAAATAGATGAAAATGTCTTCTTTTTCCCCCAGGACAAATTAGTGTACAACTCAACAAAATATTCTCTCTCAGGCCTGCAATTTCAGCATTTTAAAGCATTTGCATAATCCTTTCCAGTACTTAAATTCAACCCACTTGTCCACTGTGGTTCTGAGAGATTGGGGGGCGGGGAGTGGGTGCATTTTTTTTTCAATTGCAATTTTTGTTGAGAATGCTACGAGGCAGGCAGGTTCCCACAGTCTTTCTTGAGCCTTTTGAACAACTGTGCTTCCTGATTTAGCTCAGGGTGAGAAATCCTCTGTGTGCATAGAGGAGAAGCCTGGCCCTGAGCGGGTGTACCGAGAACGCTGACGCATGTTCTTTGAGCTCCTCTGTTAAACACGTGTGAGGTCTGCCCCTTAACTCCCCTGAACAGAGATCGGTCTCCAGCCAATCAAGCCTAAACTTCTCAGGAAGGAAAGTGCTGGAAAAAGGTCTTTCCAGGAATGGGTTTTAGCTGCTCCTGCCCTTGAAGAAACCCTTTGCCTTGTTCCATCCTTCTATTTCTATTTGTAAATGACTGCCTGCCCTCACATGACATCTCTGTACCATCAGGCATCTCTATAATCCATTCAGCAGCCGATTATTCTGCCTGGTGGTCAGGTTGCCAGCAAGAAGGTAGCCTCTGCTGATTTCTTCCCTTCCCTTTACTTTCAAATCTTGCACACCTCCTTAATTTCAGCCTGAGCTTCAGCCTCCTGTATAACCTTTTCACGCATGACTGTTACCTCTCCTTTCTCTGGGCCCAGTTCTTGCACTTCTTTCACTACCCACGTCTTTTTTTAACTAGAAAAACTGGTCTCAGCTAGTCCTGTCTAGGTGATTTGTCGTTATGAGTAAGGATTACAGAGCAGATAGTTCTATCTGAACTGTTTGTACTCACACTTGGCATTCGTTCTACAGACCTCAGAGCCACACACACAGAGACAGTTTTGTGCAGCGTGTACTCTAAATCCATCCAAGCCGTAGCTCCGCAGAGCAATGGGGAGTTCAGTCCACAAAGTCACTTAGTACCGAATTCAGAAAACCCTGTACCTTGCTCAAACTGCTGCCCAAATCTGCCCTAGTGATTTGCAGCTTCAATAAGCAACTGCTTATTGTAGCAGCAATTCGATCTGGTAAAATGTGTGTTTCTGTTCTTCGTGGTGTTTGAGCCCTGTCATCTGTTTGATTGCAGAGAAGATGCAGAGGCACCCAAGGCCCATCTTGTCAAGCCCAGCTCCTCTTCCTCTGGTTCCAGGAGCTCGCGCTCAGGTTCCTCCTCGACCAGGTCGACAGCCAACAGTGCCTCTCGCAGCCAACGGACTTTGTCAACGGAAGCTACTCCTCATCTGACTCCTCCCCAGTACAGCCAGAGGGAGACGGAAGGGAAAGAAATCGAGCCAAAGAAAGTTGACTACAATAACCTGATGAAAATGGGAGCGACACTGGTCATGGTGCCTGCCCAGAGCCGCGCGTTCCAGACCGTGTGACTGCTCACCCACCCTCTGGAGACTCCTGCTGTCCAGAAACACTTCGCATACCACCAGTCACATAGGAATTGTTAGATTAGTTATCTTACTGGTCAGCTTAATTTTAATCACTTGTGATTATTCACCCACAAGAAGCCCTCCCACTCAACTCTTTCTTACATCTTCCAGCACTGAGGTTCTGATACAGAATTACTTTTTTTTTTTTTTTTTAAGAAAGATACACTTGAGGGAAAGGGGAGCCTTCTTTTTAAATTATCTTTTTTTGGAAATGGAACACTGCACAATTTAAAACTACAACAGCTGGGTGCTGTGCAAATGAAATGAAGCCAAACCTCAGGATTTTTTTAAAAGGGATCAATGGAGACATAAAGATGCATAATATTCCAGAGAGGTTTTGTGGGGAGGGAAAAGTCTTTTGTACTGGTTTTGGAGAACTTTCTCAAAGATGCATTGTCTTACCTGAAGATTTTGAGGCAGACTCTCTGCTGAGGGTTGTCTGGTGATCAGCCTCAAAGGGAACAGATGTTTTCTGCTTTCAGTCTTCTAGTGAAATACTTTTGGAGGCTGTAACTAAAGGGGAAATGAGAGGATCCCTCAAAAAGGCATGTGTCTGAACTAACCTCTCTGCTGAAGAGAAAGGACCCTTTATGTCAAGGAAACAGAGGTGCTTTAATTGCCAGAATAAACGTGACGATGCACCCGGAGGGATACAGCCAGGAGCTCGACTTTGCTTTTATGGCCAGCACCGTGAAGCCACAGTGACTCCGCTGGAGTGGTGGGATCTGTGGCGAATGAGCCTTAGTGTGATGAGGATTGGGCACTGAATCCAGAAGGAAGGCTCTACCTCCAAAAGCAAGGGCCACCAATCTACCAAAAAGCCTGGACAAAGCGTTTGGAAGATATCTTTGCTCTCACCAGGTTGTGAATTCACCATTTTTGGGGTGAGCCATGCTGTAGGAGCCTTATGGAGAGCTCTTCCCAAGACTGAACGAACAGCATTCTTGAGCCTGACCTTCAGGCATCCAGGTAAGACTGAAGGATAGTGACAGAGCACATAGTAAGGAAAATACACCAGGAGCAGGTAAACAAGCACAATGCTACTTCCATTAGAAAATATTTGCGTGCAATGTCCCACTTCTACACCAAACCATGTGTTATTGTTGAGGCTTAAACTTTAGCACAACTCTTAAAAAATAGCAAGAATCATAAAAATTACTATCTGGGATTAGATTAGCCAGAATAAACATATCCAAGGAATAGAAAGTCTTACACGTCAAGTTGAAGGCTAATAGGAAACGATGGGAGATGGAGACAGGCTTCCTCTGGAGGCAGATCTGTCATTTATATTTTCCTCTGAAGGACTTGGCTCCGAGCACTTGCAGGTTCTAGATTCCTGTATTCCTGGACTGATGATTTTCTATTTTAAAAAATTGGGTTTTTTTTTTCCATTTGAGGGAGGGAAGGTTTTCTGCAATTTGTGGAATGAGTTTGCTGGAGATGGATCAGCACAGAAGAAGCACAACTCTATAATTCTTTCACTCCGGGGACTGTCATTAACCTCCTTTTCTGACTGAGACGTGGAATTTTAGCTTCTTTGCTTGAGATCTTAGACATTCTGACCAAAGCCAAGCCCAGCTCAGGCTACTTCCTTCCGGGAAATAGTTTTCAAACTTGCCCTGTATGACCTGAGAACTTTTTTCCTCGGAGCAGTCACCCATTTACATCGCATGTACCAAAATTTCACTTGCTCTCTGTATCCCAGAGTCAACCTTTGTCCTTGGCAGGACAAAGTCCGGACCCATTGTGCAGGGAAGGTGGTCTGGAGTCACACATTTAAAGAGAGGAGATACCGGGTATTGGGTGTTTGGTAAGTTCTACTTTGTGACAGCTCCTGGTGTTGGATAGTGTGGGATTTTACCTGTTTTCCCTGGCCGCTCCAGAGGCAGGTTCCTGGACCGGCCATGTTTTGGTGGATTTGGTAGTGGCTGTCGCTGCTGGGAAGCAGCAGCTCTAAGTGGGATTACTCCACAGTTGCTCTTTCCCTGGACCCTGAAGGTTTTAGGCACTCCAGAACTGGGAAGTCCCAAAGAGCACGAGCAGGGCTGCTCAAGTCGTTTGTGGCTCCTTCTACGGTTGCTTATTGTGCTTAACGTTACCTGTGTTGCATCTGACGAATCTTACTCTATGCATATAAAACCCGGAATGCTTTTCTCAGTAAAGAACACATGCCTGAGCAAACAAAAGCTTATTACCCCCAAATAAGGGTAACAGTTCTAACAGTTGAGCTGGCCACAGCCCAGGTACCAAATGCTGCAGGTTAGATTTGAGTCACAGGCCAGAGCTGCAATTAATTAGCAAAGAGGAGGATGCTCCGTCCACAGCCCGGGGGCCACTTGCCGCCAGCTGGGAGAATTTGCCCAGAGAAGTCACAAGAGTTGTCAGTCTGATGGCATGGGATGAGAGGTTTACGGACCTCGGGCAGGAGAAGTCAGTCTGCTTTTTCCAGCCATCTCACAGGTGAACACAAAGTCGATTTTGCACTTCGGTTGCCAGTGTGAAGCCCAAAGGGAAACGCTTATTACTCAAGGGAAATACAAGAGATCATTTCAAAGGTATTTTATTTTCCAAGGGACATTTTCTGAGCTCCGGATGAGACCATCAGGAGTTGCACAAGGGAAGCAGATGAACCATAAGCCAAACTCTATTTTGTAAAATAGTGTACTTAAAGCATTTACTGTCATATACCAGTTATTACTAGTGTGATTAAATGCATACAATGTTACGTAGCTTTCGTTTCTCAGCAGCTAAACTACGCTTACATCTCTTCTACCTGCTATAATTGGTGTACTTGTACTGTGTCTGAACAACTCAGAGGAAAGCAAATATTTATTATTGATTCCTTTGAATCAATGATTTCATAATATTTTTTTTTTTGGTTGGTTATTTTATAAATAAATGCTGCAGCTGAAGTGCTACAGCTCAACTAAACTTGTGTTGCATCTTCTGTGGTACGATGTGTTACATGCTGTCAAGCTGTATCCAAGGGAAAAAAGTAAGGAGTCAAAAATACCATTTTTAAGCTAACGAGGAACTATGTGCGTATTTGCGTGGGGAAGCTGGGGTAGGTTTTTTTCCAGTGTAAATTATGTGACTTGGTATGAAATAGGTGAAACCTTGGGTGTATTGAAGTAAATGGTGTTTTGACTTCCATGCAGCAATTTCACCTGAGGTATTTTGGCCAAGGACGTTGGTGCTTCAAGCTTAGTAAGATAAACCGTGGCAGTGCAGACACAGCAGAGATACAAACCTCCCACTCCCCCACCTGCGACCCATCTCCTGAACCACTCGCTGCCTTTCAGTCCCTCCCGAAACCTTGAACAACTAAGACACTTCAGACAGTTTAGATCTTCTCTGCAGATAAAACATTTCCAACTAGCTCACAGGAATCTCCGGCCCGGGAGACGTAGGTGGAATTCAGGGTAACTAAACATAACTGTGGTTGGTTTCTCTTGCAGTGCTTCTGCCTTCTTTCCCCCCGGGGGTGTTTTGCGCCGAGGTCTCCCAATGTCAGCAATCTTCTTTATTGAAATCTGGGAGTAAAAATTGCGACATAATTACGCAGTATTTAAAACAAAACACGGTGACAACACAGTGGTCTCATAGGTGTGTCCTCCTCTCTTGTCCCTGATTCATGAGGAAATGCTTTTACTGGCTCCCTCCTGAGTCGATGACATCCAAAATCCTGCTGAGGTGATACAGGTTTTGAGAGGGGTTGTGCAATTGCATCCTTTTGTACAGTATCAGGAATCTTGGGTTATTTTTAACCTGGATCAGTTTGTACTCACACACTGAAGGGGGAGAACATGGTGGGAAAGGGAAGGGATGGCCTTGGAAATGCCTGATTTTCAAACTTCAGCCAGGGTGTGCAGCTGCAGGTGTGGTGTAAATAACAAATGCTGCTGTTGTGAATAGGAAGCATGTCTTTGATAATCTCCACTCTCTTCCCAGTTAAAGGAGGAGCAGTGTTTGATCTCTCATGTACTACATTGGCTTCAAAAAATAACATCGGAATTTATAATTTGAAAAATCTCCGCATGGAGTACTTGTCCAGCCTGCTGAGCCTTCATTTTTCTGATATACAGTAAACGAGCCACTTTTGTCCAGTGTGTTAACAGCCTCTGTTTCTGATGAAATGAGTCATTTGCCAAACTGCCCTCCTCCTCCTCCCTGCACTGACTCACTGGTGCTTTAGGCTGCCTTCACTCGCTATCAGGCTGCTGTGCCAACTACAGCTGCACATCGAAATGTCACTAATTTAATTTCAAGCTGCAGGTAGCGCTATTCTTAGATCCTACTGAGATTCTGCCCATGATTTACAAAACCGAAACAAAAAAAAAGCAGAGGCAATCCCTTGCTCCGGGAGACCTGGTGTGGGATGTATTCAATGTGAATTAGCACCAAGTGCCCGAGAAGTATCTCCTGTGAAGGCTGGGACTGGGCACCTTTACTCTGGACAGGGTGGAGTGCTCTTGCATGCCATACCTGGTCAGATACGGGCTGATGCTTCGTACTGACCGCCCTTCTCTTTAAAGGCACAGACGAGTGACAGTGCTCAGCAATATGGACACCCCTTCCTTTTCCTGCTGCCTCTCCTGTCTCTATACCTTTACACCCAAGTACCAACTCCAAACGAAGTCTCCCAGTTCAGGTTCCAGCCCTGTGCATGGCACAGCAAGGACTGGAGCCACAAACTGTCTCAGCACACCCACCCCGTCTGCCACAGGAGCCGGGTGGCATGAGCAAGTGAGAATCTGCACGTTAGTGGGCTACCAGCTGGACTACCTGCCTCATGTGCCTTACCAGAGGTCACTCAAAATTGCCTGAAAGAAAAGAGGCATTAATACCTCATCTGTCTGAGGGTGCAGGCAAGCACCTAGCAAGGTACCACAAGCAGTCATTTCATCGGGGTCAGGCTGAAAAGAGAGATTTAATAGTTCCCCCCCTCTCAATATTGGACTTCTAAGCAGCTACCAGGAGTTGTTTTGTCTAAGGCCAAGCCTGTGGGCAGCAGTAAGAGATGCATTTTCATGCAGTTCTTGCCCCAGCTATAGAAGTTCCTTTGTCCTTTTTCCACCACATAGGGTGATGGAGGCTGGCCAGGTTACAGCTTTTTGTGTGGTCATCCCCCAAGCGATTCCCTCTGACTTTTCCCATGCTGTGTTTTACGCCACGGTGAACATTCCATAGCGTGACCCGACGTGATTCCTGACCTCCGATCTGCTCCCAACCTCCGGCACCGAGACGAGCCGAATGTTTGTGGCCCTCTATCTGCTCCCTTCACCCCCGAGGACACCGAGCGGCCATGGTTTTCCACCCTTCAAAACTGGCCGTTTCCCTTCCTGCTGAGGGAAGCCATGCTGAGGGCAGGCAGTGAGCGGCACCCACGTGGGGGTGTCACCTTGTCCCTTAGCCTGGTGCGTTGCCACCCATTATGGGCAAGAAAACCTTAGGGTGAATTAAAAAGTAGGGCTGGAGGTGCTGTGGAGGCCGGGTGTCACTGTGGAGAAGCCAGTGTC
>JAHREE010000438.1:661091-678194 GCA_033628505.1 Tringa tobata
CGGGGGCGTGAGCGGAGGAAAAAAAAAACGGACCTGCAGGACCGCAGCGTGGTGGCTGTGGGCCTCGGAGAGGGAGCGGGAACTGGGGAGGGGTGTCACTGCGGGGTGGCAGCGGAGCTGGGGCTGTGCCAGGCCGCATGGCCGGGCGGACTCGGTGCTCGCCAGGGCCGGGACTACATCTCCCGGCAGCACAAGATGTCCGCCCGGAGGCCACGTGACCTCCGGCGGCGCGGGGGATGGCGGGAAATGGAGTCCTGGCCCACGTGGCTTGGCGCCACGTGGTTGGACACCACGTGATAGCGGTTGAAAACGCATTAACGTCTGCGCTAGAGCCGTCGCTGTTTAAACACAGGACAACAGCAATGCAATATTTTAATTTAAATGCAATTTTACACATGAATTTGTTTTTCCTCCCCCTCAGACAAGATGTCGAAGGGACCAGCTGTCGGAATCGATCTTGGCACCACCTACTCCTGCGTTGGAGTTTTCCAACATGGGAAGGTGGAAATCATCGCCAACGACCAGGGCAACCGGACCACGCCAAGCTATGTGGCCTTCACGGATACAGAGAGGTTGATCGGTGATGCTGCCAAGAACCAAGTGGCGATGAATCCAACCAATACAGTTTTTGGTAAGGCTGCGAAAATAGCCACAGTTAAAGGACAGAAGTCCAGTGTGGTGATGATGAATGTTACTGATAGCAGAATTAAGGCTTATTCTTGGAAATTAAAAATAATATGACTAATAATTAAGCTTTAATTACGTCCTGGGAAAGTATGTGCCTCACAGTTAAAAAACTTGTATTGAAGGTTGGTTTTGGCAGTTAGTGTTAATTGGTCTTGACTAAGTAGGTGTAATTGCCAGAGGGCAGTGGTTTGTGGTACAGCAGCTGTAGCTTTGCTGTGGTGCCTGAATGCTGCCAAGGCAGTAAGAATTTCAGGTTAAATAATGTGTATTGGGTTTTGTGTATTCTTCTTAAGAAGAACTTTATTGCTTGGGAATGAACATATCTAACACAGCCATTATTTTTATCCTCCCCAGATGCAAAACGGTTGATTGGGCGTAGATTTGATGATTCTGTTGTCCAGTCTGACATGAAGCACTGGCCTTTCACTGTGGTGAATGATGCTGGCAGACCCAAAGTCCAGGTGGAGTACAAAGGCGAGACAAAGAGTTTCTACCCAGAAGAAATTTCTTCCATGGTTTTAACCAAAATGAAGGAAATTGCAGAAGCATATCTTGGGAAGGTGAGGTTTTGGATTTCAGTGGAATGTAATGAAGAGTTTAGTATGGATTGGTAGTTAATGAACACAACTGACTCTTTTTACATATGTTTTTTGCAGACTGTTACTAACGCTGTAGTAACTGTACCAGCCTATTTCAATGACTCTCAGCGTCAGGCTACAAAAGATGCTGGAACCATTGCAGGGCTCAATGTCCTGAGAATCATTAACGAGCCGACTGCTGCTGCCATAGCCTATGGGCTCGACAAAAAGGTAGGCTATCTGAAGGCTTAGTATCTCTCGTGTCCAACTAGTACATCCGCTAAATGAACAGTAGAAAATTAATTGTATTATGAAAATTGATTTCTTCCAGGTTGGTGCTGAAAGGAACGTTCTTATCTTTGACCTTGGAGGTGGCACCTTTGATGTGTCAATTCTGACTATTGAAGATGGCATCTTTGAGGTGAAATCCACCGCAGGTGACACTCACTTGGGTGGTGAAGACTTCGACAACCGCATGGTTAACCACTTCATCGCTGAATTCAAGCGCAAGCACAAGAAAGACATCAGTGAGAACAAGAGAGCAGTGCGTCGCCTCCGTACCGCGTGTGAGCGTGCCAAGCGTACGCTCTCGTCCAGCACGCAGGCCAGCATCGAAATTGATTCTCTCTATGAGGGGATCGACTTCTACACGTCCATTACCAGAGCTCGCTTTGAAGAGCTGAATGCCGACCTCTTCCGTGGCACCCTGGATCCTGTGGAGAAGGCCCTGCGGGATGCCAAGCTCGACAAGTCCCAGATCCACGACATTGTGCTTGTTGGTGGGTCTACCCGTATCCCAAAGATTCAGAAGCTGCTGCAGGATTTCTTCAACGGCAAAGAGCTGAACAAGAGCATCAATCCTGATGAGGCTGTGGCTTATGGTGCAGGTAATGACAAATACGTATCAGCTAAAACGGGGTGGTGGGCTTGGCAAACTGGGTACTATCTGAAGTCTCAGAGCAGTACTAGTGTAGGCCCTAAATCTTCCACCTGACTCGGTAAAGCTTTTCAAAGCAGTATGAAATCTTAACTTGGACTTGCAATGATGAATCAGGTTCCAAAGCCATTCGTAGTTTCCACCAGAAGTCTACTAATGATGGCCAAATACTTCCTTGGATGTCTGAGCGAGCCATGAGGCTAACTGTGGGGTACAGTGTATCTGTTGCAGAGCTCTTAATGGTTTTCCTCTTCTTTCAGCTGTTCAGGCTGCTATTCTGTCCGGAGACAAGTCTGAGAATGTGCAGGATCTGCTGCTGTTGGATGTGACTCCTCTGTCTCTGGGTATTGAGACTGCTGGAGGTGTCATGACAGTCCTGATCAAGCGGAACACCACCATCCCCACCAAGCAGACTCAGACGTTCACCACTTACTCGGACAACCAGCCCGGTGTGCTCATCCAGGTAAGCAATTGCAAACACTAGGGTGGACTGATGAGGTGCTCACACAGTCATAAGGCCCTGTCAACACTTCCAGAGGTTGATCCTTGAAGTAAAGCTTAGGTCTGAGGTCCTGTGTTCTTGGCATTACAAAGGGATGCTGGGACATACCTGGTTGCTGTGATGAAAGTGATTCCAAAGCCATTCGTAGTTTCTACCAGAAGTCGAAAGACTTGTGTTGGTCCAAGTACCTTCCTTGGATGTCTGAGCGACCGTGTCACTGCTGGATAATACCCTGTTACAATTTAGTAATGTGTGGTCAAACTTAGGACTTAATTTGCTGGTTCTTTTATGCTAGGTATATGAAGGAGAACGTGCCATGACCAAGGACAACAACTTGCTGGGCAAGTTTGAGCTGACTGGTATCCCCCCTGCTCCCAGAGGTGTACCTCAGATTGAAGTAACCTTTGATATTGATGCCAATGGCATCCTGAATGTGTCTGCTGTGGACAAGAGTACTGGCAAGGAGAACAAGATCACAATAACAAATGACAAGGGTAAGGATCGTGTGTTTCTGAGGGTGGGACGTGAGCCAGCTGGTAATTTGGCTTGTCAAACTCTGCCTTCTGTCATAATGAGTTTGTAGTGCATGGGAGGATGTAATCAATCCTTGACTGAAAATGGCTAATGGGGAAACTGTTACCTGTGTTCCATAGGCCGGCTGAGCAAGGAAGACATTGAGCGGATGGTTCAGGAAGCAGAGAAGTACAAAGCAGAAGATGAGAAGCAGCGCGATAAGGTGTCTTCTAAGAACTCCCTGGAGTCTTACGCCTTCAACATGAAAGCTACTGTTGAAGATGAGAAGCTCCAGGGCAAGATCTCTGATGAGGACAAGCAGAAGATCCTGGACAAATGCAATGAAATCATCAACTGGCTGGACAAGAATCAGGTATGACATGTCCCATGTTGGGTCAGTGTTTACTTTTGGGGTCTTGCTGAGATACAAAGGCAGTTCCAGAGGATGGAGGAGAAGGCCTGGTTGCTGTGATGAAAGTGATTCCAAAGCCATTCGTAGTTTCTACCAGAAGTTGAAAGACTTGTGTTGGTCCAAGTACCTTCCTTGGATGTCTGAGCGACCACAGCTTGCAAGCATTTATACAGCTTTAAATAGTTCTTAATTCAGGCTAAGTAACCTGAGTATTTTGCAAGTATGATCTTCTCTAACCTTAAATGAAGTCCTGATCCTCCAGGAGCAATGTAACTGCAGGAGTGATTTGAGAGATTCCTAAATGAGTGAGCTGGGTTTGTTAGAACTAGACCAAGCAGAAAAATTGACCTGTGTTGAGAGCAACTTTGGGACTGTCACTTGGTGAGAGCAGCAGGAACTGAGTTTTTGTTCTTTTTTTCTTTTTCAGACGGCTGAGAAGGAGGAGTTTGAGCATCAGCAGAAGGAGCTGGAGAAGGTGTGCAACCCCATCATCACCAAGCTGTACCAGAGTGCGGGAGGAATGCCTGGTGGTATGCCTGGCGGATTCCCTGGTGGTGGAGCTCCTCCATCTGGTGGAGCTTCTTCTGGACCAACCATCGAGGAGGTGGACTAAGGACACCAGGGAAATGCATTCCACTAGCAGTTAGTCTTGGAGGACACCCCTAGGTGGGGGTTAAGAGTGAAGGACCCAAACCTCTAGGCACACCTGGGTATATTTTGCCAGATTTAAAACTCCATAACTGAGCTGCTGTAAAAAATTAAAAAGAAAAAAAAAAAAAAACATTTTCTGGGCATTTTAAATACTTGAACATGTGCACAGGAGGGGAGATGAATACCATTGCACTTTACAGTACTGTAAACAAGTGGAAATGCAGTTCATGTCCTAAAGAATAAAAAACTATTTAATGGGCATCACAATGTTTGTGTGTTCACTTCTTTGTGTACTGACAAGTGTGAAAAAATAAAATTAACTTCAACAAAGACAACACAGCCTGAGTGTGACCTAAGCACAAGGGTTAACAGAGGCTCCAGATTAAACAGTTATGAGAGAGGTTTCTAGTTAAATTTAATTAAAATTTAATTAAAATTGGAGCTTCATACTCCAGAACAGCTGTGTTAAGGAATTAATGGTTTCTTTCCCCCCTCCATTTCCAGACCAAAAGCTGGCTCTGGGGGGAGAGCAATGAAATGGGGGGGTTTGGGGCCAGGTGCCACCATTAAAATACCTTTCCAGTGTCTTGATACAGAGAGGTTGTGGGACATAATACAAGAAAAAAACAACCAACCCACCTTTAGGTAATGGAGACTGAGAGGCATCCCTTTCAGAGAACTGGTTAGCTTATGTAAAGACACAGCAGTAAAGAGTATTTTCAAAATAATAGAAAAATAGGGGAGAGTTGTCCCTTGTTCCCACAAGCGTTTATCACACCCCACCACCTCCGTGTGGGAAGGAGAGTTAGAGGTGGTTCTTCATTTAAATAAATTATTGCCAGGTGGGAGGTGGCTTTGGGCAGCCTATTCAGGGATAATAAGCAATTATGTTGCTTATTATAGTTAGTATATAATACTAACTGCTTATACAGTTAGTAATATATGTAATATGCATATTATGTACATACATAGTATGTTAATATAGATTAGTATATTTATCAATGTATTATATACAGTACCAGCAGTGCTGCTCCCAGTGCAGTTGCTTTTCATTTAAGTCTTTAAACCGTAAAAATCATCTTAGTTCTTTTATCCCTTATTACATATAGAGAAAGTATTCATAATAATCATTAATTTAAGCCTGATTATTTTTTATCTGGGTACTTCATGAGTTGAAACACTTTACCCTTGAATTACTTTCTCAACATTGGAGAAGAATTGAGGGATTTTTATCTTTTTTTTCTTCTATTTTTCGTAGTTCAAACCTCCCTTTGTTGCCCAAAGTCTCTGTTTTCCAGTCAGATGGATGGATTTAGGGGCTGATGAAATGCTGAAATGGGAGCAGCTGAGAGCCCTAAAACATCTCAGCCCTCTTTGTACCCAGGTGTTCTGGATCCTCTGGGTAGTAAAGGGGAGGCTGCCCTTGATATCTTCACCCTGCAGGATATGGGTTTTTTTTGGAAAAAAAGTATTTTGAGGCATAATCCAGAGAAGGGCACAGCGTGCGAGCAGCACGTTCCACATTATTAATTACCACGTTCGTTATCTCACCTTCCTGCCTCTAGTGCCAGCAGTTCTGCTCCCAGGGAAGCCTGGCACAGTGGAGCGGTGGTTTTCATTACGTTGTGACTGCAATCCATAAAAATCATCACTGGAATGGACTAATTAGGTTGGTAAAGACTTGGAACCATCATCTAGTCCAACTGTCCAACCATGTTATCATTAAAGGCATTGTCCAAATGTCTCTTAAACACTGACAGGGCACCCACCAGCACTCCAGGAGGCCTGGTCTGATGTCCGACCACCTCCTCGGTACAGAAATTGTTCCCAATGTCCAGTCTGAACCTCTCCTGGCACAACTTGGAGCCATTCCCACATGTCCTCTCACTGGATCCCAGGGAGACGAGCTGAACACCTCTCTCTCCACGTCCCCTCACCCCTCACTCTCCTTTTCTCCAAACCAGACAAAGCTGGAGCCCTCGATCGCTTCTCACAAGGCTGTCCATGTCCTCCAGCCCCGTCACCAGCTTGGTGACCCTCCTCTGGACATTCAAGTTCCTTCACATCCTTTCTAAGCTGTGGGGCCCAGAACTGCACGCAACGCTCAAGGTGAGGCCACACCAACGCTGAATACAGTGGAATAATCACCACTTTTAACCATCTGGTGACTTTACGAAGCTCCCCAAGATGCAGTTTACCCTCTCGGCTGTTGGGGCACACTGTGCTGGCTCCTCTTGAGCCTGCTGCCCTTTCTCCAGAGCTTCTCTCCAGCCCCTCTCCCAATTTATACTCATGCCTGGTGTTACTCCACTCTAAATGCAGAATCCGGCACTTGGACTTGTTAGAATTCATTCCATTAATGACTGCCCCATGCTCCAATCCATCTAGGTCCCTCTGCAAGGCTTCCTGTTCCTTGAACACCTCCTGGTACAGCACCATCAGCCCATCGACTAGGGATGAACTCGAGGCCTCCTGCATCCAGATGATTGACAGAAATATTGAACAGAACTAGCCCAAAAATGGAGCCCTGAGGAACACGGTTGGTGGCTGACCCTCAGCCAGATGTAGCCCCCTTCACCACAGCCCCCTGAGCCCTGCAGTTCAGCTGGTCCTCCACCCGGTGCACCATGTCCCTGCTTGTCTCACAGCTGGACAACTTGTCCAGAAGGACACCATGAGGGATACCATCAAAAGCCTTTCTAAAATCCAGAAAAACGACACCCACCGCCTTCCCTTCAGCTGCTCGGTGGGCGTCGTGGTTGAACCCCAGCCGACAGCTCAGCCCCACGCAGCCGGATGCTCCTCCCCCGGGTAGAAGTGAGAAAATTCGTGGGTTGTGATAAAAATGGTTTATTAGGGAAAGCTAGAGCTGCTTGTGTGAGCAAAGCAAACCAAGGAATTCATTCACTGCTTCACCCCAGCAGGCAGATGTCCAGCCATCTCCAGGAAAGGCAGGGCTCCGTCGCATGTTGTGGTGGCCTGGGGACCAAAGGACGAGGGGGAAAGGTTTTAAACTGAAAGAGGGGAGATTTAGATTAAATATTAGGAAGAAATTCTTTATTCTGAGGGTGGTGAGAGCCTGGCCCAGGTTGCCCAGAGAAGCTGTGGCTGCCCCATCCCTGGAGGGGTTGAAGGCCAGGTTGGAGGGGGCTTGGAGCAACGTGGTCTGGTGGGAGGTGTCCCTGCCCAGGTCAGGGGGGTGGCACTAGATGATTTTTAAGGTCCAACCTGAACCATCCTATGAATCTACGAAATGCCATTACACTGAATGTCCACATCCGCCCTCCTCCCACTCCTACCCCCCAACTTTTACTGCTGAGCACAATGTTGTATGGTATGGAACATCCCTTCAGTCACTCGGGGCCAGCTGTCCTCTCATGTCTCCCTTGTGCCCCCCCCATCCTGTCCGCTGGTGTGTGACCAGAAAAGGCACCCACTGCTCATCAATAACTGCCCCATCCCTGCGCTGTCATCACTGATTCCATCCCGAACCCCAAAACACAGCCCCTCACAAGAAATTTAACCCTATCCAAGCCAAAGCCAGCGCAGTGGGTGATCTTGGCGTGGGACAGCGATGTGGTGAGGCAGGACTGTCCCTTTGTGACCACCATGCTGTCTGCGCCTGCTCATCACAACATCATTCGCATTGCCAGGAGGCTATGATAATTTCAGGTTAATAACTGGGGAGTAACCGAAACAGTAATTACACTTTCTCACACAATAGTGGGGGTGGTGTTAAAAAAAAAAAAAAAAAAAAAAAAAAGCCTAAAAAAAATTAAAAAGCTTAAAAAAAAAAAACTTTTTTTTTTTTTTTTTTTTTTTTAAAATGATCCCCATGCTGACTGGTGACATATCTCCGCGGTTAAATGCAGTTTGTCCTTTGGAGAATGGCCACCAGATGGCAGCAGAGACCATGAAATAACGAGGAGGCCCTTATTCTTCCTTGCCCCCCCCAAGCTTTTGATTTAAATCCCAAAAAATACATTTATGGCCTTTAATTTCCCCCGTAGCAGCATCTCTCATTAGGAGTGTGCAGTGCCTTTACTACCGGAGGGGAGGTTTAATGAAAATAGTTTTTGGAAAGTGGTATTTTAGGGTGTTTTTAGAAACCAGCACTGTTTTCACAGAAGGGCATTTCTGGGGATTTTTGGAGCTGTTATTCAGAATTTTCAGGCTTTTCAGGGTAAGGGACGAGGTTTCCCAGTGAAAATCACAAAAAAGTGCAGAAACAGGGTGAGGGTCATGCCATGGTGGGGGTGAAACCAAGAGGAGGGAGAGAAGGGGCTGCTGTAGGTGTTCACAGTCACACCAGTGCTTGCACGAGGGCATAGTGAAGTTTTAGGGAAGTAAATGAATAAAAACAGTGTCAAAATTGTGATTTTTTACGTTCATAACAACAAAGAAGCCCGAGGAGTTTTGTGTGGAACAGGGGAGCTGGTTTTAGGGGAATGTATGGCTACTCTGAGAAGTTCTTGAATTCAAGTTATTTTCTTTTCTTTAAAAACATTAATTCTTTTTAAAATTTTTTTTTATTTGTTAAAAAACTTAAATTCAATATTTTTTCTTTTTCTGCTACAAGTGTTTCTTAATTAGGTATAGATTGGGTAATTGGTTGGAATCTCCCCAGCCGTTCCTGCTGAGGCTGATGCCAATGGCAAGCACCTGTTGATGCTGCCCCGGTTGCTGGGGGCCGGTGATGCTGCTGCCCTGGGAGCACGAAATCAGGCAAAAAAACAAAACTCCGGTAAAGTAAATACAACTTTATTTTGTGGATCTTGTGTTTTTGCGAAGCGGCAGGGTTTTCAGCTTAATTTTCTGTACCGATGAGCGAGATCTGTCTCTGTAGGGGCCAACAGGAGCAGCAACTCTGCTTCTGATAGTGACAGCAGAGCTTTGCAGGAGGCAAACTCCTCATTCAGGTTCCTAGTTTTCCCAACTAGTGAATTTTGCAGCCCAGAACCTCTTGCAAAGGCTTTGATTTCGGGGCACTCAGCTCCCGTGCCCTCTGCTAGAACTATTTCTATTTTTTGGTAATATCCGCCTGGGTTTTTCCCCTCCTCTAAGGGCTATGAGAGAGCTGGCTGTGGGAATCCCTTCCTTTGGTTACTGCCTTAACAGAAAGGGCAAAGTTAATTCATAGTTTATTAGGGGGTTTTAGGAGCTACCAGGGTTTCATCTCCCTGGAAGTTCTTACTCAGGTTGCCTCTCCTAAAGCCTTTAGGTTGTATTAGTCTGGTAACAGCAATTTTGGACAGGAAAGACCATTCGTTTTGAAGTTAGCATTGTGGCTTCCCACTGGAACCTTGGTGGCGAGCAGAGAACCTCTTCCAAGTCTCTCTGCTTGGTATGGAAATGCTGAGGGACTTGTTCTCCTTTATGGTTTCATACTGGAGCTCAGGGGGAGTCTGAAATGCTGGTGTCCAGGGGCAGCTACTCTGAAATGCTGGAGAGACCTAAGAATAGTCAGTGGAGCAAAGTCCAGCTAAACTGAGATCTATTGGTGACCAGTGTAGCGAGTCTTAGAAGAAAGGATGAAAAATATTTCAGTAAATAGGCTTAAGGGAGGGTTTTTAGTTGGTATTTCACCAGAGGAGGCTGAATTTGGTTCTGCTGAGGAGGAACCCCTGGCTCCCTTGCAGGTAACATGAACATGTTGTGTAGCCTGTTCACAAGGCAGGAATTAGCTTAAGGGTTTGTTTTACAAGCTCAGAAGTCTGCGTGGATGCTGCTGACTGCTTTCTGGGTGCCTTCACCAAGGTGAATTAAATCTTTTTTTCCTTTTCAAAGTGTTTTGGCATTTGCTTTCAGAGACAGAGTGCTGGGGGTGTTTTGTAAAACAGGCAAGGAGTATGTTACTGGTTTGCCCCCGTAAAAGCTCCTGTTTTGGGGTATTACAAAATTTCTCTGTGTATGTGTGTGAGAGAGAGCGACAGAGAGTGTTTATTTTTTGGTAAAACTGGGATAGAGGTGTGTAGCCTGAGTTTGGGCTGGAAGGAGATTCCTGCTGGAGTCAGTGTCCCAGCTGGGGCAGCTGAAGCTGGGGCAAAGTCAGGCTGGGCTTCCGAGGAGCCCTCTCTGTCCTGGTCAAGCACCTAATTCAGCTTCTTGGAAAACCACAGCCCGAGGGTTACACAGGGAGTCCGGCAGCAGAGGTAAGAGAAAAGCTTTAGGTTTCTTGTACAGCTTTATTATAAAACATTAAGCACTTTGCTGTTGAGGGAGGGAAATGTGTGTTTGCTCCAGGAGTCAGGCTCAGTTTATTTTCTACACATACTGCAAAATGCAAAGAAAAGGAGCTTTGAAGGAACTTTCGCAGTTTCTTAAAGAAGAAAGCAGTACTAAAAGATGGTTTTGGGGGGGTTAACACTCATGTTTTGCAAGTAAATGCAGGTTCATAATCTTCAGTAGCCTTAAGGTTAATTAGCCAAGCTGTGCTTGACTGTTTTGCCTTGGAGAAGAGGGAACTATCTAAGCCCCAAAAACTGCAAAGGTGCTGGTAACTCTTTCGAATCATCCTTAGGAGCTCACATTAAGAAAAAGACAATAATAAAAACAGCTCAGGAAAAGTGAGAGCTGGGGGTTCAGCGGTGGGTGGCAGGAGCTGGCTGTAAGGAAAAGGGCATGTAGCAAAGCTGTGGTTTGGAATTGCCATTGTAGAAGGGCTTGCTGTAAAGGCAAAATGCAGCTCAACCAGGAGACCAGGCAGCCTGCTTGCTGCGGAGCCTCAGCACTTGTCTCCTCTCTCTGGTCAAGTGCCTGTTTTTTCATCACACGATTGACTCCGTGGCTGTTTTGTTCAGGCTGAAAGACAGGAGCGCTTGCTGGAGGAGGTAGTCAATGCAGAGGTCCTGGGGCCTTGAAAAAAAGCAAGGATTAATAGGTTTTGCTGCCTTTGAGCTGTGCACCCAAGTCAGCATTGAATAAAGGCTTTCGCTCGCAGATAGGCAGCCGGGGCTGCCTTTGGGGAGCCTGGCTGGGCAGTGGGGTCCAGGTCTGGGCAACCTGCTGGGCTCTATCACACTGGCCCTCTGGCTGCTGCAATGCCAGGGGGTGCATAGCCCATAGTCCCACTGAGCTCTGAGCAGCTCATGGGGTCCCCCAGTTCCTGCCCCGACTGTGCTTTCCAGGGGTCAGCCGGGAGCCCTGTGGTGGGGTGGGATGCTCTGCCACTGCCTGCCCCCCTCATCCTGCCGTCGGTTGATGCCTTCAGTTTTCAAAGCCCTTTTCACCAGCTCTGGGGAATAATACAGCCTGTGGCACAGGGATGCACAGGCACACACGTTATGGGCTGGTTTACATGCTTCGGCAGAAAATAAAGCAAAGTTCTGGTCATATATGTGTGTGTTTTGTGTACTGTGGGGGATCGTTTGATATTTAAAAGCAGCAACAGAGCACCTAAGCCTCGTGTCTGGGGAGCAAGGTACAATCACCCCATTTGCAGTCTCTGCCCTGGCACTGGATTCATTAGTTAGCAGAGAAACAGGTACTCGGCAGCCCCCTGCTCAGCCCTCCTTCTCCCCTCATGCTTTTTTCTGCTCTTCTTCCACCATCCCACACCATCATCCCTTTTCCGTCGATTGCCCGACAATGCCTAATTCTATTATTCGGAATGATTTCCCACCGGGCGGTAGTTTATTTCTGTCATCAAATCTCTGATGAAATCTTTAGACATGAAATATTTAGCCCGATACCGACAAACCGCACATAGTGTTAACGTGTCGCAAGCTGCCTGGAGACAGCATTAGGCTGTAATTTGAAAGCGAGTGAAGTGATAATGCCATGCGCACTGCTTTTGTGAGCCTGCATTAATGCATCTTTTGCCAGGGCCGGTCATTGACAGCAAATCGACTCCCACTAATAGTATGCGGGAGGGTGGCAAAATTGGGGGTGATGCAGAAAATAAAGCATATTGACCAGCCAACTGCAGCGCCTCGGTAGCCTTTAATCTATTATTGCCCTTGATGGGGATGTTTTAATGCAACTTTACTGTCAATCGCATTTATAGTCGCACACCCTGCCTGCTGGGGAGCACTGTGAAAATGGCAGAACTTGGATCATGCTGTTGCTTAGAGCTCATAGTTATTGATTGTGGCCGGGCTCAGGAGTCTGGGTTATAATTATTTCATTAAACCATTTAATGGTTATCAAATATGAACCCTTCTACCATTCCATTTAGGAAATGCAGCGAGCTTTAAGTTTTATTGCTAATCCATGTTGATCTTATTTTTCTTAAATTGTCCGATGCTCCCAAGTGGTCACTTTTCCCCCGCCAAGGCTCTCTGCGTATCGATCCCGGGAGAGCTGCTCTCGGCCACGCCGGCCTCTCGTGTGGCACGGGGAGACAGGATTATATGAACCTGCATTAACAGAGCACCCCAAATAATAACTGGACTCCCTGGTGCCCTCTCTGACCTGTTTTTGCCACAGTGGAGTCAGTCCCAGTTTATTGATAGGGAAGCTAGAAAAGCTAGAAAATCTGCTTTAGACTGCCGGCCCTGTCTGGGGGGGAAAGACACTCAGTCTCTTCCCTCATGGAAGACATTCTGTGCCCCAGTTTCTCTCTGCCTCAGTTTCCCCATGCCTCAGTTTCCCACTTGACCTTGTGGTTTTTTCACTCATATGGGGTTTAGGAATGAAAAGGGCCAATTATTACAACACAAATCCTCCCCTTATTCAAAGGCAGGCTGTTCATGCCTATAAAGGAGGGAGGAAATTCCCCTTCCAAAGTTTTCTTGATTTTTTTTTTTTTTTCCATGAGAATGAAAACAGTTCTGTTGTTTTTCTCACATAACCAGAGTATGGCTGCATCCCACTTGGTCCCAAATGTTTGAGGCAGCCTTAAAAGCACAGTAAGCACAACACAGTCTGTCGCTGCATCTCTGACACTGAACATTTCCCTCTCTTCCCTGGGTGTGCTATCCTCCACGTGACACCTTACGGCACCTTGTACTGCTGTAACTGGATTGCACGGGGGCATGGCAGAAGCAAGGTGAATTTGGGGAGCTCCGGAACCTCTAGAGGTGTGAGAGCTGTTCCTGGAATTGCCCAGGACTCTCTCTGTGGCCCAAATCCTCTGAATTCCTCTTCATTTCACTTTTCCTCCTCATGAGTGGCAGATTAAGTCAAGGCTTCGTTCCAGTAACTGGAAAGCCCCACAGGAACCAGAGGAACTCTAGAAATCCCAGGGACTCTCATCGGCTGCACGGGGGCACGCTCCTGCCCTCTCTCACACCCTGGTGCCTTTCAAACACCGTACAGACCTCATGATTAAAGTGTGGAAAAACTGGGTGAACTCAGGTCTAGGGGGATAGGGAGGCTTTGAGGAAGTGTATCGGTCCACATTTGTATTCCGGATCCATTGAAAGCCTGTATTCGTTGGCACCTTTTCATTAAAACCCTGGATGCTCTGGAAAAGCTATATCTTAATTTGAACAAACTGATTCCTTTTTGCCGTGGGCAGGCGACAGAGTTTCTGCAGAGTCCTTTATCAGTATTCTGTGCTGCCTTCTAGCAGCTGCTCATTTTATGTTGCCTCAACCTATGCTGACCTCATTTTCTATCACAGAGCAGTGAAGGATTTGGTAAAAATTAGTTATATTAGTAGCTCCCGATACAGCCAGTTTATTTGTGATATGACAAATATTTCAGCCATTAGGATCTTTCCATCTCTTAGCAGCTTAAATGCACTCACTTATATTCCAAATCACTGCTTAATTTAAAAGCCTATTTGTCTAGATTGTTGCAGGCATGAAAAAAAAATACAGCAGAACACTTACCCTTTCAAATAGGCCTGTAGCACAACCGGAGCTGTGCCTGTGATTGGATCTCCCGCTCCATAACTTCACACTCGGCGAAGCCGCCGACTAATCACTTAGCGCACGGCAGAAGCACATCAATTCCAGGGAGGACGATGCGGAGGCTGGATGGCTGCCTTCTCTCCTCCCGGCAGCCATTCGCCCGCCCTGCCTCAGTTTCCCCACTCGTCCTGCTGGGATGTGGGAGGTGTTTTCCCGGCTTTCTGGAGCCGCTCAGTCGCCCACCAGTGTGGGAATACTGTGTGGGAGGGCTACAAAGCCAGCCCTGGCAGTCAGGCAGGGTGTTTTAGTGCCTGCTATAGCTATTTCTGACCCCTGCCAGCTCCTGGCTGCTTGAAAAGAGGTTTCCCCCCACGGGGGCAAGCAGGAGGGAGATACAGGCTGGTTTGGTACTTTGAGGGGGGCGTGTGGTGGTGTGTTTCATGTTCCCTGTGACCCAAACACTTCCATAAAGTAAATAGTCATGGCGATGCCTGATTTATTCAGTCTGGTTGGCCACTTTTCTCAATCCTGCAGATCAGGGAGGGAGGGCAGGGTGGAACGGCAGGGGAGATGCTGGGGTGCCCTTGAACTCCTCCAAGCACTCAGCCAGGCCATTCCTCCAGGCTTTTTTTCCACACCCAGGAGGCCCAAATGCTGCTTTGAGAGACTAGCAGGTTTTTATTTGTTCGAGATAACATCGGGATGTAACTCCAGGGTAGCTTTCAGGAACATGCACTGTCTCTGGCAAAGATCACAGTAAAATCCCTGGAGCTGCTGACACTCCTGCTGTGTGAAGGTGCACAGTGCTGCCAGGCTGCCCTTGCTCTCTCCCTCCCTGTGTTCCCTGGGGGAACTTATCAGTTTCCCTTTAGCATTTTCCTTCCACCCAAAGCCGGGAAGCAAACCCATGCCCTGAGTGTCTGCCTGGCCAAGGGAAAAGTTGTGACAGGACCAGAGTTTTCTCTGCTGGCTCCTTCCCCCAGCTGCAAGTGGAGCTGGCTCTCTGTGTACAGCTTTCTCTGCTGAGCAGCCTCCAGCTCCGGCACTGGTTCTAATGGACACATTTAAATTCATGGGCAGTAGCTGTTTAAAGCTGGCAAAAGGGTGCACCGTCAAAGACTTAGTTGTTTTGGATTATTTTTTTTTTTTGAAGAGAAGAGATTTGCTTTAACTGAGATTTCCTTTGGCTGTGAAGAACCCCCAGGTAGGCTGCGTGATGCATTTGCTGCCTTTTCTGCCAGCCCTGTTTTACCCTCCCAGCAGGGCTGTGAACCTTCCTCCCCCTCCAGCAGCTCCCTGGACCCCAGCTCTCCCTGTTGGGGTGAGATACAGGAGACTTTTAGGAGATGGGACTCAAAGAATGAACTTTATTTGGGAGGAAGAAAGGATCCACAGGTTAACCCAGTTCACCTCTGCCTCCGGGGCTCCATAGAGGGAGCCAGTTCCAAGCCTTCACCCTGTTATCCCTTCCCTGGTTCTCCCGAGCCTCCTCCCAGGCAGGTAGCTGGTGGTTCTGGATCACGCTTTGCAGGGCAGATAGTGCCAGGTTTGATGAAGTGCAGAGCATCGGGAAGCGAAGGAATTCACCAGCTCGAAAAGGCAAGTGCTAGTTTGCTGTTGAGGGCAGGTTTTTTTGCTCGTTAGTCCCTCGGGCTCACAGGCATTCCCTGCAGCTGATAGTTCTGTGGAGCAGCCTTTATGGTTGTGAAAAAAAGGAATTGTCTTCTTGCGTAAGAAAAGGAATTTAAAAGTAAAATCCTGCTCACGTGCAGTTACCGGTTCTGATTGTGTCAGCTGGGATGTTTGACATCTTCTCTAAAGGTAAATTATCTCTGAAAATGTATGATATTTTATAGTAGGCTATGGCAGAGGATTCTGACTAAAAATAGTTATCCCAAGGTAACTCAGTCTTGATAAATTCTCCTGCAGGTTTCACTATTAAGGAGTTATGATGGAGACATATTTAATTGCTAGGAAAAGCCACACGAAACCAGAGCAAACTGTAATTCTTGCTTAGTTTCACTATTCAACTTGCAAGACTCTAGGAGTTCAAATGCTGATGGAAGTGTATCGATTTTCCCCTATATTGAATGCTTCCAAAAAAAATCTCAACAAAAAAACCCCAACCCACCTCCCGTGATGCAAGTCCCATGGTTCCAATTAAAATCACCTGTTAACTTAAAAAGGTCTCTTTTTAAAAAGGGTTTAAAAGATTTTCATTTAATTGATTCAATGTAAAATGCCCTTTACAATTACCACTATAAACTACTTGTTTCCCACTGAGTAAGACCCAATTTGAGATGTTTATCAAGACTTTGCACTCTTTCCACTCTTCATACTGAGTTCTTAAATTCCTTATTGACAGCTTGCATCTGTCAGCAATGGATATTTTTAGTTTGTTGCAAGAAAGCTTTTAAAAGGTTGTAATGGCTTGATTTTGTCTCTGTGGTCTCAAGCGATAAATCAGCTCTGAATGGCCTCATAAGCGTGGGCAGTGCTGGGTGCCCTTTATTTCAGAGCAGTAAAATGACATGATTTAACAAATTTCTTCTTTCCTTCCTCTGAGTATTTCCATAAAGGCAGCGCTGCTTAGTGCAAAGATCACACCCCTCGTTTTTTCTTTACTTTTTTTTTTGGGTGTCTTACAATACACTTCACAACTAATAAACATTGTGGCACTGCTTGGTTTCTGCTGAAGCCTCTGTGGCTTTGGTTGTGGGGCTTATCTAGAACTTTGTCCTCAAAAGACTGTCACCCCCCCCAAAACCAGAGTTTAATTGAGATGAGTGCACTTTTCTTAGAAGACAACAGTTTGTTACTTGAACACATTTGCCATCTCTCTGTGCACACAGACCATGGACTCTTTATTTTTTTTCAGGTGAGGCAGAATAACACTGGTTTTGCAGTGCCCAGAGTACATACATGTGTCCCCCCCCGCTGTATTTTACCCCCCAAAGTCTACTGGGGAGAGTTTATCCATCCAGAAAGCCACAAACTGGATGGTTTTACAGGCAGTCCCTCCCCTC
>JAHREE010000438.1:678571-690476 GCA_033628505.1 Tringa tobata
TTAATTCAAAAGGCCTTCTCAGTATAGGGTTACTAGAAGAGACTTAATTACTCATTGATAACTATGAGGTGGAGAAATCACTTCTTTTGTGCCAGTAGTAATAAAAAGCAAGGCTGTTAGCCAAAAAATAATACCCAGCAGGTTTTTAGGTTTCCATCCACGTAAAAATCTGCGAGTCCTCACCTTGGGTTTAGTGAGGCTGAACTCGCAAACAGGCATCTAAACCTCCCGGGAAGGGTCTCGTGTCTCTTTTCTGGGCTCAGGGGAGGCAGGAAGAGCCAGGGGTCCCCCTGCACCCCAGCTCTCCAGCCCAGCAGGTACCTCTACCTGTTCAGTGATCAGAGGATGCTTCAGGGACATCCCTTCGGGTTTAAACACCGGGGTTTGAAGCTGAGTTTCCCTCCTCCTAGCAGAATTATGAAGGAAAAGGGGAGAGAATTGGCAACTTTTCAAGGAGAGGTTTCTGGGTGTGGGTTTAGCAGTAAAGGGGCATATAGAGGAGTAGTTTTTAACTCAGGTGCCCAGGGTCCAAGTATGTCCTTCTTTCGTTTGTACTTGAACTATTTGTGCCATCAGAGCCTCCGTAAATCTCTGAAAGTGCCTTGGAGCAAGTGGCAGGCTGGATGGCAGCATGAAAAGCCCTCTCTTTTGGGTTCTCCAGCCTCTGGACAAGGAAAAACTGCAGAAATGCTCAGCTTCCTTAAGGTTAAATAAAATAACCAACTCCTTGATCGCTGCTGGTGTTGTTGGAACAGGGCACAACTCAAATTCAACGTAGCAGGGGCTCGGGGCGTTGCTGTTTTTTTAAAGAAACCCCTCCTGCTAACATCCCTGTGGATTAGGTTGCTCATTTGCTGGGCTTGAAAACATTTTCCTGTTCACAAGCTAAACAGATGAGACTCTAAGATTCCTCTCTTTCTTGTTCATTTAGGGGTGAAAAATTGCCAGCAAGAATTCAATTAGCATCGTATCTGCTTAGCCCGGACTGTGCTGAGGGCCTTCCTACACCCATACTTTCACTGCGTCGTCTTCACAATAGCAGCATCTGCTTTATTATGAGTTGCCTAATTGATTCTGACATGCCCAGTTATTATATGTTAACAATGTCCTCTAGGGTGAATAGTTAGAGGGGAAGGGAGGGGCAATGACAAAGATGTTTGTCTTCTGTTTCTTGGACCTCCTTTCAGAATGAAAAGCTGTGGCTGACCTATGGCATTGCCTTATTCACAGGAAGGTCCCTAACTTCTGGACCTAACTTAGCTGCAAACGCTGGTGGCAAATTTTCCTCTGGAAGTTTGTTTTTGTTCCCTCCCTCTCAGTTAGAAATGCATATTCAACAATGTCAGAAAGGCTCCTAAATTGTGTGGAATGGGATGACGTGTTGTATGAAAGAGAAAATGAAAATTAAAGTCGCCTTTATCATTTTCCCTGATGGTATATGGGTCAAGCTTGGCCAGGCTGGCAGCGAAAGGCGGTATTTTATTAGCTCAGCAGATACAGTTAGAAAATCTGGTCAGCCTTTGAAGCTCATAAACCTTTTCTCAAAGAACTCCATACGAAATTCAAAGCCATCACTGCTTTGGTGGAGGTACGAGGTCAGCAGTAAGAAAGCTGTTCTGTGGGAACTGTAAAAATATCCTAACTTTTCCTTCTAAGAAAATAGGAGGGCGTTGCTGTGTGCTGAGGAATGAAACTTTCTGATTAGGTCAGTGCTGCTGACACAGAGCATCTAAAAATCAGGGTGATGATGGGAACAGGCATGGGAAGGGAATTGGCAGCTGGGCTGTTGGACCAGCATGGACCAGGCAGGGCATGTTTGGGGCAGGGAGATGGATTAGGGGAGCTCTTGAGCTGGCTGCCAGTCCTACTTCATACAAAGCTGGTTGCGTGGCTGGAATGTCATTTTGGGCAGTTTTATTGCCCTAATCTTTGCCAGTCTTAAAATCTGGCTTGATTTAGACTCGTGCTCTAGTTTCTGTCTTCGTTTATAACGCCTGCAGAGACGCCCTTGTTCTCGGTGGTGTTTGTGGCTGTGAGAGCTCATCTGGGTGATACAGGTACATCCAACATCACCCATTTCAAGCCAGGTCTGTCCATGCTCTGTTTTATATCACACCAGTGAAAAGCTCACTCTGGAAGCAACGCACGTTGCCCTTCTTATTCGTGCTCCTGCAGAAGAGGAAGAAATCTTCCTGCACCTCATGACCCCTCCCGCTAGCTACTTCTCCTGCGTGATGCTGTAAGGGCCTCTACACTTTGTAAGCATCGCCCAGGAAAAATCAAAGAGTCAGATTAGGGGAGAGCTCACAGCAATGCGATGGCAAAATGGTTCCTGCTGGGAAACGTAATGTGTGTTTCTCGTGGAAGCTGGGTGTTCACGGAAGTCCAGTTACTTATTGATTTACCTCTATAGCCCCTATCCCTCATCGTGGCAATATCCTTGCTCCTCTCCTGCACCCTTCATGACCTGGTGCCCTAGGACAGCAGATTAGAACAGCCAGGCCCAGTGTGGATCCAGCCAGGTTCTATCTCCTCTCTTTGCTTCCATGGGCCCACAAAGGATGACACATGAAGTTTTATACGATCCTTTGTCATTTAGATAAAGGAAGTAACAGGGGCTCCAGAGTCTCCCTAAATGTCTTTTGTAGGTCTTTTGCTGTGGTTTTCAGGCATCACCTATTTTTTTGTGTCAAAGCTCCTGCAGTTAGTAGCCATGAAAAAGTGTTAAGAGTTAAATTGTGAGGCTGATGCTGAAAAGAGCACCCATGAGATACATGTATATATATGCTTTATATGTAAGGAAATGATGAACAGAGGCACCAAGGTATGTGAATCTAAATCGGGTTGGTCAGAGTTAGACCCCTCCATCCTTCGGAGGACCCAGACCAAAGCAACTTGTGCAGGGTCCCTTGCTCTGAAGTCTAAGAGAGACATGATAACGAAGCTCTGGGTTCGTGAAAGTGCCTGGCTCGAGCACCTCCAGTCCCCTGGGGATGTGACAACTGTCCACCCACAAGGCCCAAGACCAGGTGGGATGAAGACAGCAAGCTGCCACCAGCCTCTTCGGCTCACTGGTAGGCAGTGAGGTCCATCAGAGGCACATTTTAAAGGGTGCCAGGGTTTAAAGTGAAAAGCAAAAGAAGTGGAAACGGGCTTTGCTACAGCCCTGCAAGAGGTGTCAGACGCGGTGGAGGTGGGTGAGCCTTGAAAGTGCTTCTCCCTTGAGCTGGAAGCCGCGTTGGAGCCCACGGCTCGTTACAGGCAGCGCCAATTGATGCTGCCGGGCCATCGACCGGGCCCTTCCCAGGGCTGCCATGGAAAGTGTCTTGAATTTTGTCAGAGTAACTTATTAGGGAGCGTCAATAAAACTTGTTACCTTAATCAAAACAAATAGTTAAATAAAAATCAAGGCTTCAGGCATTAATGGATGTGCATGTGGGAGAGGGAACAGCACACGAGTAACTAGGCTTCCTGTCCTTTTAGGATTGGATAGCAATAACCTTACAACGATGACAGCTAAATTAGAGAAGATGGCTTTCCATAATTTCTCCAAACAATCACTTAATGGGAGCGGTATAATTCCACGAAATAGGTGAATGGAGTACTGATCCATTTTATGGAACCATCAATAAACTAAACCTTGCCTGCTTTTAAGATTAAACTGGAAAAAAAAAAAAAAGCAAAAAAAAAAAAAGCTTACAGCCAGGGAAGGGAGAAAAAAAGAGTATTTATCTTTACACATAAAATTTGTGTGCTAGTAAAGTGCAGGCAGTGACAGGAATTTCAATTATTTAATCAAAAAGAAAATGAAAGTGGCTTTAAGTGTTGTGATTTGAGCCAGTGAAATCTAATGTGGGCTCACATTGAATATGAGGAAAATGGGAAGAAAATTAAAGCTGCTCCTACTTAAATCATGTGGTTACAAATGGTAAATTAGTTTCTCGATGTTTTCATTTAAGTGTTTAAGTGGAAGGTTTTATTCTTAATGTAGTGTTGTGACACAGAATAAAAACCTTATCTGTCTCTATAGCTTTTTTTCTTCCCCTCTCCGTGCTGCTGCCTTAGAAGGCAAAGGGGGAAAAAGCTGCAGCAATATTAGACTGCTTTTGTTAAAATTGGGAGGCAATATGCTTTCACCACAAGCTCATTAAGGTAATAGATGAATAATGTCTATTAAAAATGCACTAGGCTAAATGAATTTAATGTGTGTTGGGAGGGAAATTGCATTTGCCAGAAGATACAAACTGGAAAATTCTCCTTTTTGTACTTATTTTGAGGCTCAAGTACTGATCTCAGTTGGACAGAAATGCACAGAGAAGCAGACACACAAGCGTGCACACACACATTTTATTTGAGACCCTGTTAGAAAGAAGCACGAGCTTATAATATTCCAAAATACCCCCTTAGCTTTGAGGACGTTTTGTATGATATGTTGTTTCCCATAATTGTGCTGCTGTTTTGCTCTATTCAAGCTTATGGCTCTTGACCTGTTGGACGTCTAGGTTTAATTTTCCATGTGTAATAACAAATGGCAAACTAATTTGCAAAGACGGCTGTGGGCTGTTGAATGCCAAGTCTTGATCCCCCCACCCGAAGTCAAAAGGAAACAAAAGCAGATTTTGGCAGAGAACAAACACTTTGTTTGCATTGGTGAGCCTGGTGATTGCGTTGCATTGATAGTTTCTAACATTAGCTTTGAAGAGAACATATTTATGAAATAGGAAACCCCAGAACTCAGTATTAAAAATATTAGCTGAGCAGAAGCTAAATCAAGACCAAAAAAATCAAATTTGAGCATCCCATAAGTAAGAAATCACAGTGTTTTTCTAAGCCTGTGCAGTTTTCCATCACGTTTCTCCTATTCTAAAAAAATACCAAACTCTGTATCTAATGATTTTTCTTCAAAATGGGGAAATGTTGAAAAACTTGTAACAGGTAAGCCTTTTTGCTGTCTAGAATGTGTTTAGCCCGTACACAAAATGCTTTAGCACGCATACAAGATGCAAAACCGATCCCATAGTCCAGTGGCATTCGTGAGAAAGTTACTGTTCCCTATGGGAACACCTATAGACTTTAATGAAAAATTAAAGATGATGCCATAGAGCTGTCCTATTGCTGGAGTAGCTCTGTCTTCTGGCACTGTCTGGTACCAAAGGTGCTGCCTTCTGCTCAGCCACTCACTTCGGAAACATTTGGGGAAAGTGTATGTTTCAGACTCCTAATTGTCCCACTAATTTGATTGAAATTGGCTGCTCTGTTAAAACCTTAACCATGGCAAGGGGAAAGAGGAGAGTTAGAGAGGGATGTATGAGCTTCATTTTTATTTTTTGCAGGAAATCATATTAAAATAAAATATCAGAAAGAGCGAGAAATAGCTAGGCTGAATCAAATATTGCTGAAATAAATAAATAGAGGTTTTTTTTGAATAATGGAAAAACCATGCGAAATATTATCTTACTAATGTATTATGAGGCATCCGCCTGCATCATTGCTTGTTTCAGACAAGCATTTTAATATTTCCATTTAAAAATAATATTGACAAATGTGAGAAAGTGTTTTCTAGCATTAGACAATATTATATTACATTGCATGGCCATTTGAATACTTCATCCTTGGAAATGTACAAAATACCATTTCAAAATGTAATTTCCAGTTTTAAAGCATTATTCAAAGATGCATTTGTGAGATGCTGACTAGATTCTCTCTTTTTCCCCCAGACCTGTCATCCACTTCTGGAGTGCTTAAAATAAAGTGCACAGATACAGAGTAAGCTGAAACAGTCAAGAAGCAATATAATACAAAAATGTTTTGAGTAAAGTGTGTTACTCAGATCTTTCTAAAGTACATTTCTTCCTTTATTCTGAAGGCCACAGCACAGACAACTCTGACTAATGCAAGTAATGGAACCAATCTCTTCCTTTGATCATCAAAAAGGTTATCTTTTTTGTAAACTAGGTCCAACTAGTTTTGCAATCTGTTTGGAGCAAACATGAAAGAAAAAAAGGTTTAATTATCTTTCAGTAAAGAATGATTCCTTTTCTTTTAACAAAATGATCGGCCAAGACAGCATGGATTTGTGACTGTCACCGTGCATGTGACACACTCGGTGTGAAAGAGGTACGTAATATGTGACATTTGTGTACGGTTTTTATCTCAGTGTAAGATGATATAACAATTTGTGTATTTAAAGTGGGAGGAAAACTAAGCCGGTATGTTGAGGCTTGTCCTAAGTGATTTATAAAATCTGCTCTCTAGTAGAGATTGACCTTTTAACTGAAGGCTGAATCACATTTACAAAAGCTTGGTGGAGAGTTTGTAAATAAGCACAGATTTTCAATGGAGCCAGTCAAAATACAAATACAGAGGAATGGAGAGGCTTGCTAGAGATATGGAGGTAAGAGAAAGCTGCTCCTTCACCCTGTTTATAAACAGGCATTGCCTGTGTATACATTGTGATGGATCAAACATAATTTAAAGAGTTAGAAAACTGGTGTTCTTATTTCACAGGATGTTTTTTCTGAGTTTGATACAGGAGTTACTGGATGAAACTCTGGCTTGTGTGATTCAGAAGGTCAGGCCGGGTGGTCATAAAAGCTTCCTCTGACCTTGGAGTGCATCATTTGTGTGCTTTTTATTTTTAAGGCTTCAAAATGAGACACTTTAAAGTTGGAAAGTAAAGAGTGGAATTGAAAAAAAATCAAAGTATTTGCGTCATTTAGATTTATGTGCTCTATTGGTTTTTATATGAGTTATTCCTGACTTATGCCAGCCTGAAACCAGACTCGGGTACTATGTATTCAAAATATTCTTCTAAGTGGAAAAGGCATATGAGGTTTTCATGAGGAACCTGGAGCTACAGAAAGAGCATGACAAATGATCAGAGGAAAAACACAAAGAACAGTAGGAAAACAATGGGAGTAAGCTAAAGGTTGAGTGGATGAGAAAGGGAAAAGGAGGATTATCCTGCCCCAAAGGTTAAAAGCAAGGATGTACAAGGTACATACAGCCTATGAAATTAGGGAAACGTGGGAGGTTCTGAGTCATTAATGCAAAGGAAGCGAATCAAAATGTTGAGTTGTGCAGATGATTGTTACACAGCTGGAATGAAAGAAAATGAATAAGCGTTAATGTGCTAAAGGCAACAGCAAAGCAGTGGCTACAGCAGCAAGAATGGATTTTTTGAGAGCAAAGGATTAGCCGAGATCCCAAAGTACAGATGGTCTTGGGTGAAATAATCACCTTCCCCTCGAGGGAGTAAGCAATGCCCATGGGTTGGTCACACAACGAGGAGGAATTGATATGTAACCAAATGAAGAGAAGACTAATTGAAAGCAGGTCCCAGGGAAACTTCTAAGCCTCCCTCCCAATTTCTGATTCATTCCAAAAACAACAAAAAAAAAAAGAAGAAGGAAAGAAAGAAGGAATAATCTTGCTGTGTTTTGGAGCAGTACAGAAAACTGCGCTGTTGTTGAAAACAAGTATTAGATAATTAAAAAGCTCCTAGGTCTTAGTTAATAAGAGTCACTATTTTAGGGAAGTGTTTAGACCAAACCTGTCAATGTTAATACTTTCATTCTCTTTTTGTAAGCACCCTACCTTCAGAAAATGCTCAGGTTTATCAGCTAATGAGGTAAATTTTCAGTACAGAGATAAAATTCTGGATTTAGGAATGAGATCCCTGAGCCCATAGTTTGGGAGCCATGTAAGGAAGCTACAGTCTAAGCTTTTGCTCTTTAAATATTATTTTTCCTATCATTGATGCCATATCTCTTTTTATCCCTCAAATTCTTGCAGTTATCAGTAGCGATACAAGCCTCAGAAGTATCTTCCTGGCTCAATCACTTCTTTATGTGGTCTCCTCGCATCAGCAACAATTCCACCCCCCCTGTGCTTTTTACCTAGAACTGTAGCCTTGAAATTACCGTGATGTTTGTGGGTAGATTCAGTGATTGTCAGAATAACACAGCCCCAGCTTTTAACCTGAGTGTTTATTGTCTGGGAACAAAATCAACAGGCTGATTACTTCTCTGTTTCTCATTCTGCCTCCTCTTCATCTCAGCTACAAATGAAGGAGAGTGCCAGTCTGTGGGCTGTGGGCCGACGTATTTTCGAGGCAGCAAAAGCCAAGTGGTGGCAGAGCTATGAGCCTTGGAAGGCCTGGCTGGATCTTCTCCTGGTGCTGCCATCAACCCTGGTTTAGGAGGTAAACTCTTCTGTGATACCTTCTTTCTCCTCCCACCCTCTACCAGCCCTGTTGTATGCACCATCCATCCTGAGACAACCTGCCAGGCCCTGTTGGATTAGGCAGAGCGTAACCTCAAAGCCCATCCACTGAGCCCTCCTCAAGCTTGAGCTGGTGTCAAGAGGGCTGCCAACATTAAAATATTGTCTCTGGCCACGTTGAAATGCCAGTAAAACGCCCTTCTGCAGACCTAACTTAGTACTGGAGGGGCTTCCCACCACTGCCTTTAGCTGCACCCTTATGTCACATCAGTTAAGACGAATTCAAAAAGACCTCTCGTCATGAACACAGTATTGCTGAGCTCCTGGGAGCCAGGATTCTCCCCAGTGAATTTGCAGGGTGGTAGGAGGCAGGGTTGGGCACCAGGTGAGCTGGGCTTCGGAGACCTGCAGAGAAACTATGTGGTAGGTGACAGCAGGGAGGGGTGTAGATGAGGAACACGGCTGCTGTAATGGACAGGAATGTTTTTCCCTCGCCAGCAGCACCCAGTGAGCCTCCGGGCAGAGGCACCCCACTCCTTTGGGGTGGGGAGCAGTTTTGCCTGAAGCATCATGCATGGAACATTCTCCATTAAGCCATGCTTTGTGTTCAAAAGACCTCTCTCTATGTTACGCGTGTGGCTACTCAAACTGAGCTCTTCAGACCTCTTTCCTGCAGCCAGGCTCCCATTTTGATCATATCAAGGCTGTCTATTTTTAATTTAACCCTTCCTTTTTGAGTGGATTTGTCTTGAAAGGCATGAAAAGGCTGGGCTCCCAAGCTACCTTACCTCTTCAAGAGCCACGGGAAGGTAAGTGCATGTATTTTCAAACCGTACCAAATTTATCCCTAATGCAACACACTGAAACAAAGCTACTAACATCAATGTAGCTGCACTGACCTTTTAAATGACCCCCCCAGGTTTTAAGTCAAATCAATTTCTGTTTTCCTGGGCAAAATTTCCCCCTAATAACTTCAAATGATCTTAAGTGTGCAAGTAATGACAACTGGTGTTTATGTAAGCAAAGAACATGGTGTATTATGTGTATTATGTTATTAAATCATTAAAGGAGTGTGTATACGGGGGGCGATTGCATTGCTACCAGCAAAGTTTATAAAGCTCTTTGAGCCTGTAGAAATAATTTTAACTTATTGAAGAAACACTGAACAAACTCCACAGCGGTGTGGCTACCTGGGCACAGAGATGCGTGCCCTTGGAGGAAGGTCTGAATCGTTTGGGGTTGCAGGCTGAGATGTTAACGCTGTCCCACGAGGTGGGACAAGATGAGGATCCAAGAACTCAGCGTCGAGGGGACAATTCTGGTCCCCCCCATGGGAAGGAAAACACGCAGTGAGTAACCCAGCTAAACCTGCTGCTTCTCCCTACCTTGCACGGACCCCAGTCCCTCTCGTTTCCTCTCCTAGATGTGTCCCTCAGCCCAGCAAGACCTTTGCCTAGGTTTGGGGCAGTTTCTGCCCAAACTGGGCAAAAACTGTAGGGCCACTTCAACAAGGGACTCTGCTCTTTTGAGAGGAGGCTACAGAGGGTTTCTTTGGAGACCCAACTCACCCGTGAATTTGGCAGCAAATGGAGTTGTGTATCTATGTCAAAATACATAGGCATATCTGCTTGTGTGCTTATGTCTGGTCAGCTGGAAAAAAAAAAAGGACTAATCTGTGATCTAGGGGCTAGTCCTTGGGGAGGGCTGGGGGTGTCTGGGGGGTCCTGAGGTGAGACCCATGCTGGTGGGTCCCCATCACTGTGGGCACCTGCAGAAGAGGGCCAAAAGGGGAAAAATAGGTTAAGAGGCTTGTAGGGCGAAGAGGCCACCCTGCCAACACTGCCTGCCAACGGTGGGAAGCACCTGGCACCCCCTTCCTGTCACAAATAGCCATGAAATGTTAAATTTTAAAAAAATCCCTGGGTGTGAGGACTGCAGTGGAGAGGTCCCCCATTTCCTGGGGGTTACCTTCTTTTCAGGGGGCTTCTCCACAGACCAGGTGGAGGGAGAGGGGACTATCACCTCTGCTTATTGCCCTTGAATTAGCATCAGGCTGCGGGGTCTGAAGTGCCACTGCCCGGTTTGGGGCTGGGTTTTGCTGCTGTTGCTGCAAAGTAACACCAAGAGAACAGCCCCATTTCTCCCTCCTGAGCAGTGCCCTAAATAAAGAGGGGCCCCAAAAAGCAGCACCTCTCAACGTGCCCATCAGGTGAGCTCTTGCCTGAATCCTAAAGCTGTGATCCAATCTGGCTGAAGTCTTTAATCTTTCAGATCTGATTTAAATATCTATCTTTCTATCTCCCCCAGTGCTGAGTAAAGCCCCGGCAATCTCAGCTGATGAAATGGCCAGTCAAGCGGCTTACACGCCCCTGGCTGCGCTCCCCCCATTAACAAGTCGGGCATTAGACCCGTTTCATCACTGTTAATTCATTTGCTTACTCATTTGCTCCTCAGAGAAAGTTGTTAGCCTGTTGTATTTTTAAAACCCCCGGCCAAAATCCGGGGCTGATGCCGAAATGGGCGTTTCAGGAGGGGACGCTGCAACAGATTTCTCTATTTTTTTAATTTTTATTGGTTTTTTTCTTTGCCTGCAGCACCGGGAGAGGTGCTTTTCCCCCAGCCCCGCGCCTCCCGAAGCGCTCCTCCCTCGGCGCAGCGCTGCACCCGCATCCATACTGTGCGGGCACGGATGTATATGGAAATAGATACATATGTATTTAAATATAGATGTCGCTTAAGTGCGTGATGAGCACAGTGGTGCCTGCCCTCCCCTGGGCGCTACACGTGTAAAACGAAGTGTGTGCGTGGCTGCAACACGCACAGGCTAAAATCCTCCCGTGGGTTTTCCCGGTGAGACGGGGAGCAATCTGGTGTGTGTGTGTGTGTGTGTGTGTGTGTGTGTGTGTTCCCCCACCCTGAGTTTTGACCCCGTGGAACCGATGAAGGAGCCACATCTGCATTTTAAAAGCTACCTGGCGTTATAACCGGTTGCTTTTAACACCCCCCCGCGCTGTGCCCGCCGTGGGCTGCCCGTACCCTCGCCCACGCGTGGCTGTGCCCGGCGGCGCCGGGGAAGAGACGGCACCGCTGGAAAACTCGGGCGCTCCGAGTTCCAGGTTCATTAAAACCCGCCGATTGCCGTTTCTATTCTTTTAAAGGTTTGGGTTTGGGTTTTTTGTTGTTGTTGTTGGTTTCCCCCCCCCCTCATCTATTTACCGTTTACCAGCTCATCCATATGGAAGGCATGTCTTACACTTCCCTGAGAACTGTACTTTTAGGACTAATTGATTCTGGTAATTAATTTGTTCTACCTGCTGGATCAGATGGAAAAGCTGTCCGTGTGCCCAAGGATTAGCACTTGCCTTTCTAACATCTTTCTTAATTATCTAATAGCATGGGTTGCGCGAATTCTGGCTCTATTAGAACACTTTTACTATTAACGGTAGTGATTGGAATTGTGATGACAACTCGATTTCAACAAATTAGAGCTTAAAATCAGGAGATGAAGGAGAAGTGCCTTCTTTTAATTTCCCTGAGTTTAACATCAATAATTAGAGCAATTTTCTGAGATGCGAACCGAAATTATCTCGGCTATGATGTGGTATATCACCCTCATTTGAGCAAATTGACTCCGGGGAAATGAATGGTACAGATTAGGGAGGGGGGGGTGAGAAAAAAAAAA
>JAHREE010000438.1:694699-734200 GCA_033628505.1 Tringa tobata
AGGAACTATTACAAGCGCTAGAAAAGAGATGCTCTACGGTGACATTTACATGATAATATTTTTTTCTGACCACCTCCACCGTTGCCGGGGCCGGGCGCTGTGCACCGCAGCGTGCAGTGCAGATGTCTGTCTCGGAGCTGGCCTGGCCAGTTGTCCTGGCCACTCAGGTGGACCTGCCTTTGGTAATAGGATTGGGCAGCAAAGTATTTAGTGAGAGAGAATATTAGGAGCAAGTATAAAGATGTAATCTTTTAAAAAACAAAACAACCTTGCACCGGAATGAAAAGGGTTATTAAAAAATCCTGTCCCTTTACACTTGTGTGTGATTCCTTTTACTTGTGCAAAGAATTGTTTGTTCCCTCCCATTAGTGAGGACAAAGGTGTGTAAGTAAAAATACTCTGAGCTGGAAAGAACACAAAGAAAAAAGATAGGAGAAAGTAAAACTGGAAGATTAAGATGCACAAATGACACGAGCTTTTTGGGCACAGATGTGCAAAAGCAACATTGTCCCCTTCTGTGCGTTCACACTGCTCTTTCCCAAGGCATCCAGGGGATGTCCAGAAAAGGGCTGTCAGGCAGTGGGCAGTGCCAGGCTCTGCCCTCCCATCAGATGGAGAAGTGTGAGCAGATGCTGCGTAACCCAGCACCTTCCCACTGCCCCAAACACCCCAGAGGGCTGTGTGTGTCTCCGTTGTGGCAGCGGGGCCGGGGGCACTTGCACAGCCGTGGGCTGGTGATGTTTATGGTCTGACCCATGGGTTCCCTCACCTCAGGACCATGTTCCTTTAGCAGCCCGAGGTGCCACGCTTTCTCTGGGACACAGAGGTGTGACAAAGAGCCCGTCCCCCTTTCTGCCACCAACATTATCACACTGGGGATGTGCCAGGTCTATAAGGAAGGGTCAGAATGTGAACCAAATAACACGCCAGCCTCTGCTGACTTCCCTCTGACACTACAGGAACTTTCTTCTTCCCAAAGTATTTATGCTGATCAATAAAATCAAATCAAATCCACCAGCGCCCCCCTATCTTCACCTCTCTGTGATTCTAGGCACCTTGGCTAATATTTAAAATTACAATCATGTTTAAAACTAAAGCCACTCATCACCAGCAACCTCAGTGGCAAATACATGCAGAAGGTGAACACCCTTCACCTTCCCTTGCACCAGGGAAGTTCCCATCCCAGTGGTGCACACTGAGCCCTGCAGGTCACAGGAGGTGGCTTTGGAATCAGGCTGCTTGTCCCAGAAAATTTGGTGCAAACAAGGTGCAAAACCCCTGAGATTGAGACAGAGGAAGGAAATAATCACTGAGACATCCCCTCCTTCCACAGCCAGCTCCTGCCAGTCTGGGAAGCCATAAGCTGGTGACAGGGCTGGTGACAGGAGGCTGCAGTTTCTGGACAGCCCGGGCAAGCTTTTGGGGAGAGGTTATTGTGTGTCTGGAGAGTGGCGAGGGACCTGGGAAGAAGGAAGGGTTCAGAAGGCATTTTTTTTGTGTGTTTATTTCAGAGATTTTTCTCTTAGAATAAGTGAAATGAGGTTTTCTTCCCACGTGCTGCCGTGTTCAGCGGCAACTGCTGGCTTTTTCCTACTCACCCCAAGAAGGTCAAGGAGTAGGGGAGAGATTGTTTAGAGCTGGTGCTCATTCTCTCTTTTATCTTTTTTTTTTTTTTTTTTTTAATATTTATGGCTTTGTTTGGGAAATGCTGGGGTGGAAATGGCTTGCAGGAAATAATTGCTGGAAAAAGGAAATCTTGGTAGATTTCCTCTTTTCTAAGGAACCCACTGAAGTCTTGATTTTCACCAAAATTATTCTGTGACTTTTTTTTTAAATTAAATTGTTTCCTGTTAATTTATTTTAATCCCAAAGTGGTTAATGGTTGTTGTTGTTTCCATTAAAGAAAATTAAAAAATGGTCTACAAAATCTTTCCATGAACCTTTCCTTTCTGTTTTGATCGTGAGCATTTTCCTGTCCCTTAACATTTTTCATTTTTACGGGACTGGACAGGAGCTCTAACCCAGGATTTTTTCTTCTATGGCCAGAGCTGTATAGAAGAGGGTTAGATATGCAGGCTGTACAGGTAGTAATAGAGCAAATAATTTGCAAAGTCTTGCTTTTAAACACACATGTAGTGTCAGTCCTGACAGTACTGTGGGCTGTGGCTTGGTGAAGGTGTAAATAACCTTCAGCCAGACCCAGGCATTGCGTGCACCGTATAGAATTCTCTCTACGGCTTCCTCTCGTCGTTTCTCTCTGCTGGCTGATGGACTGAGCACATTTCTTCCCATGGGTTTTCCAAAGTGACGTTTCTGCAGGCTGAGGAGCAGAGGAGGAGGAGGTGAAAGTCGATGGGGTGCTCACTGAGCGTGTCGTGGTTTGGGCACACAGTACTGCAAACTCCTGGGTGTTGTAGCCTCCTAAATGGATGACTTAGTTCTTCACGTCTTCTAGTCACAATAACAAACAGCACCACCTTAATTAACTGCCAACTCCTGCTCGGGAGGTCTTACTTGGCTTAAAAAGTGGCTTATTTCTGTCTCAGATTTATCATGTTTTGACAGCATAATAAGCTTAGATGAAACACTTGTAGCTCCGTTGCTGGAAGCGCCTTGGGGTGGCTACAGCAACTGACGGAGTGAGCGTTCAGGCAGCAGGAGCAATAGGTTGCACTGGGTGACAGAGGCAGGTGGGTGTAAAGCCTGTGCTTCAGAGCAGAAAGGGTGATCCCGCAGTGAACCGTGGTGCCTTTCCTACCTGTCAGGGTGCGGACAGTCTTTCAAGGAGGAAGCTGGTTTTAACTCAGGATAATGAGGTAACTAACCTGTAAACTAACAGGTTTCTGAAATGCTGGGGGCAAAGTCAAGCTGACAGAATTCTGTGACTCTCTTTGCTCAGCTATAGCTGAGACCACTCAACTTGCTTTCCTAAAGTAGAATATTTTCTCCGGTGTTGTGTGTCTTGTTGGCCTTGCTGTGACCACTGGGACAGACCCTTAAGTGCTCCGGTGACACACAGGAAACTAGCCCTGTGGTATTACCTGCAGCTGCCTGCTCTGCGCTCACGATTATGCAAAGCTCTCGCTGAGCTGCTGGATGCTTCTTTAGCATCTGCTCTATCCAGGTTTTTGGCTTGGTATCACTTCTGTTCAAAGCGGGCTCTTCTGTAAGGCAGAAGAGCTTTAACTCACCCAGCTGTCACCAGTGGGGATCCACTCCCTTTGCCTATCACTGTGGTTTTGTGCATCTCACACCATGGTGGTGGTCACCAGAGTTGGTCCTTTCTTCCCATGCTGGCTTATTCTCACACAGAAAGGTTTGGACAACATGCAAAATACAATAATAAAAAAAAAGAGGCATATTCTTTGTACTGTTATAATTTACTGTAGAAGGGATCCCCAATGGGAGATGAAAATGGTCAAATGCTTGGCTTGTGGGCTGCTTGGACACTGGCTTGTTCATGCCTATTTGAGGTATTCATTGACTGCAGGAGTTAGACATAACCTCGTCTGGTCTACAGTCCTCATTAGAGCTTTAGAGACCTAATGATCACTGAATCACAGAATGCTATGGGGTTGGAAGGGACCTCTGGAGATCATCTAGTCCAACCCCCTGCCAGAGCAGGTCCACCCAGAGCAGGTTGCACAGGAACGTGTCCAGGCAGGTTTGAATGTCTCCTGAGAAGGAGACTCCACCACCTCCCTGGGCAGCCTCTTCCAGGGCTCTGCCACCCTCAAAGTAAAGAAGTTCCTCCTCATGTTTAGATGGAACTTCTTATGTTCAAGTTTGTGCCCATTTCCTCTTGTCCTCTGCTTGGGTACCACTGAAAAAAGACTGGCCCCGTCCTCTTGACACTCACCCTTTAAGTATTTATAGGTGTTGACCAGATCCCTCCCCAGTCTTCTCGTCTCCAGACTAAAAAGACCCAAGTCCCTCAGTCTCTCCTCGTAAGGGAGATGCTCCAGGCCCCTCATCATCTTTGTAGCCCTCTGCTGTCCCCTCTCCAGCAGTTCCCTGTCCTTCTGGAACTGGGGAGCCCAGAACTGGAGACAGTATGCCAGAAGGGGACACAGTATTCCAGATGGAACAGGGCTTTTAGGCTCTGCCTTATTTAATGTTTTTAACTGATAAAGCAGTATGTTTTTGCCAAAGTCAGCAGCCAGCTTGTTCATACCTTGTGTGAGATGGTGGTGGGGAAGGCAACATCAGTCATCTTTGAGAGGAACATGATGGTGATGTTGTTGCAGCAGTATTGCTCCTGGGTAGAACTGACCCCGGATATTTTCCCACTGAAGGCAGTCTCAGCTTCTGCACTTCCTAAAAATATTAAGAAATGGTGGCACTAGAATGGGCCTGCCAAGGAAACATTGAGAAGTTCTGTTGGGTGGTGCACACAGCCATATTCCTGCCCTGGTGAAGGCAGTCTGTGCTCAGGGTGAGTGACACTGTGCTCTGTGATAGCTGCACTGGAGACACGGCACTGTGGCAGGCAGGTTCCACTCCAGCTCCATCTCTCCCTGAATACTTAATGCAAAATTCAAGGCCCGTTTCGTATTTAAATTTCTTGCCTTCCTAATTTGAAAGACATTAAGTTTTGGCCTTTGCTTTTAAGCAGATGGATGCTCATCATTTACTTGTATGGTCCCTTTTTGTGCCACCACATCCGTTAGGTGCAGGAAAAATTTGCATTAGTATTGAGGCAGATCAAAAGATTTTCTTTCCACATACGAGGCAAATAATATCTTTTTCTGGGAGAAAAAAACCCCAATACGGTCCTTTCCAAACGGTTTGTGAGATGGTCTTGATCAGTGTTTTTTTAAAAAATCCATCCACCCCCCCTAGATGTAGCATCATGTAAGTATCCATGGCTTTCAGTTTAGCATGGGTTTAGTATTTAAATATTTCCTAAAAGTTCATTGTGGAATTAAAAACCCCAACCAAATGAAACACAGCACCCACCTAGAAAGATCACCCTAATTTATGGGAGCTCTAAAAGGTATCCGGACGACAGATAGGGAGGAAGGTGATCAATTAAGACATTAAGCATTTTGCACCACATGGACGCATCTGCATGTCAGCCAAATAATAAGGCCATCAGCTCATTTTCAGGGGGCTGTTGCCTACTTCAACTCAATCCTCAGATCAAAGAGAAAATGTCTGCTTGCATTTTCTAATCAGAAAAGGGATGCTAATTTAGGTTCCTTAATGTGTGGTGGTAAGAGACTTCTTCAATTAACTGAATTCTATAGCTCAGAAAATAAAAAAGGGGGATACAAAGGGAGTCAGGCTGGAAAGGCAGAAGTTCTCATTAAATCAAAGGTCCAATATTCATTACCTCCAGCATCTGGGGCTAAACACTAAACATGGAGATCATCAAAGGGGGTTTAATGGGTTAAATTGAGAATATAATCTAATTAAAATATTAGATACGAGTAAATAGCTCTTTGATATTCATCTGAAGGTTTCATTAAAATAGGTACTTGAGGTTTCTATTAAGGGGGGATTATCACTTTTAAGCAGAAACAACAAGTTGAGGTTCCCTAATCAGAAATGCTTCAAAGTGTTACCATTTGGTTTGTAAATAAAAGTAGAAAAGCAGCAACTGGCAGAGCATGGAAACGTTTACCCAGCCTAGTCTGATGGATCATATCACAGGAACATAACTTCTACAAAGAGGGGACAAATGCAGTGTGGTGGGAAGGAAGCGACAGGGTGGAGGGTCTCCTGTCCCTCAGGTGGGTCAGGAGGGCTTTAAAGAAAGGAACATGTTCTTTTTTCCATGATGGAGAGATGCAGTACGGTGGTCAATTCTTCCCATATTAGGTTGGGAGCCTGTCTGGAGCCCCTGCAGGGTGTATTTTGGCATCAACCAACTTTTCGGAGAACTGAGGCATCCTGAGGACTGCAGGATTTAGGTCAAACTCACCCAGGCCTCTATAAAATGGATGCTATCGGACTTTTCCATCAGTGTATCTCACACCTCCAAGGCCTTGACTTCACTGTCAAAAAATTATCTTTCCTGTGAGACATCCAGCCAAGGAAATGTTAACCCAGAAATGTGTTAAGTCTTACATAGTTCTATCTTTACCTTTAACAAAAGGTGCATCTAGAAAAAGAGAAAGCCCTTTCAAAGATAGTCACTCTTCTATTCTCCACCTTTCCTTTCCATTGTTAGCTTCCTTCAAGGAGACTTGAACCCTTTTCTTTGGCCCAAAGACTAATTTTCTCTCTCCTCCCATACAAAAGGAGATGCAATAAATTGGATAAAGCAATTACATGTAATCACAAGGTTGTTGTTTTTTTTTCTTTTCTTTTAACTAGCCTATTTTCTAAGAGATTTTAGTGTTTTTCAAAATTCCCTTGCTGTGTGTTCTAATCACATTTCATATGTTGACTTAATTCATAATTTACTAAGTTAAAGAAACAGAACCATTATAAGAAACCCATCTGCTTGTTGTCGTTTTTATAGATTTAATCTGTTAAAAGCTGTTTCCTCTCAAATATGTAGCTCTCAATTATCCTTAGTTACCCAATATATTTTCCAACTGCTTCTGGCTAATAACAGATTGTCTGCATGATCAGCCAGTACTTGTTTTGAATTTTCTTGTCCCAGATGAAGCTTCAAAATTTAGGTCTTGATCTGACAACTATTCGCTAACAGATAATAGAGTAACATCTGAATAATTAGTATTGTATCATTACCAACTGCTCTGTTTTTGTTCACTTTCTTCCCAGCAATGGATTCATTTTTGGCTTTATTTCTGGATACTCTGCCAAAGTCTCCTCTGCACTTCAAAAAGAGAAACATTGTTCGTATTGAGATCATAAAATGAAACCGATGTTTTATTTTTCTTGTTTTATGGATATGTCCACATATCTGACATGTCTAAAAACGATCTAGGTATGACAAGCCAACAGCTGATTAGCCCAAAAGATGCAACTGCTCCATCAGTTGGTTTCAAAGAAAAACAAGTGGTGACCACATTAAAATGCAACTGTTTACATTTTTAAAAACCAGGTATAGTAGAAGTTATTCTAAAATTTAACAATGATTGAACTTAAGCCACTTTCCATTTCAATGGAATGGTAAATCAGTATGTGATGGTCACAGCTCATAATTAAACAGATGTTTTTGCCTTGAAGATAGCCCTAATAACTTCCAAATACTTATAAGATATGAAGGGTTCTGAAAGCAGCTACAACTTGTTTCTCCTTCTCGTGTCGATTTTGCAAAGTTTCCAAGGATGCAATTTGAGGTAAACTGTCTCCATTTAAAGTCTGCGGCAGAACCCTTTCCTCTTTCGCCTCGTTATCTGATTGTCTTGCTGTGGAAGTCTTGGGTTTAGGAATCTTCTTAGCATATTCCAGCGCCTAAAAACATGAAAATTGGGGGAACTGATTAAGAGAAAATCTGACCAATATTTCCAAGAAAATGTAGGTGTTTCTGTGTTGAGTCAAATTAATAGTTCTCCTAATTCCTGATCTTGTTTCTGGCAGTGTTAAATACTAGACGCTTCAGTGACGACTGCAAGGAACCTTTGCAGTGGGCAATATAACCCACCTCAAGCAGATTTCCTTTCTGACACTGGGGGCCACCTTAAATGCTGAAGCAGTGTTTTCTCTTTAAAAAAGGAAAAGCAACACAAGTCTATTAAGTTTATAAACTCTTTTTTTTTCTTTTCAGCCTCATTAAGCTCTTGTCCTCAATCATACCTTATAGCAGGCACTTCTGCAGGATAATATGACAAGGATGGAAACTGGGTGCTCCTATGACGAATTCTAACAAATTGATGTATTGAATGGTCTAAAATGTTCTAACAGGTTTCAAAATGAAGTCTAGGTAATAGTTTGAAATTCTCCGGAACCTGACTTAATATAATCCCTTGCCAAATTCCTTTTCAGTTAATTTCAAAGCTAACACAGTTCTGAACAAGATTCAGAACTTGTTCAGATTCCTGAACAACTGAGGATGGTATTAGACATGCCAACCTTTCACTGTTTCAGAGTAAAACAAAGAACTGCCTCTCATAGAGATCCCAGGGTTCTTTTATAACCATGCATATTCTATTGTGACTGGACATTTCCTTACCAGTAACACCCAGTCTGCACAGCACCCACATGTACTCTACTAAGAATAGTATGAAATAAATCATCATTCCGATTCTTTTCTACTTCAGACACTCTGAATATGTATATGCTGAATAAATACACTGTTAAGCAGAGGGAAAGGCGGGCAGTAATGGAATACTGTGAGTGACAGCATATCTTGAAGAACTGTACTTCCCAGACTGGCCAAGTGTTTTTCCACTTTTACTATGTGCTTTTCCAAGTACGTTTTTCTGTAGCAGTATGTAGTGAGAAGTATGTAAGTTTTGATTAACTGGGCTTAGGTCCTACTGCATGATAGGCTTAACTATCAAAATAAATATGACTACTCAAGCTATTGTTCTAGACCTGACATGTCTCACTGAAGCTGAGCAGGGCCATGCTGAAAGAGGAATGCAAAGCAGATACCTGTAAGAGTGTCAAATATTCTGGAATGATATATGGAACCTGAAAGGGTGCCTTGCAGAGGGGATGGAAACAGCATTACAGAAACCTTGAAACTGAGAGAGCTCTGGTTTAACCTGGGACAGTTGGTGTCTGTGTTTCAGTCACATGTATTTGGAAACACCCATTAGGGCTCAAGTGGAAGTTGCATTATTTCACATTCTTGGTGAAAGACTGTCTGGGAAGTCTTCTGAAGGAATCCAAAACCTTTTTGACATCCAAAGAATGCAGTTTCATCTCTTTGTGGTTTGTGTGAGGTTTGGAAAGAAATGCAAGTAACTGAGGGATTCAATTGTATTAAACTCCAAAACTTTTTTTTCCTGAAGCATTCAGTTCTCATTCATCATCTTGGAGAAACACCTGTTAGCGTGCTTTCAGTCCTAGGCAGTTGAGCTCCTGCAGAACTGATGGCATAAAATATATGCTATTTCCAGAGCTTTATTACCTCCTGCGATAGGGAAAAGGCGCTCCCTTTGTTTGTTTATGTAGGCCACTGTCATGTAGTCAGTCATTGCTCATTTGGGCTATTTTTGAAGGCCAGTGAAGGCTAAAGTGATGTTGTATGGGCTTGAAAAATAAGACCAATTACTGTAGCTATGCAACTGAAGTGAAAAGAGTTTGTGAGTGAGACTGACAGGCAGGTGGATAATAGACTAACAAGAGGATATCTGTGGTCCATTAGAAGAGCGCACTCTGCAGTAGTGTGGCCTCTGTCACTGATGTGAAGCAGAACATATGCTGCACTGGGTATGTTCCTAAGGAGGTCTCACTCTCCTTTATTCCCACCCTTTCCCCAGGAAAACATCATGAGCTGGTTAAGCCAAGTTGGGTGTTGGTAGCTTGGATGGAGCGCTGCTCCCTTTCCACTTGGTACACTCTTAGGAAGAGCAAGGCAGGTGCGTGGAGTGAAGACTGCTGTTGGCAAAGAAATCAGCAACTCCTGGCACACATCTACAGCCATAACAGAACAGATGCACAGATGAGCACTTGCCCCTGACAGTAGAAATCCTCAGAGTTATTAAAGGGAAAATCAAAATGTAGAAAGTATTTTAGCCTACCGTAAGTTAAATTTATGCTTTCCTTTTTCTTTGTGCAAAGTCCAGAATCTCTCCCTGCACGCCTGTTAAACGGACTCTGTTCTTACCTTCTGTCTTGACACTGACAATATGACTTGGGGTTTTGTAGGTAACCTCTGAACCGAAGTAATGTTTTTCATATTGTGTTCCTTAATTTGCTTTGCATATTCCTTCTGTTGCTTTAACTTCTCTTTCTGACAAACGGAAAAAAGGGTATGGTTAATTAAATGACTTGGTGCATCCATCAATGAAACACTTTTTCCACTGGAGTCTTCCATTTTCACCTCTGTTGCTGTTTAACCTGGCTATGCTATTGATCATTCCTCAGCAGAACACAACAGGAAATCCCGATAAATGGCACAGCTTTTTTTAGTCACTCTTCATTTTTAAGAGCTTTCTCTTGGACCATACTGAGGGTAGAGCTCGACAGAAATGCGACAGACGCATCTTTATTCTGAATGTTTCAATGTATCTGTTCAGTTCTAAAAGGGCTATGTTAATTTCTGTCAGTTTTTGCAATGACTTTTCAAACCTCTGTACTTACTTTTAAGGCCCTGAATGACTTGTTTCATTTACTTAACTGATACTCTGTGTCTTTATATTTCCAGCAGCTCATTATGCCCAAATTCAGCAGTATGCTTTATTTGCCCCTGCTATCAGCCAATGTCAACTATTTCCTCTCAAGGCAATGATACCCCAGTGGCACGCCAGGTTCCAGAAGCATTATGATGGTGTTAAAAACAGAGTCCTGGGCTATGCACCACTCTGTCCATTCCAATTTCAGATCTTTAATCTGTTTCATTTATGGCAAGGAGGAAGACAATACAGGGGTTTCTCAATGACTCCAAAGGGATGACCACTTTATCATTTTTGCTCCCTGCTGTCCTACCAAGTTTCTATAGAGAACGCCATATAAAGCACCCGTTGTCAGATTAACAGGGTCTCAGAGCATGCATGATGGAGTCTGTAGCATCTCAGATATACAGCTGCTACCAGACCCTCATTATGAGCAGAGAAGAGGTCAATGAATTGTTCTGAACAATTCATCTCCATTTCAGCATAGTAATGCGCATCCAGCTATTTTCTTCTTGTGTTTACACAACTTCTTCTTTTAAGAACCACTTTGAAGGTTAGGCAAACTACACTGGGAGTGACAGTGCAACTCAGTCACATAAGTGCATAATCTACTGATGTGCAATTAGCCCTCTTGAAGTCTGTGAACTACTTGTTTCTGGAACTACAAAATTAGAGGGTTAAAACCATCCACAATACAGTTGCCTTTCCTTCTATTTGAATCTCCCCTTAGGTTCTCAAGCTAGCCCCAGAGCCAAGGACATGAAGTATCAGACAAATGCGAGTTGCTTCTCAGCAGTGATTTCTTTGCCGTTCTGCCCTGCCTAAGTTCACTTTGCACAACTGAAAAGCGGATCATGTAGTAGGGACTACTTACTTTCTCTTTGATTGTTTCATAGTCAGGTCCAAGGCCTCCAAGCTTCACATTCAGATTTATGTAGGCTTTTGAGCTACATGGCTGAAAAAGAAACAGCAGTGACAGATTTTCCTTTATATGACTTCACGGAGAGCCTAATTAAAGCAGTCTTATAGTGGACACCAAGATAAGAGCAGGATTCAACTTGCGGTCTCTGTCTTACCTCTGGCACGTCTCATTTCAAGGACTGTAAGTGACCAAAAAGATTGAGTTAATTGCACAAGTCAAATTACACCGTATTTCCTTTGAATCTGGGCAGCTAATTGCCAATCATCCAAATCACAAAGCAGTCAAAAATGATCTTTTGTGAGCTTTATTTTTAAACAGCTTAAAGTGACCCATTTGACTGTTATTAGAATGAAACTCCAAAGAAACTGTTACAAGAGAAAGCAGAATTAGGCAAATGTTATTAGTAATTGTAACCCTTCTTTGTTCTCAAAACTGCAATGGACAGTCGTTCATAGACAGTTGAAAAAGACATGCCTTGCAGCATAGCAAAAGCTTTACAAGTGCATAGGGAAGAGAGAAGATGAGTGATGGGAGATGCCATTTCAATATTACATGATATTGCTACAAAGACCCTAATACTTCCAGAATCTTTTAAATCTCTTTCAAGAACACTAGATTAATTTTTACAAGTGGACTAATTTTAAAAACTTGCCAGTGGAAACTCATTATGAGCAGCTCTGTAATAATGTCAATCTCAGAGTAATGCAGAAACACCAAGAAATTTCTATATGTAAATAAAATGTGCATTTCTTCACAGGACATGTTGCATTAAACTCAACTGCCAAGAAACTAATTCTATGCAGTGAGTTTTCTATTTGATATGTCTTTGTGTCAGTTATCCCTATTCTTTTGTGAAATATTTGCACCTAACTTTTAATTTAAGGTACGCTGAAGAGTTAATCATGTATCTGTCTACAATGAAATCAGGGTCTTCTCACTTCATGCAATGAGAGTGACTGCATTTGTTTATTAGGAAAAGCTGGATTTTTCTGTGAGACATAAACAGTCTTATTCTTTGTGGCATTCCTCACATATGAAGTGTGAGAAAGGTACTGAAAATACAGGACAGAACGGTTTGAAGTCAGAGGAACAGAAAAGGAAATCTGCCCTTCAGTTACTATCATAATCCAGCTAATTCTTCTTAGAGGCATTCAAGCAGCAATACACAAACTGCCTCCTAGATGAAACACATGGGTAATTATTCCAGCTTAGTTTGTCTGCCCCGAGACTTGGAGCTAACTTCTTAAACGTTTAATTTGTCAGGGACACACAGGGATATCTCTATGCTGTTCCACCGCATCTGTGTTAACCGGTTACAGTATGAAACTGGACACACAGAAAAGACAAAAAGAACCAAGTTTTAATAAGGACCAAAACGGGATCGTTAGGAGACTTGTAATAATGTTTATGCCGTTAGCTTTACAAATCCTCTAAGTTTGTTGTTGTTCAGTTTGATTGCCTTGGAAACCAGGAGATTTGAGTGGGATAGCAAATGAGCATGACCAGGATAATGGTTTGCTCAGATCTGAGGCCTGGCTACCTGCTGCTTTATACAAATAGCTTTATTCTAAATCATTTTATCACTGGGTAACTTAAAAGACAAACACTGCTCTGTGTGTTTTTAGAGCTCATCAAGACTGAAAGTGACACAGAGAGAGGAGGTGGTGATGTGACTTGCTCTTTAGACCAAAATTATTTTAGTGTCTGTTTCCACCTTTGTTCCTTGGTTTTTAATGTTCTGGGCAAGTCAGTGTGTGTCAGTACGCTTTCTGTAACAATGAAATATTCCTCAGTCCCCATTCCTTTTTATTTGATTTTTTTTTTTTTTTTTGTGTGTGAAGATCTTTGGATTGTTAAGAAAAAAAACCAATTCATCAGAGGGAGAAATAGAAATGTACAACCACCCAATTCACATTGATTTGCTTACCTTCTTGCTGACTTTAGGCTGGTTTTGCTTTTCCATTTGCATGAGATATCCTTCGGAGTTGCTTCGGCATATTTTCACTTGATTTCCTTCACCATTCTCTGGATCTACCTCTGAATGACTTTCTACCTGTGGGATTATAGGTGGAAATAGGCTGAACAAGCGCCTGTCAGCTAAGTGAGCTTCTGTCAAACGCGTAATTTCCTGGTGATGTCGCTCCATTGCTTGTGTAAACTGAGAGGTTGTACAGGGGGCCGCTGGTGAACTGTGAACAGAAGATTGAGCAGGCCTCAAAAAAGAAAGAGGGGGAAAAAGAAAAGAATCTTTATTTATATATAGCACATAGCTCAACAAGCACTCTGTCCCTGCTCACAGAATATAGTGGGAACACAAAGATGGAAAGACGGGCATTTCACAATGACCGACTTTGCTCGCACCCAAGTGTAGTGAAGCTGTTTAAATAAATAGAAAAAACATAGACAGGGAAACTTTCAGCCTTATATTAAGCTAGCTTAAGACAAAAGAAACATGCCTTTAAAGCCTCCTTAAACCAAATGAAAATGGGTTTTGGATCAGGCCTGATGACCTTTTTTTTCACAAAGTGAAAGAATGAATGGCCTATGTGAAATAAAACCCTTTTTATTGAGGCGGGTGAAATTCTATATAACTAAGGATTTTCATGCCCTTCCCCATGTGTAGTGAGCCAGAATTGATACTGGTTTGACTTTGGATATTCACCCTGCAAGGCAAGTTTTGATCTAACTCTATGGAGCTAGCAGCAGTCTTATGCACAGTGGTCTTTGCTATCTATTTTTTAAACGTCACCTTTTAGCCTTTCAGAAGGAAACTTTCAATTGTGGAAAATTCGATGTGCGAGACAGCCTGGAGTATGGAACTGTCCTTTTCCAATACCATATTTAAAAATCAATAGTTATAATGAATCTTAAGTTAGTAGTAATCGATAGTGGCAGGTTTGTAGCAAAAGAATTTTATGCTTTAAACTTTAAAATATTTTCTTGTTCATTTCTATTTTTTCCAGGCATCACAGTGTTATATAATCCTGTTTCAACACTTATATCCTTATCACAAACTGCTGATAGCATAGTTCTGATACCTTTTATCTGTATAAATGTGTCTTTTACAATCCTGAAGTGATACTTGATTCTTCACCAGTTCTTGAAAATTGGCATTAAAAGTAGATGGAATGGTCCTGTGATTTGGATGTGCTTGACCATCAGTACTGTCATCTCTTGCAAAAGACTGCACAGTGGCACGGCTGTACAAATGTTGCTGGTCATGTGGAAGTCCATTTGGAGAATCATGCTGGTATTTGTTGCTCTCCTCGCTGGTATATGCTGGAGATATATCCTCCACTGGGTTAAATTTATGTAATGTTGGATGAAAAGGATATGTAGATGTGGTAAAATCCTGATTAATAAAATGTCTTGAATTTGGGAAATTATTTAAGCAAGTATCTGAATTTGCTGGTGTATTCGTGTTGGGGTCAACAGAAGGACTTGGATACAAAGGTTTCTGCTGTGCACTGCTGTTGTCTTGCTCCACTGCCTGCATGGGAGCAGTCTGAAATGTTGGTAGTTGGTGGTGCCTGTGGTGCCAAGACATTGCTTCTGCTGGTCTCCCTTGTGGTTGTTGGCTATCAGTCTTTGTAAAAACTCTCCCTTTGATACTCTGGTTGGATTTCATTTTATTTCTCTGGGAGGACTTATTTTGGTGATCCTAAAACAAGTTACCAAAAGTGGGGTGAATTTCAGTGGTTGCTATTTTATATGCTCATTAAGATCAACAATATACAAGTGTGGCTGTCGCAATGCCTTTCATGTAGCTATTTCTTAGAATTCTACAAATTAACTGATTAACTGACGTTTTGACTAGATTACATGATGTTCTCTGATTTTAATTCAGGACAACATTCTTATTTTTAGCCCTGAAATAGCTATACAAGTTACAGTGAATCTGAGTTGTGAACATGTACTGAACTTTGAACATGTAGTGTTGTGGTGCCTTGAACAGGAGCTGAACAGGTTGGAGCCCATAATCATTTATCTCTTTAAACATCAGGGAAGTACGGAGCCAGACACTCACAACCAGAAAAGGGTTATAGCAATGTTTTAGACAGCTGAATGTGTATTGCAATGGAAATTAGTTTAAAAAGTGAGTTCTTAGCAGAGAGTGAAGTGTAAAAGGAAAAGCATCTGTGTCCTGAAGTCTAGTATGGTATGGAGAGCAATCTTTGTGGCATTTGTAAGGCTTCGGGTTTGGGGTTTTTGAATTAACAAAATATGTCCTGATAGAAGGGCCCTTAAAGAGACCTAGGTATTATATGGGTCCTTCATGACTATGATAACAGTTCTTTAACGTACTGATACTGAGGTAGGACAGTTTGCACAAGTTTGATTAGACCCATCAAAATCACTCCGTGCTTCTTGTATCTAACCCCAACTCCATAAGTTATTCAGGTGCTGCACAGGCAACGCACAATACTGCATCAAAGCTTTGCTTAATGGCCAGAGACAACTTCTGAAGCAGAACACTATAAAAATGGTTCCTTACAGAGGCAGACCATATCTAAGAAATGATGCTGTGGCAAATATGGAATTTTATCTGAATGAGGTGCAAAAATAGGTGCCCTTAAATGCACAGAATGTCTTGTTTCTAATCCTGCAGACAAGTGGTAGCTCGTTGTCAACCATCTGGGGAAAATGTTTCAAAAATCAAATCAGTTCTTGGTTTTTGTCCTCTCATAATGAAAGTAAACTGTACTAAATTTCATGAAAAGATGGCTATGTACATACACACTATTAGACTGGTCCACAGTAGAAACAGACTGATGTCAATGATTTAAATGATTTCATTCCTAAACCAAGCACTCCTCCCTGCCCTGTATCCTGCGAAATGTTATCCAAATGATAAGAAACAATTTAAGAATTTAAGCATAACAGGACTGGTGTCTTGAGCTACACTAACATGCTCTAGATCTGGAGCTTATTTAAGATTTATCACTCTCCAATTACAGCATCAGGTGTTGCCCATTTTGAGGAAAGACACGGCTTTCCTTCTAGGGAATATACAAATCCATTCTCAGTCCATTTAATCTTTGTCAGCGCTAAAATCCTCCATTTCATCCTCCTGTCTCTCTAGGGTTCTTTTGTTAGCCACACTTGCAATCACTACATAGCATATGCACTCAGAATAACTACTTAATGGTAGGTATTAAATCCACATATAGAGCAGAATGTTTTGGCAAAAGCTTTAGCACTGGGGAATCCCGACTCCTGGTGCCAAGATGATGATTTGTTAGCTCGACCTCTGCTGTAACAATTAATGTTCTGGCATACTGTGCCACTGGTGGAAAGCATGAACTGCTGCCAAACTGGGACCAGGCCAGCGTTTCCCCATTTATACTGAATGAGCAGCCCTGTAAAATACCTCCTTCATTCTGAAATTCCATATATAAAGCACATCTCTCACAATAAACAGCAGTGTAAAATCTTGTTTGTCCTTTACAGAAGTGCAGCTCCCAGTCTGAAGTGAACAGCAGGGAATTTAAACAGTCTGCCTGAATTACTTCAAATACTTGTAATATAAAAATATTAACTAGATTTGCCAATCATAATTCCAGTTGGCCTGAAGTTCTGGTTCTCAAGTTCTTGGTTTTTCATCAGTGATGATAACCTGGTTTCTTTTATTGCTCCAAAGACTCTGCTTTGGTTTGAAAAGCCAGCACAAACCAGATCTATAGACTTACGTGCATGGAGGTCAGTGCTGTTTTTCCTACTTGTAACATTTTCTATTTTATGATAACCCCTTGATGTTCACGGGGGTTATAGAGCATAAGTAATGCAAAATTGGTTAAGTTCTAGCTCAGAATCCTCATGAACCATCAAACACAATTATGTACTAGTTTGCACTTTTACATTATTACCAACTGAATAATGTCCTAAATAGATAAGATTCTTTGAGCTCAGAATTTCTTGGAATTTGGGATCTATTTTGACTTAAATTGATTCAGTATATAAAGCAGCATATGCATTAAATTTTTGTGACTATCTACTGATATATATCTAGGGACTTATTGTCAGTAATTTGTACTTTAAAAGTAATGAGATTACAGCTGTAAACATTCAAACTTCAATGCTTTTACATATATATTTCAATTATCATGTTCTATTGAAAAGCAACCTTGAGCTGCAGTGATTTCAGGTACCATTTGTCTTCAGGCTCCATTTTCACAGTCTGGAGTGGTAGGACACTCTGAACCGGTTCCTCATCAACAGTTTTAGGATCTGCGACCTAAAAACCAAGAATGTTTATGGCCCCAGCTCAACCAGACGAAAGGATTTAAAAGTCTTGAGGAAAGAATGAGAAAAAAAATGCCTCCTAGTAAAGCTAAAATGCTAAGGTTAGGCAGTATATAATAGATAACAATAAAAATGAATGGCTAAAATAGAAAATGAAAAAGGAAACAAACCCCCAATTAACAGTGTTGTGGTAGTAGGGAGTATTCCTTCTACTTTTAGGAAGAAGAGAGGAAAAGAAAATTGCAGGACATATGCAGCACAGAAACCTACTTATAACTCTCAAATGTCTGGGTTTCTCCATTTATAAGAGAGCCAGTGGATGTACCTAATAACAGAAAACCAACTAGACAATCATCATTGTCTAAGCAATCAGCCAGTGTACCAAGATACTGATGGATGACCCACATCATAGCAAAGTCTTGAACAAAAGAGTAATGGGGAAAAAGATGGCAAAACACGGTAGAATTGCTAGAAAAGTAGCTGCAGAACTAAAGTATCTAATCCACATAGCCTGGCAACAATATCAAACAACTTGTGCGAAATAGCAAGCCCACAAACAAGCACAACATTTTCCTATAGCCACAGTCAAGTGGTTGCAGAATGGCCGGAAATCACATCTGAGCAATTTTTTTTAAGGGTGGCTGCTGGCACTACAGATTTTGAAGCCAAGAGACACTATCGTAAATATGGCAATAATGAACCTTTTTCTTGAAAGCATCAAACTTTTTTGAAAGTTCACCAAAAAACAATGTTTTTTTATTTTATTTTATTTATACTTGTATTGTCCCAACTTATCCTGCTAAGTACTATAGCAGGTATGACCTCAGTTAAGTGTGCAGTTAGGCAGTGTCACCATAAAGAGACTACAGCTAACTATGTGTCGGGCTCATGCTTGTGGGAGAAGTACCTACGTACCCTGGCTAACAGAGGAGAACTTGCTAACTAACTGAGAAGATACTTGTGACCAAGAGAATTATTCACTGAAAATCATAATGCTGAAATCGGTGTGAAGGAAGCGTTAAATCCTTCTAGGGAGCTAAGCCTCTCATCTTTGGGGGTGAGAGATTAGAACAACTAGGAAAAGGTAGGTAGGGTCTATTGCTGAGTTTTCAGGTGATGTCATTGCTCAAAAAGGCGACGTAGATTCTATTAGTTGTGACTAGAAAAGTTGACAAATTAAAAGTTACCACACAGGTTTCCTGAACTGTGGATAGATACAGCTTTGCAGCCAGTAAGATGTTTTTGGTGGAACCAACTGACTCACTGTATTGATAGTTTACTGGGCAGGTAAAGCATACTTCTACATTATCTCTTTGAAAGAGGAACAGGACACAACCTCTGCCAGCATTTTTTGTGAACTATTCTATTAATACCAATCAAATTGAGAAAATGATCAAATGAAATTGCATTTTGAGCATCATAAGCTGTGTAATGCCTATTCTGTTAAATTGAGGCCCATAATTGCTTCTCTACTGAAAAGATACAACAAAGACAGCAATCATGGCATGTCATTATCCCAGACTAGAAAACCGGCCTTTGCAGTGAGGACTTCAAAGGCTTGTGGTTCTCGAATTGCATTTGGCTGCTATTGTTGAAGCGCAGGCAATCTTGATTAGGTGTTTACACTGAGGCAAGGCGCAGTGCACAGAGAGTCTGAGTGCCTTGGTCTAGAGCCATTAAAAAATTGTACATTATGTTCCTTGCTTTGAAGTAAGGGGCTTGTAGGTAGGAAAGCAACTCATATTGAGTACAGCTGAGCTAGATTGGGCCACTACTTCTCTCTCTTTCTCTCGCTCTCTCTCAAAGAAACTCATCATCAGGTTCTTAAAGAATCAGGCAACACTGCAAAGAACTTGATGCTTTATAAAATGCTATATAAATTAGTAAATATACAGATCAACACATTTATGGTATGTTTTGGTACATACAGCCTACTGGCTGTATGCACAGAGATAACAGCTGTAGATCTTGCAAAAATGAGGCTGCAAATATTATACCTATTGTTATGTCAGTTGAAAAAAGCCATAAGCAAAGTTCTTATTTCAATGTAAACACTATTTCACTACCACAGTACTTGACAGCCAACAGTGACTGTATCAATAAAACCAGCTTCAACATCCTGCAAAGCTCAAATTAATCCAGTTACAGTATTCAGAACATTTGATCGCTTCAGCAGAAGACAAATGGCTTGTTTCTTTGCATACTTGGTGTTTTTGCACTTTCGCTACAGTTTTCCAGGTGAGGTGACCAAAGTTGGCTCATGGGCCAGATCTGGGCAACAAGATGTTTCCGTCAGGCCTTCTTTCGCCCCTTCCAACAAGACGGAGCAACGGATGTCTCGATTAAGAACAAGAGAGGTAAGTGGTTCTTCCTATGCCAACCCACAGCAAACATAAAGCTAGCTGACAGCAGGTGGTGATGCTGTTGCGGCTGTATCAACTTCTCAAGGAAAAACCCACACCTTTCTACACACATGCTCTCTGGCTCCTGCTATGTCACAACTCTGCCGTCCCCACGGCTACTTCAGCAAGGTAATCTCAGAACATCGCCCTGATTTTAACAGGGCTTTTTTTTCTATTCCATATCTTCAAATAGTGTCTACACAATGAAGTCCTGATCCCTGGCTCCAATACTTACATACGAAACATTTTCAGAATTCCCCAAATAGTAAACATAATCATATCAACACAGCTTTAATTAGCATCAATCTATGCTAATTATTTTTACCATCAACCAAATTATAACTGAAAAAAACAAGTGCTCTTAATAGCTCTGCTAGAAAAAAGCTTGTCCACTGTTACACTCATTGTAATGTAGTCAGCAGATGCCCTCTAGTGTTGTGTCAACTGTTCATTAGCCTTGGAAAATGTGTCACTTGAAGCAGAAAGTCTCTGTAGTTTTGCAAGTTAAGAATTTTCTATGCTACAACTCATGGTGTGATAAATGACTCCCACTTCCCACATAATAAGTAGCAAGTAAAAGCACAAACTCATGTATAATGGTTCATTAGGAACTGTAATTACATTTCCACTTAATCCTTAATACAAGTTGGCTGACATTTTGCAGTCAATCAAAAGAACGCTAGGCCCTTCAAATCCAAGTACTGTACATGACTAGTATCTGCTGCCTGATTTCAAATATAAGGTTTGGTCTGGTGGAGAAAGCAAGCAGGGGGAAAGGGTTGTCTGACCCCCCTAAATCTGCCACGTTTCTTAGATATTCCTACATGTGTGGCCCTAAATGACAGTGGTAAGCAAAAGCGTGCATGGCTCTTGAAAGCAGTGTGACCACAATGTGTTTTCTGGTTCTCAAACTCAATTGTAACTTCACATATACTTTTTTTTTAAATGATCAATGCAGGTGGAAAAACAGCGTTTTAAGCTGAAGGTGACATCGAGTTTTCCTACTTCAGTCAAAAAAATTGCTAGTGTTCTTGTTATTAGACGCATTGCTGCATTGAGCAAAACTCACGTTGGCCAAGCAGAGAAAAATCAGAGGCAGCGAAAAAAGAACCCCTGATTAAGGTGCAATGTAGATCCCATAGGAAGGAAGTAATCATTTCTTTACCATCAAGACTAAAAACTAGTGAGATATCACCTCTGTGACCATGCAGACATGCTTCATGGCCAAGAATATATGTAGCTTAAATAGGCTTGGAACAAGCCCATTCCTGGGGTTACGAGTACCTGAGGACTGGACAATAATTCCATAAAGGGTGAACAAGATTCACCTATTATAGGAAATAATAATTTATCAGTTGCATGACGGATTGTAAATCTACTTAGCTCCTCTGCAAACCTCATGCAGCTATGCCATTTTAACACTAGACAGTCCTCATTTTATACCATTAGAAAACATGTGTAAGTTACCTACCTGCTTTTGAAGAATTTCTTGTTTTTTACTGTGTAATTGAAGATAGGAGTTTATCTTCTCTGAACGTAATCCTAAGGTCCGTTTATTTTTTTCCACAAAGTCTTTTTTTGCTCTTTGTGGTCGATCTTTTTGAATCTGAAGGGAAAAAGCACTGCCATATGTACTGGGACTATCTTTGAAATGACAGCCACCTGCAGATTCCTCCCCTTTGGTATTGAGCCTAAAAGGTTCATTGCTGACCACGGCATTTGGCTCATGAAAACTTAGTAATTCTGTACCAAACTCTGAGAATGAATCTTGTGACTTTGCCTCCTGTTGATTCTTTTCTTCTGGGGAGCCATTGGAATGGAGGTAAAATGAAGCTTCTGAGAAGTCCACACTGCTTCCTCTAGCAACTTGGCATGCTTTTTCTGCCTCAGAAAATTCTGCTACCTCTTTTAAGTTTTTCCAATTAGGATTGTATCTTAGGTTGAAATATTTGTCCACAGGCTGTTGTTCCCTACTTAAAAAAGAAACACAAAATTATTTATTTATAATTTGTGTAAATTCTGTGTTTTTGCAGTGTGTAATTTCAGTTTTATCAAATATTTTTTATTAGAAAATTAAGGCAAGGCCTCCTCTTCATTTTTAATTTTCATTACCAGTGAATGATAAATTGGCCTAACGTTCAGATCACAGTAGAATACAATCTTTATCCTAAATTTAAAATAGAAATCGTAAGTACTAGTAGAATCAACTAAAAGAGGAAAATATTATAACATACTGCTTCTGTTGTTTCCTTTAGAGTGATGTAGCCTACAAAGGATAGAATGTGTTGCTCATCCTTCAGAGACTCTGCTGTGTGAAAGAAAAGTGATATTCCCGGTAAAATCCCTCTCTCAGATATCAGTAGAACTGCCTGTCAAAACAAGACCAGCCTACAGCTCTGTACTTTTATTCTCTCTCCTCATTCCTATGAAACATCATGATGTTTCAATAAAAAACTCTCTGTTAAAGACACTTAATAAAAAAACAGGCTGTAATTGAGATAAGTGTAGAAAAAATAGAAATGTTTATGGGTTTGGCTTTTTTTTTTTTTAAACAAGTGTCCAAAGCGTTGCTCTGAACTACATTTGTAATAATGCAAACAAACATGGTCTGCCTTAACAATATCACAATTGTTTCTGTTTATGATTTACAGCCTCATCCAACAGGAGGAAAACCAACTGCAGGAGCCAAATGCCTACAAATTGGCTTCCAGGAGAGATGCGGGCAATGGCAGGAGTAAGGAGCATGGGAGAAAAAAAGCTTTTAACGTTGTTTTTTCTTAGCTGGACCTGCAGTATAGTCCTGGTTTCTTGGACACTGACAAATGGTGAGCCTTTCAAAGTGACATTTATACGCATTGAAACCTGGTTGACTCTCCAGCCCCAATTAAAAGAAATGTACTGATCTGCTGGATTCTCCAAACTGTGGGATTAACATTTCCAGAAATCATTTATTCATCCTTTCTAAATTAGTTACATGCTTACGTCTATATTTGAAGTGGCTCCTAATTATAAAATAACCTGTTTCTCTCACCATGCTTTTCATTTCAAGTAAGTATTGGCGCCGTGGTATCCTGTATACTAGAGATTAGATGATTTACATCAGTGAAAACATTATTATTCCTAGTTGTCATACACCACAGGTAAACAGAAATAGGTGATCATATTTTGAAACGAGTACAGAAATATGTGATATAATTGCAATGATTCAAATAACAGAGTATAATGCCAAAGAGTTCTATTGTGCTGAAATGTGTGCACAGCAGCTCAATTGTATTTTGCAGGGCCAGGTCACCGCACGGGAACAAAATGAGTGTGAAGAGCTCCTTCATCTCTAATCATCTGCAGACAAAAAGTGCACCTTTTATTCCTCCCCCCCCAACTTGATATAAAGGTTAGATGGACTCTGTACTCATCAACAAAAGTGTTGTATGTAGACAACAGATGCAGCGTTTCCTCTTCAAATTCCGAGGTTAGTAATGGATGTAGAGAGGGGGTTTCATATGTATATGCTGTGATATTTGCTCCAGTTAATGGACTGTATTTGAGTACTTACTGGGCTAAGTTCAAACAAAATAAAATCAAATTTCCATTTAATGAAGAGCCTCACATTCAGCATAGTATTCAGTCAAAAAAATTACTAAAAATTAGAGCATGTTTCTAGTACAATTAACATCATTTGCACTCACAATAAAATATTCAATAACTGACCATTTTGCCTGTTGAGGAGGTGAATAAAAGCATGCTATTAATCATTTAGCCTTCATTTGTTTGCCATTTTATTTTAAGTAGACAATTAAATTGAAACTGCACATTATTATTACTTCAGGTTTAATTTAATCCCTTTAAACTTGAGAATTATTCCCAATTTATACAGTGTTAAACCTTTTATGCATATGACAGCAAATTAAATTTTATTTTATGTACCAAGTTAACGCTTTCTAAAGAATGTTGAAAGGTGATGGTAACCCTGGAAATTTTAATTTTAGATTTATGCAGCTATAAGGACAAAACTGCATTGATTCAACCCAGCAATTTGTGCCTGGAGTTTTCCTGCATTAAGTGGCGTGGTTTGCTCAGCACAGGTCTTTCAATAAGGAAGGAAAAAAGTATGTGTTGGTACTGGTCTTTGTTTTCTTTCTGGTCTTTTTCCACAGCCCAGCTCCAGGAACCTTCTAGCTCCTGATCTCGGAGCTGCTGCACCTTCTGAAGGTCTGACAGATACAGACAGCCAGTGTGCGGGGAGCCGATACAGATCTGTGAGGGCTGCTTTCTTTTCCATCTTACCCCTCCTGCACTGGTGTTTCAGCCAACATAACAAACAGTTGAGGCTACATTGGAGAAAGGGTACAATAATTATGACTGTGGGTAAGATGAAACAGTATATCTCTGTGTGTAACTAAATCTGTAGGTGCTCCTAATACCACTTGGGCAATGTAAATTGGTCTTGAATATGTATATTCTGCATAAGGTTTTAAAGTGTCAGAAGTATTCTACTCATCTACTAAAATCCTATGCCTTACCTTCCATTACCTTCATCCTTCTGTATTTCTTTTGCGTATTGATTTGTGTCGTACTCAGCTCCTTCTTGTTCTTTTAAACTCCCCTCCTCCAAGCTGTCTTCTTCTAAGCTGTCATTCTCCAACTCATCAGAATACAGTCCTACCAGCTCTTCATTTTCACGAATCCACTGCTGCAGTTCTAACTGGTACTGCCTCTCCTGAACAAGACTTTCAGAATCAGACTCTTGGGAGTCATGTGAACTTGAGGTAAAGCCCCCTTTGTTTACAGATGGCCTTTTCCAGTTTGCAGGATGAAAATCAGGTTGCACGGGTAGGCTTTGGGGAAAAGGTTTTTTACTCATGTTGCAAGTGCGTGGAGAAGAAACTGAAATGTACTTTGTAACTGAAGAATTCATTCCATGTTTTGCAGTGATGGTATACACCAGTCCTGTATTTGGAAAACATGAGAGTAAACATAAAAAGGTTGTTCACTCTATGATCATGATTGTATTTGTTAAAAGCTGGAATTGTGAGTAGTATCATTGGCTTGGGCTCAGAATTTGATCTTCTATAGTTAAAACAATTCTGTACTCTCATCAGTTACACTGATTTTCCTGTAATCAGGTATTATCAAGGCCCCTATACAGCAACTGCATGACTTACTGGTATGAAACCTACCTTAAACTATTAGTGGTGACAAAGCTAATTGTGTGTAAACAGCTTATGAAAATGAAGCTAAGACAAGGCAGCAAAATTTTAACTGTTAAATCTGAGAGGTGAAAGAAATTTTGTATGTTCTCTTTATTCAACTTTATTCCACCTTGACATGTAAGCTATGAGGAAGAAAGTGTGTGATAGAGAAGAACACAGTGAAAAGAACCAGAACACTTCTTAGAGTAGAAAGACAGTTTCTTTTCATTTGATTGCATTTAAATGTTCCTAGTCATTTTCACCACGTGATACTTACAAGGTAAAGTGTTTGGGCGTCAGTGTTTTGTGAAGAAATGTCAGTTCCAGTGCACACAGTGTGACCAATCTGTTTAAAGGAACATGGTGAGTTGCACTTTAATACATGGGCGACTTGTTAAGATACGGAAATGACAAATATAATTCCTAATTTTTCGGGGTTAGCAGTGCTTGTGCACACATACAGGTTTACCCTCCGGGAGGCCATTCACCCCTTGGACGGATGCCTGTATCCGATCGCTGATGGGAGGCAGCCGGGAGAGGAAAGCCTGGCAGCAGCAAAGAAGCTTTCGCTGGAAAGTGCCTCTCCGTGAGGCAGCGAGGGAGGCAAGCCCTTGCCTGTAACCCCCGGCCAGGAGCCTCTCCCCGGCCTGAAGGCAGGCCTTCAGCCCCCCTCAGAAGCGACCCCCCAGAGGCCTCGCCCCCAAATCCCTTCACCCCAAGCCTCCTCACCCCAAATCCCTCACTCCAAGATCCCTCACCCCGAATCTCTCACTCCAAGTCCCCTCGCACCGAATCCTCTCGTCCCCCGTCCCCTCNTTACCATTGTGCAGGTGAGGAACTAAGGCAAAGTCCTATCCAGGGGGAACAACCTTTTTTTAAAATATTTTGGACATCAGGGTGCTGTCGTGCTTGGTTAAATCCAGCTGGATGTCCAGGTATAGGGTAAGAACGAGATAATGCAAGTCCCAGTTGGTTTGCAGCTTCCATGGTTGCAGAGGAGGTGGCCAAAGCATCACGTGACTATCTTCGTATCCTGCAGGCCTCGGGGCTAATTGCGTTTTCCCTTGCCGGGACCCTAATTGCTGACAGGACCTGAGATGGGATTGATGAGGTTTGTTTCTGGCAGTGGTTAATTAAGTCCCCTGAGGATTACAGGTAAATCAGTGTGTCCATTGCTAATAGATTTCTAGGAGCACCAGTCCCACTACCTGCCCCAGAGTTTAAGGAAAACCAGTCCCAATTGTTTTTTGGATTGAGGGTTGCTGACTACTTCTGCTCCTTGAAATCATTCTGATATCTGAATGCTGGATGATCAGTATCAGGGAACAGTGGTGTTTCTGCCCGTTGCTATACGTTTGTTTCCTTCCCACATCTGAACACCTTCTCACTGATTGCAATGTTTTTGTCTCTTGGATCCTTCTGCGCTGTTTCCACATATTGTTCTGTTACATACTGCACGTTGGACTTCTGATTGGCAACTGAAAGATAAACACACATTTATTACTGATTTTTTTAAAGGGGGTGTGTGTACCTGATTGACATACATATTAATTAGACTGTTGCAGAACGATAAAAGATGACATGCATCCCTAGGAATTGTTAGGGCATCCATGGCAGCAAAGACTGAGGTGCATGATGTGATCTAATGCAAGTTGCACAATACTCAAGGCACTAGTTTGTACAAGAAGTGGTTTAAATACTTCCTATTACAAAATATTTCAAAAAGAAGGAAAGTTTTGAAAATATTTTGACAACAATTATGACCCCCTTTTCTTTTAATACTGTTTAGAAGCTGCAAGAAACTCATGTTCAAAAATGGTGGCAAAGGTCCCTCATTCTTTTCATCTGGGCTTATTCACCTGCTGGAAATTATTTTCATTTTGTACAGTTCCACATCACTCTTGCTGAAGCTACAATATCTGTGGTAGGTGTCCAGGTATAACAGGTTTGGGTTTAGAATATTCAGGTTTAAAATGTGCAATTTGTAAACATCTCCATATAGTAAGACTGACTGCAATCTGCTCTGGCTGTGGTCAGTAGCAATGCTCTAATAGGAATTAGTTTATGTTGGTTAAAGCTTTTTACCTTGTCCATTCTTCTCGTGGCCCGGACTGTCTTCATTAGATTTGGATTTATAACTCTCCAGTGTCTGCTCTGAAGTATCATTTTCTGTGCAGAAAACAAATGTAATTAAGACGATGAGAGATTTTTCCATCACTCTTCCTCACTCTCTGCCTTGAGCATAAAAATCCCAAGAGACTAGTTACAAAATGGGCATTCAATCACCCTGATCATCTAAGAGAGATGCCTAAGACAACAATTTCGTTGGCTTTTGTGGCATTTCGTGTCAGCTGAAGTGTGGCCCAAAGCTGTCAGTTACAGGCACTCTTCAGCAGTTTTTTGCAACAAGTCACAGTCACTGTCTATGGGAGAAAGACATTTAATCGGTGGCTGGAGGAGTTGAGTCTTCTCTGTTCAACAGACGTCTCAGCTCTCCAGCCCCTCTGGATAAAGCAGTGTCAGCAGTTGCTCGGACAGGGCCATCACCCACCTCTTTTCCACACTCCATGAGCTTTTTTCAGCTTCCTCATAAAAAGCAGGACAATGACGAGCAGCACGAAAATCAGAGCAGCCACTAAGATTGGCAGCAGGAGGTTATTCTGTTTCTTTTTGATGCCTTCAGACTTCAGATCTTGCTCTGTAAAAGAGGCAGGTGTATGTTTTTGTTGTTAAATAGCTTCCTATGAGTCTCTGGTAATTAGGAGAAGAATGATGGATCCTGGACCAGGCCAGATGAACATGGTATGCGAGCAGAAGTCACCTTATTTGACTTAATTATAGGATGAGAGGTCAAATTTTTTCTTGTATGAACAATAAGAATGTATTGAAATCAGTGGACCCGTGCTCTGGCACAACAAACAGTAAAATTTAGTTTTTTCTAGTTGATAAAAATGCTTGTGTTTCTGTGGTCTCTCCCCAAGGCTGCAAGCCAGCATTACCCTGCTGTACTGACAAAAGGTTTGGAGGTAGATACGTGGCCAGAGAGAACCAGCCCAGTGTAAGAAAAGCTCATGGCATGTTTGGAAGCTGTCACTAAAGAGTTCGTACCGAAGGTGACGATGGAAATCACAGTTGCATTTTCACTTGGTAGTGAGGCTTCTGTGCTGGAAAGTTCCTCTTCTGTGACATTGCCACTGAATAATGCTGGTTCAGTCCCTGGAGGAATGGAAAGGGGAACACTATTTCTCTGAAGGGAAAAGGAATGCTTAAAACATGCGTATTTTCCTTTTTGCTTGCAAAAGTGTGAACGAGCATGGATCCTTTTCCTTAAGGGAGATTTTTTTTTTATTTATTCATATCCTTGACTACTATTTTACTGTCTTCATAGCTCACAGTGGTGCAGTCACCCAGTGTGAGAATCCCCGTCCTTTGCCATCACTACACCATGTCTGATGATGTGAGGTCGTACCGTTGGGGATGTGGTAACTCGATGAACCAGCCAATTCTTCCTCTCCTGCTGCAGCTGATGTTACTTCGGACCCTGTGCAAACAGACAGGTGAGTTCTGACTTTCTGATGCATACAGACAATATATCTTTATTGTTAACATTGATTTGTTAAAACAATAAAGCGTGCTGTGCCTACCAAAATTTTACATTCATAGGAGAACTAAACAAGGGAAGATTTACACTAGGTATAAGGAAGAAATGTTTTACAATGAAGGTGGTGAGACACTGGTCTGGAGAGGTTGTACCTGGAAACATTCAAGTTCAGGTTGGACAGGGCTCAGCAACCTGATGTAGCTGAAGATGTCCCTGCTTACGGCCAGGCGGTTAGACTAGATGGCCTTTAAAAGTCCCTTCCAACCCAAACCATTCTACGATTCTATCTAAACACACCAAGTGAAAGTCCTGTTGAAAGAGTCAAGCTTTCAATCTATGTTTATCAACGTATGTACAAATTGTTTATCAGGATGTAGCCATTCGGCGATGTTTGTAGTCACTGGTGTAGCACTTTCAAACATACATAAACAAAGAGTTAATGTATTGCTACAACAGCCGATTGATTTTTCACTGCAGGGCCGGTCACACCAAGCAGGCACCTTGGCCCCTTTGCACCTTTGGTGGGTTTTGGCCAACCCATTTGGGCAGTGGAGCTCATCATTCTGCTGGGAACAACTCCTCAGCCCAGCAACTGGGACCTGCAGCCTGCTCTGTGCAGAGAGAACCGCAGTTTCACAGTGCCACCTAGTGCAACCTTCAAAGGAAAGCCCAGCCTGGGCACACACCATCCTGTGACAGCGACTGCTCTGGCCACTGATGTTCTGCATCTATGGGGAGAGACTTTGCTTTCATGGCTATAAAACTGAGGGCTCCCCCCCCACCAAGCAAGAAACACCGTGTTTTATGTTACGCGCTTGCTTGTAAAGTGGAATGTAACTCTGCTCTCAGTAGCATTTCTGTCCTGGTTTGGTAAATTCGTGTAACTAAGACCAAACTTACAAGTAGATGTGACATTGGGTCGGAGGATTTGCCGGGTTGGTGTTGACACTGAGTTGGTAACTACTGGATCCTCTGGCACTGCAGAAGGGACGGTTGGTTGTTCGGATCCTAAAGGAAACCCCCACCCCAAAACACAAAACAAAAATCAGAAGAGGTACTTTGCCATTGAACTGATTCATGAAAAAAGGAACCATACTCTGGTGTGCTTTGTGCTCTGGACTGTTTGTGTGCTTTGTCTGATCTGTGGTTAGACTTACAGTCCTACCCTCCCACCTTTGGCTCTGAACATATTTAATGCTATGAAACGAGGGGAAAAAAGAAAGTGAAACCCTTACCAGTGTGTTGTGGGTAGCTTGGAGCGGAGGCCGTGCTGCAGTTCAGATCTGACTGTGCTGCGGTCACTGGGGTAAAAAACAAAGTGGTTCTGAAGGCTGAGCAAAATATCCCCTAGCACTGATGGCAACTGCTCTTTTGCAGCCCTAGCTCTAGGTAAAGGCAGTGTACGATATTTTCTGTGACAGATGCTGTATTTATCTGACCTATGCATTAATTTAAAAAAGGCCAAGTAATTAATTCCTACCTGTAAGTTGCTCGTTCTCAGAGACACGTGTATCCGCCTCTAACACTGCTGATGCAGGATTTGTCACTGAAAAAACCCAACAACAGTACAACTTTTAGAGCAGAACCATTTGTTGAATCATGCAATCTAAGGAAGAACAAGGTAAGAATAATTAGATCTATCCTAAGGATGAGAAGATGGGCAGAAGGCAAACTCAAGAATTATTAGACAAGCAGCTTCAGTGTTAATTTACAATATTTACACCCAGTTTGCTTTCCAGGTGGATGCGTCTAACATGCAGAAGACAGGGGAAGCTCACAGCTTCTTGAGAAGATAAACCTTGAACTGTGTTTAAAACATCACCTGAATTCTAGCAGCAGCACTGGGGAACTGACCTGCTTGGGTGACTGTGGCTTAATGTTTAATGAATTTTAAGGTAGTTAAGACGCAGGAAAAAGCCCCCACATCTTAGTTTGGAGTTCTTTTGCCTCAGGTAGCCCTCTCACTTAAAAATACATTTATGGGCTTCAGGTTTGCATGTGTATCTGCATAACTTTCACCACCTCGGAAAGGTAAAATGGCATAGCCACTGCTGAAAGAGCCTGCAGTACCCAGCCTAGGGAGGTCCTCAAACTGGAAAGATGCCATCAGCTTCTCTTCTCCTAGTGCTTGGTGGCGGGCGACACAGCTCACTGTCGAATTGGGCCCATAGGCGAGGACTCTCAGCGTGCTGGTTGTGGTCCATTTCTTCCCATCAGCTTCTAACTTGTGCTTAGTGTCACCTATACACCCATTGGAGGAAAACATTTAAGTGCTTTCTAGTCAAGAGCAATTTAATGAAAAACCTTCCAGGCGCAATCTGCATTACTTTGCTGTGCTAAAGCAGCGCATGATTACTGTGCACAAGTGGTTCATTGTGTAAATGGATTATATGGGAGCCCAAAGGCAGCAAGGTCATGTTTTCTTCCTCGGCAGTTGTTTAAGTGCAGACCTCACTGCACCTCCTGCGCTCAACCCAAAGCCTCCGCTCCTTGACATGACTCGCGTGGGCAAATTCCCCTGCAGGACTGCAGCCAAACATCCAAACACCCACCGGCTCTTTTGGTCCTTGCTGAACAGAATAAATTGCTTTGCTGCATGCCACAGGCACGCACGGCCCGCAGTGGGGAGCCTCAGGGCAAGGACCTGCTGTTTTGCAGTGTGACCGAGGTCTAGAAAAGTTCTGATTCTACTATGTGATATCCAAGGGCATTGCATTTATGTCTTAGTAGCTGTGGATTTGTTACCCTAAACATAAAAAGAAGTTGTGCAATATTTGTGCATGTTGATAAGTATAAGCAATAAATATTGATGTGCCATATTTACATTTGTAATAAATAAACATTTATATAACTATGAAATCTGTGCAAGTCCTCCATCGTCCATACAATGCAGGTTTGACCCTTTTTCTTTTATAGCTGGGGGAAGTCAAACAACAAGGATTAATTGCTTTGCTATAAGGAATTATAATACATATGTGACACATATGTGTCTGATGCAGTTTCTAGTCCTGTAGGTAATACTGACTTCTACTCATTTATATGAAAGGGAAAAATAAAAGTGTATTTCCTGTGACACAGAGTTTGAACAGCTGTGGTGGAGAAGGAGGTTTTTTCAGAAGTTTACTTTTAATGACTATGGTGGTACAATCATTTCTACTGTTTATAATGTAGAGGTTCTCTGGAAACAAACCCACGTTACCCTTGGTAGCACCCTTAAATGAAAAAAATTTTCTTGTTTCCAAATTAGCCTTTACAGATAACTTGCTGTATCGCACAGACCAGTATTCCTCAGCTCTCTTTTCCCCAGCAGTGTCACGTAAGAGCTCAAAATGATTTCAAAGTGGTTTTGCTAGGAAGAAAATAATCTTTGTCAGCAAGGGCTCAGTAATTACAGCTGGTTCGCCCCTGCTGAGCCCTGGTGGAACTGAGGTGCTGCCAGTAATTAAGATGTATTAGCTATTTTCTGATTAGTATAAATATTTGCAGCAAGTGATTAACGCTGAGAATGGAAGGGGGAGAAAGGGGTGTTGCTCAGTCACCTTCAAAAAAAAAAAGGAAAGGCGCCCGCAGAAAGCTTAAATTTTAACGTTTCAATTGGTGTCTGCCACCAGCAGGCCTCAAGCAGGCCAGAGGGTGATACGGGCACCTCTTCATGCAAATATTCCTTCCCCCGAAAAGCAGCTGCAGGTGAAGGCGGTCATCAGGCCCAGCAGCGGCCTTGTCCCGCTTGATTGCCCCCCCAGCTGGTGGGGGGCGAGGCCAGAGGGCCCCTGCTGGCCAGGCTGGCTCTCATGGCTGACAGGGCTGATGCTACAAAGACCAGCAGGAGAGTAAAGGTAAGCACGGGTTTTTTTTGTTAAAATAAGTGGCAAAACACAGGGTTGGCTTTGTGTGTTTTGGGAGGGTGTTTAGTGTCCCAGTTGTGCGTTCTGATGTTATGAATGATATATTTTGTCAGGCCAGAACTGAGGTGGTTTCAAGTTTAAGGAAACCCCTCTTTCTGGAACACAGGGGAAAAAATGCATCTCTCCATGACTTCCTAGCTGGTCTTCTCCCAAGCCCTTCCAGTCCCCCATAGCCCAGCTCTTCCCACAGACACACAGGATTTTAGAACATGATTTTCCAATTTTTCCAAGGCCTGAGCACCTCTCCCCCTGCGATGGCAGATGGTTCTCTGCCCTGGCTTTCCTGTGGTTCCCTTGCCAGCTATGCTGCTTCCCATGAGTGCAATTCCTTTAAGCATAAGGCTTTTTTTTCCTTTAGTCTTGATTACTAGCTGTATTCAGGCCAGCACACTTCTCTTGTTTTCTAGAGCTCTGAGTTAAAAAAGACATCTTGGGGACGTGATGGGTGGGGGTGTGTGTGTGAGAAATATTCCAGGCTAAGCTTTATATATGTTGCTTGATGATGCAAAATACAAATAAGAGCTTGTTAATACGTGAGGGAAAATACATTTGCATCTATGGATGTTTTACACTGACACAGATGTGCATTTCCTCTCCTCTGTGCTACACTTAACAGCTAATAAGGTGGTTATTATTAGAGCATGGCCTTCTGAGCAGCTATTTATATGGTACACAAGTTCTATTGAGCTTTGTGGTGGCTATGTTCCTCTTCACGTGTGTCCACCCAGACCCGCAGAGACCTCTCTCCAGGGAGAGCCTTGCAGGGTGATGTGGGCTGTGGTTCCTGAGCTCTCCTCTTGCTTCTGCTCGAGAGCTCCCTGGCTACCAGGTACAACATGGAAATAGTTATGATGGATTTGTTAACTGACTTTATACTGGGGCTCTGAAAGTTGTGCCTTCAGAGTTTTGGTTTCATTTTATTTCAGTGGAATTTCACTCCAGATTCTCCAGGGGTTTAGGTGCCAAGTGGTGGTGTTCTACACTGAATCTGAGCAAAGCAGATGAGCCCTCTCCCCTGCACAAACACTGGAATTTAGGGCTGGCTTTCCTCCAAACCTGCACCACAGGGCCCAAGTTTTACTAAACGAGTGGTAGTCCCAGACGATGTGTTGCAGAAAGTGTTTCACCCGCCGGTATTTTTAAACATGCCCAAGGCTGATAAGAAATTGTTAGTAGTCAATCCCTGGTTCTTTAACACTTACCAGGGAGCTCTATGCCATTGTCCAGCAGCCAGGTAATCTGGGGCTGTGGTTTACATCCTTGGGTATGGCAATACAGCGTAATGCTTCTTCCTGTGTCTCGGGATACTTCCAGTACTGGATTAGAAGGAGCAGCTGCAGCACGAAGATTTAGAATCAGTTATAGCACACCTTTCTACTCGGCTGTATGAACAGATCATACACAGCATTATTTGGGGGGACTGAGCTAAGACCGGGATTATATTGTGTTAAGCACCATACAATTGCATGCAAAAATGCAGGTCAGAGGTTGAGGAGCTGTCTTTGTTGTTCTGCTCCTCTGGAGCAAAGCAGGTGAAGGAACTTACCTAATACCTCGACGGTCTTGTTCTCGCTTTGGAATGGAGTGCCGTAGTAGAAGCATTTATATACGCCTTCATCGTGCACTGTTACATTAGACAGTTGAATGGATAATTCATCCTCTGAATAATGGATAAGTTTGTACCTCTCATCTCTTAAAGCTGTAAGGAAAATAAACCCCAGCATGCTATGCGTGTTGGTAAATAAGAGGAAAACAGATAATCAAAGTGGTAATGAATGAGGATAGTTTTCTTTATTTAATTTTTTTTAAATTCATCTACACTTGATGTAAGGGAGTGGTTCTAGCATAGAGCATTCCTGGTGCTGCGCTGTGCAGTAAACTGAAGAAGGAGGGGGTGTGCTGCCAGCTGGAAAAATGACATGTTTTTTCCCACTTTTATTTTCAGAGAATCCTATTCCTTTGTTCCCAGGTATTACAGCAATTTGGGTTATTTAAGTGTCTAGATGGATAAACATAAGCAAACATTGGAGTGTGAGAACATGATAATGTGGTCAGAAAAGTAATAGGACCTTTGAATATAGAGCATGGAGGCATGAACTGAGGACCTTTTCCTTCTCCATTTCGCAAGCCTCTATTTGGCCTTGAAAAAATCACTTCCCCTCTTTGGGCGTATTTTGTGATACATAAATGAACACTATGGTCAGCACACACCTCTTTATTAACTGCTTATTAGTTAGCTTGTCTAATTACCTTGATTTTAATGAGACCATCTCCTAGGATATCTGTACTTTGCTGTACAGTCCCCTTTCTCTCTTGCGACTTTCTAGTCTCTGCTTCATTTTTCCTGCTGGATGACCCATGGGAGTCCTTGGGGTAAGGGGGCAAAGGGTAAGGCCAGCAAGTCACATGGGCTTTTCCCACAATTGCAGCACAGAAAGTGTAACTTTCGGCCCTTAAATTGAAATGAAACTGGGGAAGTATACCAGTCATTAGTGAAAGACCTCAAAATCTATGTTTTTAATTTTTTTTTTTACCTGAGGTCTTGCAAAAATACAGCTTTGGGAGAAAATCACAGCAGTACTATAATTTATGGAAGTGATTAAATATTAAAGGGTTTTGAAATCACCATGGTGTAAGACTTGTAGTTAGCTTGTCATTTTTTTAGCTACAGTGAGACTGGAGGGAACTGATTCATGAAGTGGTTTATTGGAGAAGCAATGTGACAGCGATTCACAGTGGTGATTCTCTAAATGAGGACTGTTTTCTTTTGTATTGCAAAAGGAAAATATTCAGTGCGTCTGGCTTATCAAGGATCCAAAAGCTTTGCAAACTGTAGTCCTTGTGGGTGTTATATCATGCATCTTACTGAAGCATAATCATGGGATGTTGAAACTATGGTTTGAATCCTCAGGTGATTTAAGACAGATACTGTTTTATTCACTTGGTTTACAGTCTACTCCTATAGATACTAGTGGATATGATCTTTCCCTAACCTTATTAAATTGCCATGTCAATTCAGCAAAACTTTATGCATCAAAAAGGGCTAGAGCCATTAAAAGATGGAGATGTTTAAAACTGGATATGGGCAGAATAAAGTGTCTCAATCCAAAACTGTTTGCATAGAAAGAGAGTGTTTGTGGCTGTAGCCAGGGCTGTAGAGAACTGGCATAAATGAAGGAATTCTTGCCTACCTCTACAGTGTAAAATGCTGAGAACATACATACAGAGAACATACATATAGGTCGAAAATAACGCCTGGAGAGTTTAAATGGGGAATGGGTTTTTTTGGAAGCCTGGATGTCCAAGGAGCCCAGGGTGGGCTGCAATGGCCCATACTGATTAGCTGTCACTGGCTCAAGCACTGAAGTTTTTTTAGATTCCATTTGAATCTAATGGTTCGTATGCATTATACTGAGAGCACAGAACTTGGGATCCTGGATTCCACAGGAAACAGTTTCTAATACATAAATGTGTGAGTCATTTAAACATGCTAAAGAACACTCATCCCGCTTGCTCTTGTAAATGAGTAAATAGCAGCAACAGTTACTTATGACATTTTCCATACAGAAATATTGGCAATACTTGCAGGAAATATTAGTGGGCTGGTTTGATGCAGGTGACAAGACCCGATGGCTGGGATTGCCAGAGCAACCAAAGAGGACCCTTGGTTCCTGGGCAGTTTCAGTGGGAGTTGGGTACCCAGTGTCATTTGGATAAATCCCAGCCATTATTATCGTTAAAACCTAAAGGCTCTGACAAGCAGGGATACTGACTCAGCACTGTACAAACAGGGAGGACCAAGGTGGTCTTCATCTTGCAGAGCTGTTGAATTTGGACCAACAGGAGGCGAGAGAAGGACAGAGAGACAAGAGGAGTAGGGAGTGGAAAGGAACACAATAATTGTAACTTTGGTTTTGTCAGCACGTATTAGAAATCACTTCTTGTTTTCAAAAAATTTCCTCTTGATGCACTACATCGAATTCCCTGATGAGCAGAGATGTGCCCAGGGCTTTCAGTCACGTCCACTCCTGTCTCTCTTGTAAGGCAAGAGTGAGTTTTTGTGCTAATCTCTTGGTGCTGGTGGTAACTACAGTTCATTGCTAAAAGCTCTAGTGCCTGACCACTCTTGTGGGGGTTTCCATTTCATCAGCTTCCTGCCAGAAAGGGGCTGAGTGTAAAACCATCTCGAGTGGTCGGGTAGCAGGTGAGTCAGCCTGGCCATGGGTGGGAGCTTGGAAAGCCCACTTTGGAGTGACCCTCCAGCCCCAAGTGGAAAGTGCTGCATTTGGTTTTCACACTTACCTCGCTGGGTGTTTAGAAAAATTGCAAACCCACGAGGGTTTAACCACTGCCGGACAGAACCCTTGTCACCGCTGAGCGTGCAGCGCAGATTGAGGTCCTCTCCTTCCTTTAGAGTTATGGTTTCACTGCCTGGAAAATGCCCTGTCAGAGATGAGAGGAAAAAACAAGTATTAAAATGGGACATGAAGTAAAGCGACAACGTTTCAACAGAGTAAGATGTCAAGTTTCCTTTTTTCAAGGGTGTCAAGAAATGTTAGGAAACTTGCCAATATGATTGTACTGATATAAATAAATCACAGTGATTAGGTCATTGCAGTCACTGCGTAAGACATTTACCAAGGGTCCGTGATCTTCATCCGCTAACATAACCAGATTTAGTTATCAAATGTTATTCCACGTGAGTCAATGAAGAATAGATAGCAGACCCATTTAATGCATGTTCTCCCTGTGTGTTAACACAAACACTAATTTTCATTATTCAACGTTCCCTTCTGGAGCTGCTGAACGTGATTTGCAAGTGTGTGCGACTGAGCAGTGAATGATCAATACCCTGAAAAATGAGGCTTTTTTATTCAGAAATTGTAACTCTGCAACTGCTTTGAACCAGCTTTGAAACTTCTTTGGATTTGGGATTCGCAAAGCTGGCCTGGCGTAGGTTACTAAAATGAAATTTCATTCTCTCGCGTCCCAGTTCATCTTACAGATGGGCAATAAAGTGTGTTTTTCTCTCCAGACATTCTAAGATATATAATACACTTTGTGAAAATATTTGATGACCTGGAATGAATTGCCTTCTTCAGAAAACAGCATGCCCTGGAGAAATTACTAAGAGCAGTGCCTGGGTCAGAGTTAAGTAAATGGCAGTAGGAGGGTTTTATTTTTCATTCCTGTTCTGCGTGTTTTGATGTTATTTTCCAGCTAGCTGTCTGCTGCAAGTTCCTACTCCATACATGAGCACTGCAGTTTGGGGAAATGAATCTCTCTGGGCTTCAGAAAAGCTTTTGATTTTCTTAGAAACATTTTAAAATATACCAGAAATGAAGCTATTGTAGGGCATTCTTGCTGGACCTAATCCTTTACCACTCACATCGAAGAAAGACTTGTATCCCTGTAAGACAGTGGTTTCCCATGGGGATCCCACGCCTCGCCCTTGAGTTGGGCACACCTGACATTGCCTGGGCCAGAGGTGGCACAGAAAAATGGACAGTGGTGCAGCTTGGGTCTCCACAAACACACCACGGACCTTTATCTTTCCTCACTATCTAAGCTTTGGAGTCTATAAGCTTGTAGAAGAAATTTCCATGTAATACCTCAGTATTTTTACTTCCAAATTTATAAGTATGCTGCTTTAGCACGATACAGGTCTGATGTCTGTCCTTACAGCACGGTGCCAAGAAACACCACAGGTTGGGTTGATGGAATTGCTGTGTACTGGGGAAGCCCTGTTGAACTTAAGGCTGGCTATAACCGATTTACCATCACATATGGGACATCAGTGCCTTTGGCTTGTATTTCCTCTTGATTCCACCTCCATTTTCTAGAATTAGCGTTCCAGCCAGTTTCTCAGGGCTTGTGACACATGGGGGTAGTTCACAGAGGAGCTGTAGCAAAAGGAAAAGCTCTTTGCAAGGGTTCCACTTGTGAAGACCTGTGTCAGGAGGTGCATGATGTTAAGGCAACCGAGAGGGCCTTGTCTGTGGTTTTCCACGGGGCCCTTCTGCGTTTTTTCATAATGATGGTTTCCTGTTGCTAACAGCCGTGAGGGGTCTTTCAAGTCGCACCTTTTGAGGTGAGAACAGCAAGACTGAACAAGAAAGTGTTCCTTGCTTATCTAAAACAGAAAAAAGCAGCCCCCAGAACAGAGCATATTTGTAATTTCCATGAGAGACCGTGGCTTCATTCAGACCATGACTCAGAGGTCAAATTTCCCTCCTTGTCTAGGGGGACAATTTGACGTGGCTGTGGTCTTCAAGCCACTGTAGCCCACCACAGTACAGTCACTGGGGTGTGGGAGCTGCTCCAGTGATTCTTGTACCATGTAGGTCCCAGGTGCCCTGGCTACCTGGAAAAATTAGTCTGGCATCAAGTACAGTGATATATCCAGCTTCTCGGCAAGAAAGGGCAACAATTCATTGCTAGAAATTGCAGGGTGCAAGTGAGCAGGATGGTCCGTGCCCCTGGTTGCTATTATTTTAGCCAACAGAAAGTGCAGAGAGAATTCGTTGTGGCAATACACAGTCAATGCATCATTTCAGAGTTATCTTTAAAACCGTAGCCTACAGAGACATCCTGTTTAATGAGTTATTTTAGACCTCTGGCTGTAGACCTGCGTGTGGGAGCCTGAACTAATTCTGATGGCCAAGAGCAGCTAGTGGTTGTGAGCATTCATCCATGCAGGAGGATGTGGCATTACTGGAGGAAGAGAGGTTGTACACTGAAACAGAGTGAAATCTGTTGATTTGGAGCAAGTCTAAAGGGCGCTACAGGTTCTCGTTCAACTGGGACAGAAGTGACAGCCCTTTAAGGCCTGGCTTCTGTTAAACACAGTCATTGGTAATAAAATACTCTAAGCATACGGTATTACAGAATGCTTTGTCGCTGTTTAGACCCTGAGATTTGATGTGGCCTCTGTTAACAAGGTGTTGGTGCGTGAGAGCATTAGCAAAGCTTCGGCAGTAGAGCTGCTGCGGTTCCTGCTCCAGCGTTTGTTAAGAAGGGAGAGGGACCATTGCTTG
>JAHREE010000438.1:734467-812123 GCA_033628505.1 Tringa tobata
AACCAGATTTAGTTATCAAATGTTATTCCACGTGAGTCAATGAAGAATAGATAGCAGACCCATTTAATGCATGTTCTCCCTGTGTGTTAACACAAACACTAATTTTCATTATTCAACGTTCCCTTCTGGAGCAGCTGAACGTGATTTGCAAGTGTGTGCGACTGAGCAGTGAATGATCAATACCCTGAAAAATGAGGCTTTTTTATTCAGAAATTGTAACTCTGCAACTGCTTTGAACCAGCTTTGAAACTTCTTTGGATTTGGGATTCGCAAAGCTGGCCTGGCGTAGGTTACTAAAATGAAATTTCATTCTCTCGCGTCCCAGTTCATCTTACAGATGGGCAATAAAGTGTGTTTTTCTCTCCAGACATTCTAAGATATATAATACACTTTGTGAAAATATTTGATGACCTGGAATGAATTGCCTTCTTCAGAAAACAGCATGCCCTGGAGAAATTACTAAGAGCAGTGCCTGGGTCAGAGTTAAGTAAATGGCAGTAGGAGGGTTTTATTTTTCATTCCTGTTCTGCGTGTTTTGATGTTATTTTCCAGCTAGCTGTCTGCTGCAAGTTCCTACTGCATACACGAGCACTGCAGTTTGGGGAAATGAATCTCTCTGGGCTTCAGAAAAGCTTTTGATTTTCTTAGAAACATTTTAAAATATACCAGAAATGAAGCTATTGTAGGGCATTCTTGCTGGACCTAATCCTTTACCACTCACATCGAAGAAAGACTTGTATCCCTGTAAGACAGTGGTTTCCCATGGGGATCCCACGCCTCGCCCTTGAGTTGGGCACACCTGACATTGCCTGGGCCAGAGGTGGCACAGAAAAATGGACAGTGGTGCAGCTTGGGTCTCCACAAACACACCACGGACCTTTATCTTTCCTCACTATCTAAGCTTTGGAGTCTATAAGCTTGTAGAAGAAATTTCCATGTAATACCTCAGTATTTTTACTTCCAAATTTATAAGTATGCTGCTTTAGCACGATACAGGTCTGATGTCTGTCCTTACAGCGCGGTGCCAAGAAACACCACAGGTTGGGTTGATGGAATTGCTGTGTACTGGGGAAGCCCTGTTGAACTTAAGACTGGCTATAACTGATTTACCATCACATATGGGACATCAGTGCCTTTGGCTTGTATTTCCTCTTGATTCCACCTCCATTTTCTAGAATTAGTGTTCCAGCCAGTTTCTCAGGGCTTGTGACACATGGGGGTAGTTCACAGAGGAGCTGTAGCAAAAGGAAAAGCTCTTTGCAAGGGTTCCACTTGTGAAGACCTGTGTCAGGAGGTGCATGATGTTAAGGCAACCGAGAGGGCCTTGTCTGTGGTTTTCCACGGGGCCCTTCTGCGTTTTTTCATAATGATGGTTTCCTGTTGCTAACAGCCGTGAGGGGTCTTTCAAGTCGCACCTTTTGAGGTGAGAACAGCAAGACTGAACAAGAAAGTGTTCCTTGCTTATCTAAAACAGAAAAAAGCAGCCCCCAGAACAGAGCATATTTGTAATTTCCATGAGAGACCGTGGCTTCATTCAGACCATGACTCAGAGGTCAAATTTCCCTCCTTGTCTAGGGGGACAATTTGACGTGGCTGTGGTCTTCAAGCTACTGTAGTCCACCACAGTACAGTCACTGGGGTGTGGGAGCTGCTCCAGTGATTCTTGTACCATGTAGGTCCCAGGTGCCCTGGCTACCTGGAAAAATTAGTCTGGCATCAAGTACAGTGATATATCCAGCTTCTCGGCAAGAAAGGGCAACAATTCATTGCTAGAAATTGCAGGGTGCAAGTGAGCAGGATGGTCCGTGCCCCTGGTTGCTATTATTTTAGCCAACAGAAAGTGCACAGAGAATTTGTTGTGGCAATACGCAGTCAATGCATCATTTCAGAGTTATCTTTAAAAACATAGCCTACAGAGACATCCTGTTTAATGAGTTATTTTAGACCTCTGGCTGCAGACCTGCGTGTGGGAGTCTGAACTAATTCTGATGGCCAAGAGCAGCTAGTGGTTGTGAGCATTCATCCATGCAGGAGGATGTGGCATTACTGGAGGAAGAGAGGTTGTACACTGAAACAGAGTGAAATCTGTTGATTTGGAGCAAGTCTAAAGGGCACTGCAGGTTCTCGTTCAACTGGGACAGAAGTGACAGCCCTTTAAGGCCTGGCTTCTGTTAAACACAGTCATTGGTAATAAAATACTCTAAGCATATGGTATTACAGAATGCTTTGTCGCTGTTTAGACCCTGAGATTTGATGTGGCCTCTGTTAACAAGGTGTTGGTGCGTGAGAGCATTAGCAAAGCTTCGGCAGTAGAGCTGCTGCGGTTCCTGCTCCAGCGTTTGTTAAGAAGGGAGAGGGACCATTGCTTGGGCCAGCGCCAGGAGGGAGCGTGCATTCCCCCGGAGAAGGTCAGGAGTGAAGCCTGCAAGGATCCCGAGCTGTAGATCGCTGTCTTGCTGCTTTCCTTACTTAAAATTAAGCCTTTCCCTATTTGACATGGTCAAATACGAAACTTACACACTGTGTATGAAAGAGAGGAGATTAGCAAAGCAGGGATAAGCTGATCCTCTAGGAGGAGTAAGGAGATTGAGCATTTAAAGTGCTTTTCATTTCCAAAATACTTTGCAAGAGCTTTCTAAATTAGTCTGACTTCTTATATGAGCCTCTTTTTACACAATGTGAAGAAAGGCATAAGCAGATATCCAAGCCATGGAAAGTAACCCATGATCTGCTATTCAAATTTAAGGGAAAATCTTTTGATTTCACTGTCGTGAGTGTGCCACCAGTTCCTAGGGTGGGAATTGGTCTCATCAATACTGGGCTTAGGAGTCCCAGAATGCTTGGGAGATTGGGTAACAAAAGAGCATTGTCAATAAGAACATGACAACAGCAAAGCAGCGCGAGGTGTGCTGGAGCTCTGGAAATCGAGTTCTCCGGCCAAGAGGAGATGGAGTAAGAGCAGGCATATTGCTTACCTTGTATCAGGAGCAGAGCCGTGACTTGCAGCACTCTGGTGAAAGTCATGTTGTGGTGTGGGCGCAGGAGGCTGGTCTGTGCTGGCTTCCTCTCTCTGTGCAGCCCGTCCCTTTTCAGCACGGGGGGAGCGGGTTTACCATGACTTCATTGCTGCTGGGGTCTCTGCCTCCTTTCCTTCCCGCAGCTGTTCCACTCTCTTCTCCCCCGTCTCACCTTTCCCACGTGTTGGTGACTGCTGAGAAATCAGTGACCTCACAGTCCCTAAAATGGAACTGGTGGGCGAGAGGACCGGGGGAACTTCACCTTGCACCCCCTCTAGCTCTGTCTCGCTCAGCGTCCCTGCGGGGGAGATGTATATGGAACAGGTAAAGAGAAATGTGGGCCCTGGGGACCTGGGCTAACCCCACCAAGGACCCCAGCTGCAATGATGTGCACTGCACAGGATTTAATTCCCCAAGGTGGGGAGGCACCCAGGAAGGCAGAGCTTATTTAGTGGACACCGTCCTAGTGCAGCCATTGGCGAGATTGCTTGAAAACCCGGCTTTGTAGTTTAAATCCCTGGAAAAATAGTCTTGCGTCGCTCTGCATCTCGTACCGCCGCGTGCACGAGAGGTTTGCATTGCTCTGCTCGCAGGGATCCCGGCAAAACAACTAACGAGTGGAAGATGATGTACTGTGTGTGGTTTGTGGCTCTCTAGGGAATGAAGGGTGTTGGTGAGGTGGTTGTGAAGGGTTTACTGAGCACCGGAGTGGAGGGATGACTATATGAAGGAGATCCCAGAGGTCTGGTGGTAGAATCTGGGTTTCCCCTGACCCCTTGCAGGGGATTATTTCAGGAGCAGTCTGGAGCATAGTGAAGCTTTTTGTGTCTCCTGGGTGCATGATGCCCAGTAACACCACAAGGTTTATCCAAGCCTGTTGTAGGCAGAGCATCTTTTCATCGTGTAGCCATGTGTACTGATTTCCAAAAAGGCTTTGGCAGATCCCCTTCTGGCACTTCTCTGCAACTGCCCAACATTTAGCGCAAATGACTAATACTGTCAAAATAAGCTGACCTTAATAAGATAAGAAATATGGTTTAAAAACTGTGTGCATTTGCAGCACATGGTTTTGAGTGAACTGGACAAAATGGTTAATTATAAATACATTATGTATTTCATTTCTAAGTTATTAGGACCTGTTTCCATTACACTTTCAAATGCATGGGAGTGCGCCACTCTATTAGTCTATACTTGATTGATAAAAGCTATGGCTTTTAGGTTAATCATAATAAGTTTTCTGGAGCTCCAGGCCAGAAAGTTTAATGCAGTTGGCATGAAAGGACAGAGTCTCACTGGCTGATGGATTAAAAAATCCAGATCAAGAAAGAAGATATGTGTTGTAAAGGTAAGCATTACTTTGGTTTAAAAGTTTTGTTTCCAGTTCCACATATCTAAACCTGACAGTAAAATAACTTGGGGAAAAAAGCCATCAAGCAGCAGAAACACTGAAGCCACCCACCCCCAGCCCAGAGGGAAACCAGACTTGAGATGGTTTTGTGCCATCTGCTGTCAAATAAATGAACTTCATCTTTAGCAGAGGGAAGAAAAACATAACACAAATTGCCCTTTCTCTTTGGTGCTTCTGAGGCTTACCTGGCATTCGTGTGGGCATCCCAAATGGGATGTGGTGAGGGCAGCACTTGCAATCCCACCTGAGAAACAGTCCTGATCCCTTTTTGTTTCAAGGTCCCCGCCACCTATTCTCTAGGCACATGCCCAGTACAGGTGGTTTTTTCCTACCTACGCCTTGCTGAAGCCACTGAAAATACTGCTGGGTATTTTCCCCCCTTTGAAGGGGTACTTCATTGAAGGTCCATGTCAGAATACTTACTCCGGCAAAGTCCAACACTCTTGAGCGGAAAATTTAAATAGGAGGGACAAGGTGTGGGTGTGTGGCATCTTCGTTAAATCATCTATGAGACATTTTTGTCTGACTTTCGAGAAATCCATTTAATGTAATAAGCAAATAAAAATGCAGTGGTTGTTTTAACAGTTGTTAGCACTTGAAACTGAGATTAAAAACAACCAACCAACCCCCCCAAAATAAAAAAATACAGATGTCACAGGTAATTACAGCTATTTTTGGCAATACAATTATTGTTTTTTTTAAACAGCAAACATTTTTCTCAAATAAATACAATCTGCTCACACTAAAAAACATAATAAACAGAATGATGCAACATGTTTAAAATGGAAAAAAAAAAAGTATCCACTGATAACATCAAGTTTTAAGAGATGTCCACAGAGAGAAACTTCAGAAAATACATTTTAATGGGAAGTAATAGAAAGGAACTGGCTGTGTATTTTCTGTTATGTAGCATGTATGGTTCATGAATATTCCCCAGGGAACAAGTATTTGAGGAAGTGGTGAGAAATAAGTAGCGATTTAGAGTGTATGCAACCAATCACACTTACTGCTTCATTTTTTTTTAAAATTCATTCACCATTTAAAGCGTGTCTGCTACCACCATCATTTCACATGTATTTTTCAAGTTCAAATAATATCCCCTCTGATTAGGCTTTTTTTTTTTTTAAATCAAACCCCACAAACCAAACCTACTAAGGCTCTCTCTCTAAGCAATAGTTTTCATACGGAATTTCAATACTTTTTAAGTTGTGAAGCATTGCAAACTAATTTCCAGCTCTGGGTTTAAATGAGGGTTAGTTGACTACAGCCTAACTCAGCTATCTAGCGTCCTGCTTTTGGAAATGAACACAGGTATAGTCAGACACTACATCTTGCTTTACTTCTACACACATTTCTTAAATCAGGACTGGCAAGGGCTCAACCCTGCACAGATACAAATCCTCCAGATTCCGCATTATTCAGTGGTGGATGGAGGGGAGCAGCCGGTGGTAGGACCAGGCTTTGCATGGCCCCATCCCAAACCTGAGGAAATCATGAGAAATCTTCCTCTCTGTTTCCCCGGGCTCTGGATCAGGCCTTTGTAAGGACCCAGAGGGAGAAGTTTACATCCCCTCCTGCTCAGTGCAGGAGCCAAGCAGAGAGGCTGAGTTTGTCACCCCCTCCCCATCCTCTGAACTTTTTTCCTCAAGAGCTGCGGTTAGTGCACAGTGAAAGGTGACAGTACCCACGTCCTCGAGATATTGCTACCCGGGGGGCTCAGGGCTGCGGATACAAGATAATACTTGGAAATAGTGCTCTAGCATCCTTTCTACCCTCTTTGTTTTGCAGAATTGCCGCTTGCGCTGCCTTCACTAATGATAATTCCTGCAGAATTGTGGTGAAAAACCACTTATTTGATGATGTAAATTATCACTTTCATAATGAGGGTGACACTAAAAGCTAATACCAGAGGGGAGAAGGAGACTCCTACCATCAGCTGACCTTTCTGAAACTGTTCAGACTGAGTGAAAAGGGAAATATGTGGGGTTTTTTTTCTGAAGTTATGGTCTGGATCCTCTGTTTGCATAAAGAAGCAAAGATCTGTTGATTTGAGTATTTATACTCATGGAGAACCTGGCTCTGTGCTCAGAGGATTTAAGTATTTGGCTGTAGCTGCCACTGCACTAAATATAAGGAAAATGCATCAAACCTTAGATCTGGCACCTACATGAACCTAGACAGGCCCCCCCAGGCAGAGCTCAGGGGTTGGGGCACACTGCAGCCCCCTCCCACCCGCTGAGTGTACCTCAGAGTGTATCTGAAATACAGAGCCCAGTGATGACAAAATCTCTTGATCGAACGTGAACCTTTTCAAATACCCTGGTTTTGACCTTCTGGTGCCTAAGAGTCATCCCATCAGCTGCTGCTGTGCTAGAATTTGACTCTGCACTTTGGTTCTTGGTATTTTTCTAGCCCAACCCTTAAGTTGCAGTTTATGAAAATACTGGTTGAACAACTTATTCTTTATTCCTTAACTAGGAAGAGAGGGAAAAATCTAGGAACTGCCATTTGCCTCCTATACCCTAATTAAACTGTCAGGATCTGATGCAGCTCACAGTAAAGGCAAGGAAAAGACTTTCACACACTTTAGAAAGATCAAGTCTAATGTTCTTCTGGGACAAAACATGTTAAATACACACTAATGAGCAGCAATGGAGTGAAAGTAAAGCAGCAATTGCTTTGTATGCTTAACATCTCAATTAAAATTTAAAAGGAACATCTTTTTTTTTCCCCAAAAAAAGCCTTATCAACATGAGGGTACTTATCACAAAACCCCTATGAGAAATCAAAATGCTAGAAGAAAATAAGATTTTTCTTTCTGAGGTTCTTGACACCTGAAAAATCTGAGATAAGACTACAATTGTCAAAATACTTTCCCAAACATCCAAAAATATACTTTTTTTAAAGAAGAGAGCATTTTAACATCTACCTTCTCAAACAGAACACTCTTTTCTATATTGCTTACTATATGCAAAGATCAGCTAGTACAATATTCAAATTATGCATTCAGGTTTTGTTCCCTCTCTGTTTCATGCTTCTGTCTAAATGAACTTGTAATGTCACCTAACTGCAATAGGACCTGAGCAGCCTCCACTGTTTTGTACAGGCAATATTCGTTGCCTCAAATTACATCTTGCTGCATAGAGTGAAACAAAAAGCAGTCCAGAGAATTGCACATGCATCAATAACCAAATTAGTTCTGGTGTGATTGTCATCTATTTAGTTTTAAACTCTCTGCAAATTTGCAGTGAGTAAGCATGGAGGAAAACAAGCCAGAAATGCTCTTCAGAATGTCTGTACACAGCCAAAAATAGTTTAAATTAGTTAAAAACTAAAGTGACAGCAGTAGAACTGCACGGGAGCAGTTTCTTCTGTCATCTCATAAGTTTTCTCCCTGACTTTTCAGTATACATCCCTGGTATAATAGTGCACTTATGAATGGCCTACTGTGTATTACATAGTCATAAATGTATAAATAATGGACTATCACTATGGATGGTGACAATGTACATATTGCACAGGATGAGCTCTCTGCTGACTCAGAATTTGTACGGAATCTGGTGTACTTTCCCTGGCAAGCTCAATAAAACCCAGAGACAAAACTAAGCTAAAATCCCTTACATTTGTTAAATCACAGCTGCCAAGTGTTTTGCCTCGTTCAGGAAGAAGTGATTGCAGTTTATCACTCCCTTGTTTTTTGGGACTGCTGAAAGTGCAGCTCAGTCCTACCCTGCTGAAGGTGAGACCAGTCCTGCCGAAGGCTTGAGAGGTTTAAAGAAACCAACTCAAAATCAAACTTTGATCTTGCTATGAAGAAGAAGCCTTTGTCAAAGTTGGCCAGCATAAACTTCTGTGCCATACACACATTTCAAAAGGGGACACTCACGCTTTCTGCAGAGGGAAAGCTGGACAGAAAAGGGGTACCTAGGATGCTAGAATTTCTCTCCTGGTATTTCTGAACTTGCTTTCGATGGTATTTATGGGACTACTCAAACTTATAGCCCAAACCAAGAAAGGAGTATGCCTAAATCTCTTCCATCCCATTTAAGCATGTTTTTAAGTACCTTCTCAAAGCCAGCCTACACTGGTAAGACCTGTACAAATGTCTGCAGGAACTCTTTGACCCAAGGCTGATGACTTAAGATAATATTAATCTAACAGAAACCTGCTCTGGAGCCAGTTTATACATAAACTATCCACTGTGGTGGTTTTTGTGTTCTCCTGTGAAGCAGCTGGTATTGAGATCTTGCAGGCTGTTGCACTAAGAGGACACTTCTTATGATTTCAAGGATATTAGCTATGGATGGAAACACTTCTCTTCCCCTTCTCCCCAAAACATAACCTTTTCCCCACCAGGTAAATAGGATTTTAATAGGCCAAAGCATGTTGCTCCTAAATTTAAGTGTACTGTTTTTTCAGCTCTGCTTTGTCTTTATGACAGATGGCACTTAGGAATTAAGGAAAAGGAAGCAAAGCATGCAGCGGCAGCTGAATTTCAGCAGCTTTTTGATTTCATCATTAGCTCCTGAAGATGGCTGCTCACTGCAGAACCTCACCAGGGCTGATGGAAAAGCTCACAAGGGACGGAAAGCCACCACTGTGTAAATAGCCAGCACAAAACCCCAGTATAAAAGGGGAAACCTTTTTCCAGACTCTTCTGAAGGGAATTTAAGTGACACAAACACTTTAGGCTGGGTCTCTGCACAAGGGTGGATTTCAATAACCTAAATAAAGGAATAAAAAAACCCCACCAACTTTCTAAATCCTTCAGGTTTGGTTGGAAAAAGCTTATTTCATCTCCACTTAAAATAGGCTGCTCCTAGTCTTTGTTCACAATGGTGCTGTCTTTCAATGTGCAAACTTCCTCTGTAACCTGAGGTGAAATTCAGAATTTTCTCCTGACGCAGATAAGCGTCAATCAGTCTTGGCACCAACAGTAACCCCAACACAACCCCTAACACAGTGCTCACATAGAGGAGAGGAATAATCTGACGCCACCCGCAGACACAAGGCTGGACTCTCATTTCCACTGGTGACCATACGCTTTATGGGAGGCGCTGAGAATCTGGGGGTGGTGAGTGAGGTGGGGTGACTCAATATGTGGTCCTGAGCAAGCCTGCTAATGCTTTGTAAAAATAGTAGTGAAAAAAAACAACAACCCAGCATCCTGAATGCTCGACTTTTACACAGTGCTAGTTGTTTCTAACGTGGTGCAGAAGGCAGTGAAAGGTACTGGTGTTATCAGAGCTCCATTCAAGGTGACAGAATCTACCCAAGCTACTGACTAAACAGAGATTCCCTGCGGTGCAAGAGCTTCAATCTGTATTTTAATATTTTTTTCTGTCAAATCACTCTCTTTTGTATTTGCCTAGTTGTATATGAGAATCTTTACATGACTGTGGCTGTGTGAGAGATATGCTAGAACAGCTGTTGGTGTGATCCACTGAACATATTATGAGTATTTTTCCACTGTCAATAAACACAAGAAAAAGAGACATTCTCCAACGCTTAGAAAGGCCATGGGTTTTCCTTGCTCATGTAGCTCTGCCTATTCTTGTAGTAAGGTTTCTCTCCAGTTAAAGCCTCCAGTTGGTCCGTGTGTGAGAGGGAGGATGGGGGGGTCCGTAAGCTGCCAAACACCTGTATCTCCCAGTTCTTCGCATGAACAAAACCCCAAGTACGGAATCTGTGTGAGGAGAGATGGAAATAAAGGCAATGAGCAGGGACCGAGCTGTGCGAGGAGGGAGCTCCCCTAAGGGCTGAAGTCCTGCTGTGCTAACAAAGCATTTCACTGTCTCCTCTCTCTTTCCCTCTCCCCAAAGTCTATTTTCAAGGGATGATTGTAGGACTCAGGTGTGACAGCCAGACTTTGTGCACCGTTGTCCATGCAAAACACTGGGAAAGACTGATTATATACCCTTGTAACCTAGTTTAAATATGGACCAGTTCAAACCAAAGATGTCCTGCTGGCTGACATGGTCCTGAACTCTGAGGGCCAGCACAGCTATGGAGGAGAAATATGGATTTTAGTCTGGCTTAGGTGTCCTCAGATCAAGTTTCAGCTTTGAAATCCCAGAGCGTGGCTGCAAGGCTGGCAATGGGCGATGCCACCTCCTTACCAGGGCTGGAGTAAAGGAAAGAAGGCAGAAGACCCCATTATATTTTTCAGTCCTTTTCTCTGATGGTTAAGAACTTTGGAGGGAAATGAGAAGGGGAAGTGTAGGGCAAAAGTGCCCTGTTCACTGTGTTGAGGGTGTTTTCGGCACTGGAGGGCACTGTGGGAGTCTCTGTACAGCCCCAGGCATAAAGCAGAGTCACTGCAAGCCCATTTGTAGGTGGGCATCGGATCCCATGCTGTCTCTTACAGAAGTGATATGTTAAGATAAACCTTTTAAACCAATCTGCCTTATTCTCCTGACTTCTGAAAGGGGTGAAACTCTGTAGTAGGTGGAATGATCAGAGGAGAGGAACAAACTGTCCTCTGCCTGGTTGAGCAGATTGCACATTTCTTTTCTCTTTGTAAAGCCAGCGAGCTTTACTCCTTGGCAGTAATTACCTTTCGGACCATCTGTACAAAGTCCTTGGAGTTCTGCGGCGAGAGCCCTTGGAGCTGGCAGGTACAAGCCTCCAGGGAGGACGCGTGTGCCACGATCAGGATGTTATTTCCTGAAATAGAGTGAGAAATGCAGGCTGAGGAGGGAGAAGCAGCCGGCTTTAGGGACTGGTGCCCCAGATCAAGCGGACCATTTCAAATGTTCAAAATGGGTTTGGTTTATCATATAATAACACATTAAACTATATGTAATAGGGGGGAAAAGCATGGTTTATGAACATATTTAGAGCATTTCTCAATTTTCAGGGTAATGGTTAACTCTGTGCTACTTAGTTTTAAAATGGCTTTCTGAAGAAAACAAGAATTCCAGAGAGATTTCAGCTGTCTTGTAAAGCAAATGCTTTTTTCCTACCCTGAAATTAATTCTGATTAAAACAAGCACTTTAATTTCAGTTGCTGGTTTTCCATAGTGATAGCTTTAGGTTTCCATTTCCAAGATCCTTTACAACCAATGCCACACTGTGCTATTGAGCTTTGTGTGCAAACTATTAAAATAAAAGCTTACAATGTAGAGAACGGTCAGTGAAATGAAATTAATGGAAACACCAGAACTTAGGAACATCCTATTTCGATACTGTGAATGAAAAATAAAAGGTAGAGATTTTTTTTTTATTTCAATATTGTGTTTGGAGAAATGTTCTACAGTCTTTATGGGTAATATATTTCAGAAGAGTAGCTCAGATGGGGGATTGGAGACGCCCCATCTGATGCTGGTAACAGGCAGCCGAGTGCAAATGGCTTGCTTATTCCCTTGAGAAACAGCTTGCATTAGGTAGGGACCCCTAAAATGCTTCTGCTACTTAAGTTTTCTTGTAAGCTGAGAGTATCTGTACTCATAGTTCTGACACATCCAGGAGTTTCCAGTGTCTCTGGGAGAGGGGATGAGGGATTCAGGTATGGGGGTTTACTCCTTGCACAGGGAGAGACTGGTCAGGAATGCTAGTGTTCACACCCCAGAGAGCCTGTCTGTTTTTCACCCTCTCTGTAGTGCTTACCTTTGCCTTTACATTCACTGATGATTTCTTTTGTGACTTGGTAGCTTCTACTTATGTATGTATCATAAGATTCGGAAACCACTAACTTGCTGACAGGAATATGAGGTCTGTGAGCAGAAAAACAAGTATGGTGAATTTGAAGAAGTGATAAAGTTTTAACTGCAAGTTATGATCTGCAAGGATCTGTTTCTTTAACTCTTCTAATTCCCCAAATTCCCAGAACTGCATCTTGTGTCAGGACCACTATGGTGATTTTTAAACTTTGAGAGATTTTTACTATTCCTGCATGAAGATATTTCAGTTAGCTGGGAAAAATGGTAATTGCATCCTCTAACGTGGACCGGTTGGTGGAGGCAGCATCCGACACACTGATTATACTTGTGTGACTTTTGCAATGGCACGCAGTGATACCAATGGCACTTTGTGTTTATTTAGTTCTGTGCCCTTTGATGGGCAGATTCCAGGGCTCACTCACCCACGTAAAGTTAGTGGCAGGAGAACAAGATCTGTACCCCGCAGGAGTGGGTGAGCAGGAGGGGACAGTGGGACAAGGACGGTGTCGATGCAGCCGCCTGCAGACAGACGGTCCCAGCAGGTGACAGGGTGACAAGCCATCGCCCGAGCTGTCTTTGCCAGACTGAGATCTGCACCGTGCTACCATGGCTTCCAGCTCAGAGGCTGGGCTGACAACATCTGTGTCTGTCCGAGGACACTGGCCAGGTCCAGGGAGAGATGTGGAGTGTGGGGGAGGCAGATGCTGGCTCTCTTCAGTGCTCAAGGCTTTGGTGGTGAAGGGCAGAGGCAAACTGCGCTTTGGCCATCTGTGAAGCTGTGCTGCTGGGAAATGCCTGGAAATAGCTGGCCTCCTCCAGGGCCAGGGCATTTCAGTGAATTGCCTGGTGGGATTCAGGCCAATGGTATTAGCTGGAGTAGGTGGATGTGCACAGAGAAGCAAGGGATAGAAGCAAAAGGCTGTGTTCTCCTGCTGTGGTGCAAGGAAAAGACCTAAATTTTCCCTCCATCCAGTGATCTGATCTATCTACAGGAATTACCCTTGTGAGCAGAGACAGCACCAGGAGGCCTGTCTCCCAGTCCCCCAACACTTGACCACACGAGAGCAGGCTCTTTTCTTGTGCTGAGAATATTCCTTATGGCCTTCCCAGAAGGCGTGTGTTTTCTGAAGCAGAGGCTCTCCTGTGGTCCAGCTGCTCTGCTGAGTGTTAGCCATGTGATACCCTTTCAGGGATAAATACAGTGTAAGGGCTTCTATTTAGATACCCACAGAGTGTTGGAATTTTAGCTGCAGACTGGAAGGATAAAATATGCTTTTTGGTTATAATTAGATATGAAAAAAAATGAGATTTTTTTTCCTTTACGTCTTTCTTCTTTTTCTTTCTTTTTAATATTTCAACTGCTTCTTCCACTTGAGGGTTCTTAAACACGTGGGTGCAGAGACACCAGGAAATGCTAGTGTTTCTGGTGATACCATAAACCACAAAAGCCCAGCCACAAAGTATTTGTCACCAAGCCCACGTAGGTGGAACTCCTGTGTATGCATACAATGTGTGTATTATAAATGTTTTGTTTTTATCTGAGATTGCTCAGCTGGTGATCAGGCTCACAGTGAGACAGAAAGTCCTAGTCTCTACAAGAAGTCATAGCAATACAGGTATTTCAGCAGTGGAACACTGGAACTGTGTGACCTTTCTGGAGTTTCCTTCTTTCTGGGAGCTCTTTGAGTCTGACTTGTATAAATGAATCATAAATTTGAGAGTAGGAAGCCCGGACAGATCATCTTGTCTATTCTTTGCCACATGACTATTTCTGCTGGGTTTTATTTAACTTTTCTTTTGGCAGCTTACAGTAAAAAGCCTTTGTGGGTTAGGCTAGAGGGCACCATGACTGCGATCCTTTCTGGGGGGAAGTCAGAGGAGTCTTGAGTTTTCCTCCAGATCCCGGCTCCAGGTTGTCCCCAGCAGCCTCCTGGTGTTTGCTGGCAAAGACGCTGGGAATACAGAGGCAGAGCCATGTGCCTGGATAAAAGGAAAGCAGCAGAGGCTGGCAGCATGGGGCTGAGTTCGGGATGTGGAGCCTAAGCAGGCACCAGGAGAGGTCTGTGCAGCTGCAGGGGCGGCTGGCAAAAATGCCGAGCTCTGGGAAGGTCAGCTGCAGGCTTTCGGAGCAGCTGTCAGGGCCCCTCAAAGCCCAGGGAATGATCTTTGCCTTTCCCTTTTCTGCAAAGTGGGAGGAAAGATCAGTGGTGCTTATCCATTTGCCATTCAAATGCTTTTTAACCAGACATTTACTTTCTTTGCTTTCACCAGCTGTTTTTGGGTTGAATACCATGAAAATGTGAGTCAGAAACCTGCAATTTTTTCCACTAAAAAATTTCAGATGTAATTGCTGAGAAGTGATAAAAGCTTTGGGTTTAGCTCTGATAGAAAACCTCTGAATTTTGATGTCACAGGAGACCCTGAATTCCTGACAGATGTAAACATGTTCCCCAGGGTGATGCAAAACTTAACAATTAAGACCCATCGCCATGTTAATCATAATAGAGAGACAGACAAGCTTTTTCCTCTGGGGAAGGGTGGGTGCGAATGAGCCCAGGATCTGGTTCAGTCTGTGAACATGATGGTCAGGGAACTGAATCAGCACAAGTTCTGTTAGCTGAGCCAAAATTCCTAAGTTTTAGGAAAAGGGTTAAAACAAACAAAAATACTTTGAGGGTTTCCTGGACACCTGAGAGATACCCAGGATGGAGGGAGTACTAGATAGAAGACCTCCATGATCAGTAATATAACTGAACCTTGATGGTGGTCTGGGAAATTTGGTTTATAATAAGCCATTCTTAGGTCATGTTCAACGCAGACACCTCAAGCCTGCTCTAAATTTATTCTGGGAGCCTCAGCAGCTCTTCCAGTCACTGCTTAAATTGAAAAACTCAGCAGAGTGTTGTGCTTCAAAAACAAAGCCAAAAAGCAATGCAAGACCCTCTAACCCCCCTTTCTGCTACCTGTAGGTTGTATCAACGCTTAGAGTAGCTGCAGCTAAATCCACGGGGGGTATCCAGGCCGGTAGTGTGTTCCCAGAGACCCACTTGGTCCATTCAAACAAGCCCGGCTCTATTCGAATTTTCAGGTTGTTCTCTTGTTGCATACCTGGAACAGGGAGAAAGGAGACCAGATGTGATGGGAAGTAGCTGGGGAGGAAAGCAGCCAGACTCTGCAGCTTTAAGTCTGACTGTAAATTATTATTTTTTTTTCTAAGTTGTCAATTGATTAATAGTAGGTATGAAAGATGAAGTATTTGATATATCTACTTGGCACATGATATGCCAAGGAACGTAAACCTCTGGCTGGCAGCTAGATGCAATATACTGAACTGTGGTGTGACTGTATTTTGGAGCTTTTTTCCAACTCTTTCCAATGCCAGGGCATCTCATTCCTCTATCACTATTTCATTCCCAGTTTCTGGGGTGAATTACTCCTACTGAGGGTAGCAAGTTTCTTGCTGGTAGCAATTGTGGTTGGAGCATGAGCAGCTGTGGGAGCGTGGGGGATGCTGAGCTGGAGATGACCACCCGCCCCAAACCCACATCTGGCTTCTGCAGGGGAGGCAATAACCTCCACCCTGACCGGCAGCTGGTGTTGGGGCCAGCATGTGCCTAAGCAGTTGTCACACCATGCAATTAGAAAAGGGCTCTAATGAGAAGTATACTCCCATGGATATAATCATCAACCTGAATCACCATTTACGTGGGTCTCCCATGCCAGGCTCCCTTTTATCTGGTTGGCAGTGTTTTTCCCAGAAAGTGAGGAGAATGTAGTCTTTCCTGCTCGTTGTGTTCTTACCTTTCAGGATGTTGTGTGCTGTCTGTACACACCGTAGGGATGGGGAGCTGTAGATGTAGTCTACGATGGTATTCGTTTCTAGCAAGGCTTCACCTGGAAGCAAGTTTCAACACCCATGAATAAACACAGGCAAATGGCATTGTAACGGCACCAGCAGCGTGCAGGGGATCTGCCACCCAGCAAGGAGCTAAGGCAGCTTTCCAGCTGCACTGCTTGTGGTTGGGGAAATATGTGTAGCCATCGTATTTGGTATCAGTAGTGTGTTGGGCTCTGTGATGTGCACAGTTGTGGAGCCAGGATACATTTTTCTGTGTGTTGCTCCATGTGCATCTAGGTACTTAACCCGTATGCAAAGAAATCACAGCAGCTTTTTCTCAGTTTCTGCTTCTCTTGGATTTAGCCAAAAAAGCAAACAGCATGCTGAGAAAAATTGTAGAGAGCTTGAATTTAATTTCATTTCATTTATAAGCTGTAAATCAGAATGATTCGACTTAACTCAAACCCAACTTAATTCAATTGGCTTGATTCTTTGCTAGTATAAATTACCATTTCATTACACAGGTGGAAGATCACAGAAAATGAGATAAGAATCAGCTCCACTATTGGGGTTATTAATATTCTTTCAATGCCCAAGGGAACTAAATGAGAACAGGAATCTGCTCAGCATTGCACAGACTTGTAGTAAGAAAGAGTTATATTTTCGTTATATTTGAAGAGGCAGGACAAAGAAGAGGGAGCAAGAAAGGGTTATTAACCTTGACTTCATATGTTTAATGATGGCTGTAACCATGTCAAACCGATCTATAAATCTCTTGAAAGAGGTGGGGTAATTTAGAAGGAGCGGCACATCTAACAGCCCTCCGTCACGGGGATGCTTTATTTGTCAGAGGAATTACGGCTTTGGCGATCGTCAAGGTCGAGCCCGTGGGGCTGCGGCTGCAGATGGCTGGAATGCCGCAGCCACGCCGGCAGGTTGGTGGCATCTGGGTCACGTATGCAGTTACGTACTCAGACTCATTTAATGATACCAGCAAAGTGTGCTGTGATTGCTCCCAGATTTGCCTTCTGTTACGTGCATATTGCGAACCCTGATGCCATGTGGCCGGGAGTCTGAGCATCCTGCTGTTGTACAGTGATTTATTTTTGTTTAAAAAGCAAGTATAATTTTAGCTGCCCTAGTTTGAATGCGACCAACACGAAGTAGTCTAAAGGATTTGAATTTGAGAAAATGCTCTAAGTACCGCTCTCTGAAGCTCATGTCTTTAAGGGGCTGGGCTCCTCTAATCACAGTGCTCAATATGTGCTCTTTGACTACAGAATAATTTTCTGTCTATACACAAACCAAAAGGCTCGGAAATCAGGGACAAGGATGGGGAGTGGGAGAACGCTGGAAATACTTTGGACTGTGCTTTTGCCAAATAAACATAAAGCCAGACAGGGTGATAAAGGTATATTGGCGTAGCAAACAGCAGATCAAAATTTTAAGATTGTCAAATCAAGGAAAATGCATATTTGGCATGAGGTGACCATCATACTGCTGCATTTCTCACCAACATTGCTAATAACAGCATCTTCCAGTGGGGCACGTTTACAGTGCTGTAGGGAATGCTGATGGCTCTGGTTTCATACCACATCCTGCATTTTGTGCTTGATCTTTTCTTCAGCTGCAGCAGCTGAAGGAGACAAGTTTTCCTTTGAACGAGGGGGCTCGCCAGGGAAGGTGAAGGGACTTTGCAAAGGAGCTTGAAATGTCTAAATCCTGTTAGTTCAGGGCTTCCCGGGAAAGCTCTCCTCTGCTGAGGGCCACTTACCAACAAGCCTTGCCTGCGTACAGCCCAGCACGGTGATTGGTGCGTCTTTTTCATAATCCCTGAAACCGCCGCTTCTTTGAGGTAAGCTGTGAGGCATATTCAGGTTACTACGCATATACCTTCCTGCGAGGGAAAGGTTAGAAGCAGTTGCTGGAATTATTTGAGCAGCAGAGAGCGTCATCCCTGTTTCTACTCTCTTTCACCATAACCTCCGCACCTTGCAGGTGCTGCCTAGACCTGGCTGTCGAGCAGTTTTTTCCCTGTAAAACTATCAGGAATCTGAAAAAATTAAGTATCGGTTCAAAATAAGCAGAGGAGGTTTCTAATGTTTTTAAAGATATCTTTAGGACAGATTTGATGCCCCAAATGAAAGTAATTTCCATCCTACAACAAATGAAACTTCAAATGTGACACTTCTACAGGAGGCTAAAATGTCAGAGCTCTTAAAACATAATTTAGAAAGAAGGTAGTTGTAAAATAGTTAGAGTCTGTTAACTAAGCGTTGCTGCTCTCCTTCCTTCATCTAAACATAGAGCCCAAGGGACCCGCGGGACCCAACTCACCTTTGGCATCAAAACACTGTGACAACCAGTACTTCCCGAAAACAACATCCATCCTTTCCCCATGTCTGCAGACAAACAGGCAGCGTTTCTGAGGCCCTGGCTGGCTGGTTATTCTCAGGGGCTGGAAGAAAAATTACAGGATGTTTGGCCTTCATCAAAGCGCAGGGTTTTACTCAGAGCTGATTTACTAACAGCAGTCAGGACCAGGTCCCTCTTGCTTTACCCTTGTGTAAATGTGGGTACAGGAAGCTCTTCTGAAGTTGGTAAATTTATGCTGGTATAAAGCTGCTAAAGTGAGCAGAGGATGGGGCCCTGCCGCCCCATGCTAAGAGCAGGTTTGGGGACAGCGATGTCTTCCATGCCTGTGGTTAATTGTGTCATTCAAAAGGTTGTAGAGAACTTCAACTTGTAACTTTTGATGCAGGCAGTGAAAGGAGACCAGAGGATAAGTTGTTGGGGAAAACCCAGTTACTGGAAAGTTGCCATTAGAACTGTGTGTGTTTTATACGTGTGTGTGGGTCCCTACCTGCATGTTCTGGCAGATGATAGTGAGTGGCCCCGTGTCCCCTGGTCCTTGGTCTTCCTGCTGTCTTCTTTCCAGAGCTCCATCGGTGAAGGCTTGGAGGGACGGGGAAGACGTTGTATTCAGTATTGAGTAGGACCTGCCAAAAATAGAAAGATGTTGGCTTTGGGAATGCTTTGGGCTTCGTGTGCTCAGGCTGCAGTAAAGACATTTCTGTAGTTTTCAGGAACTGATGATAATTATTGTCGTTATGTTATTAGATTATTATTTGTATTTTAGTGCTGCCTAGAGAGCACCATGCTAGGTGATGTATACACATGAAGAGACAAATCCCATCTCAACAGGCTGTTTCCTTAGAAACAGTTTCACAGAACAACAGTTCTCAAACTTTGGTCTGCAAGGTTCTGTCAGCCCTCAAATATTCTCATGGTGAATGCCAAGACCTTCCTTATAGCCACAGGATGCTCAATAACATCATCTCGGAACCAGCTGCACATTACTTACTATGGTTTTGTGGACCAAAGTTGGGAAACTAATGGCTACAGGGAGTTTTCACTCACCTTTGTAGCATAAGCTTCAGTAGAAAGCTGGAGCACAGCCCTGCCTCTCATGCTGAGCAGTTTTTAGGGTTCCTGCACACAAAATAGCTTGTATCCCCTGGTAGGGACATGGCATATTCAGTCTGGGTTGTTGTTTCTACATTTTTCAGTGCTGTCTATTCCATTTCCCATCTACAGTGGGAATTTATTCTCACCAGTGCTTCTTGTTAAGTGTAGCCAAAGGAATATAATAGATCCCATTCTTCCTCAAGGGGCTTATCTAATGATGGTCCCTCTAAATAAAGCTCTTATGCCCAGACATTCAAGGACTTTGACCAAGACCCCCTGGGAATAAACTCTGACAGGCAATTACAGAAGCTGCAGTGACTCTCTGCTGATTGTATAGGTTACGTTTGCTTAGTCATTAAAAAAAAACATTGTCAGATGATGTATATGGTCATTTACTTTGACAGAAATAGTTGCCATTGCTTGCACTTTTCTGTGCCTTAAGTATGTCAGAAGTTGCTTCCTGACTAGCACCTAGTTAGGATAAAATCTCAGAGGGGCTTCATAGCTGTTAAAATAACACCAAGTGCCTCTACCAATAGAACAAAAATAGGTCATCTGCATTTTTGTAAAGGACTGATCTTCTGCGAGATCGTATGGTTTGCACCAGTTTAAAAGAGAAAAGTACCCCGCTGTTGGTCCTGATATTGGTCCCCTATCTGATGGAATTAGGGTGCAAGGGTGAGACCAAGCTGATGGCTTATTTGGTCAGGTGAAGATGCCACACAGAGAAGCACTGGCAGGGAAGGGGAGCGGGAAGTGGGAACTCGCCATGCTGGGCACAGCACTGTTGATCCCTGTCCAACAGAGTCCAACAGCATCCAACAGCCATGGTGGCCACAGCCCCCTGGCAGCAGATAACCTCTCCAGCCTCCTGCTCTTACTCTTTCAGACCTGACCTTCTGGCATTACCAATTCTCATAACTATTTATTTTATTCATGGTGAGTTCCCAACAAGGGCTGGGCTTGCTCCAAGGAACTGTTCCCTCACTGCCCAAATGCAGGTAGAGCATCAGAGGTCAGGGCAGGAAACATCTCTGAGTTAGGCACATTACAACTCTGAGGCACAGCAGGGGTGGTGGATCTTAGAGGAGTTAAATGTAGGCAGGAGAGCTTTGTGAATAAGCCGAGGGAAATTATTACCAGGTGAGACATCATGTCTAACCCTCCTCAAAATATATGCATGTGATATATTGCAGGCAGAAGTACAGTCGCACCACACTTCCAGCTGGCAGGATGAGGCCAACTCTGATCCAAAAGCTGCCTGAGTGATTCGTGTGTGCCAAGCCCAGGGCTGCTAAACCCTGAGCAGGGAGCACCAACAGACATTTATCACTGTATTAAGTGGTCAGCTTGGAGCATGGGTGCAGCTAGCACAGATACATCCTCACTGACCCCAAAACCTGGATATCTATATCAGAAGAATCTGAATTTCTTATCTAGGACCCATCTCTGTTGCTGTACAAAGCTAATCTTCAGCCTGAGCTCTCTGCCTTTACTTCTGTGTTGCAGCTTCCAGCCCCTCATCCTGTCTCAGCTCTTTCCTCCTTTGCCCATATGACAGTCTTTTAAGGACACTGGCCTGGAGAATACTGAGGATTTCTTTGGTTACTCTACTTCCCTTTGCCCCCAGGAGCTGCTGCACAATTTCTGAGGCTTTCTTTCTCTTTAAGCCCTTATTAAAAGGCCATGAATGCTTTACTATCTATTTATAGATGCTAGGATTCACTGCGAATGATGATGAGGCAAAGGCATACTATCTTGCTGTGTCTGGAGGAGAGCCACCAGTCTGACTTCAGTGGTATCTCCTTGATGTAGCTGGAAAACAGAAACCACTGAAGCTATTTCAGCTTAGTCATCTTCTAAGCATAGGTCATTGTTTGGAAGCTTTTCCCAAAGGCTTGTGGTTCCTGTGCTTGGCAAACAGGGACTGAAGGCAGACAACAGCATCTACTGTCTTCTGGATGATGCCTTGCCTTCAGTGGTCTGTCAGTGATACTGTGTGGCCCTGGAGGCAATGTCCTCCCAGGCAGGAAAGGCCCCTTGAAGAACAGAGATGCTGCAGCAGAGGATGGAGAAAGGGTCTCTGTCATGGCCCAGCAGCGCTGGTCCTAAGCTCTGTGTAGGAAAAAGCTTCTCTGCCGCATCACTCATCATTGTCCAGAGGAGGGGGATCCCTGGGGAAAACGAACCAGCCATTGTTGCAGAATGGGAGGAAGACAGAGTGGAAAAAAAACCTCCCGAGGTCCAAATATAGCTTGAAAAATTAGGGCTGTTTTTCCTCCCCCTGGTACTTGTGCCAAGTCTGATTTCGCAGGCTTATTAAAGGGGCAAGGAATAGCTTTGGCATCTCACCGGTAGCTGAAATAGATGGCTGTGTAATATCTACAGTGCTTCTAACCATTTTGGGGCAGAGGAGGTGACTATTTCTGGCTCTGCTGGTAATGGAAAAGCAGTGCAGGGAACCATCACAAGTTTTAGCTTTTGGGTGGTGCTGCGTCTGTATATACAAAGATAGCACGCTCACTGCTGCCATACGCCTTTACATGCACATGTGGTCTTGAATGCTTCTTTTTTGTGGCTTCTGTGGGGCAAGTAAATTCTTGTACCTTCACTGGGCTTCCCACCTCCTCTGGGCTCTGTGTGCTGAGGGTGGAGAATTTCTTCTTTTTACTGGGTAGCCCACTAATTTTCAGGCATGAAAGGCAACTTAGAAAATACCCTGAAAGGAGTTTGCCTGGGAGCTTTTAAGGTGCATATACATGTATGTATCTTTAATGCTGGCTCTGTAGTTGGGATTCATTACAAGTAGTTTCAGCTCACCAGTAGTTTCTACTGCCACCAGGAAAGGACTTCCACCTTGGTACCATACAGGGGAAAAAGTATATTGTTTTTAACATACCGATGGCCAGGTCGGCTCCTAGGCTCAGTCAGAGCAGATTCCCTGACACTGATACAAACACAACCAGTTTGTCCCCTAAGGAGGGTCCAGGCCTTGTTTCAGAAAGGGTATTTTTCACTCGCATGCCCTTACTGAGGGGATGGCAAGAATGGGTTACACAGACTTAGGATCTGGGTTGTGTTGTGTGGGATGCTGAAGCAATTAATCTTCAATTATTTTCCAACCTATTGCACTGATCAGCGATAAAATGTTTCTCCTTATTGTTGCCAGCAGGTCCAGTCCTTGGCATAAGACAAAATCATGCAGGGATGTGCCACAGCCAGCAAAGAAGTGTAGTTTAGGTGTAGAGGAAATCCTTAGGCTTTGCAGAATAGAAGTGATACCATTCCTATCTTTAGTAGAGAGCAAAAGGATTTAGACCTGGAGTCTCTCATGACACAACCTGTTTTCATGGGCAGTAACTCTGCCCCGAAGGCAAAGCCTGTTCTCCTCTATTAAATAGATCATCAAGCTTTTCTTCTTAGTGGTGGCAGCCTGTTGGTTTGCAGCTGAGGTACAGACCTTACTATAGGACAGGGGCATCTTCATGTTGTATGTTTGTACAGCGTTAGCCAGGAAGGTCTGTGTGCTGGGCAGGGGCTCTTGAGACACTATTTGGATATTAGCCATAAACCCCATGTCCTGCAAAGGCCACAGTTCAGCTTCTGCCTCACTTGAACAGTGCAACAGAGAAACATTTTTTTCAGGTGAAATGTGGAGGAACTAGCAAGCTAATTTTGCTGTATTAAAGATTTGATCAAATATCCCAAAATAGCATTTTGCCTGTCATATCTCTTGTGTGGTACAGCCAGGGTGCTGCAGCCTGGAGTGAGCTGTATTTTCATGATGATCTCAATAATGCATGATTTTCCACTTGAAGAATGCAGTCTTCTGTGACTAGGAGGGAAAGCTCCATGGCCGTTCTTTCTTTCTTTTTCAGGGATGAAGCAGGACATGGCAGTGTACACAGAGGCAGCACAAACCAGACCCCAGGACCACAGCATTGCTTGCCAGCAGCATCCTTGGTCCAACACCCCGAGCTGGGTCCTATCTCCTGCACCGCCGCAGTTCTCCTGCCCTCCCGGTGAGTACTGCCATGCTTATTTTCAGGTCTACGAAATGAAGGTACCTGTGCACTCTTCTTCTTTCACCACAAGGACCCTACCGTGAATACCATGGCCTAGATGGCAGTGGGGCACATACTTTGTCCTTAGCTTGCTCTATTGTTTTGACCAAATGACATTCTGTAACATAATATTCCCTGTGGGAAGCCGTTGTGTGAAATGAGACTGTTTCCGGGTATGTAATAATGTTTTTGATAAATGTGCCATATTGTGTGCTCCAATTCATGATTTATAGTCTTTAGCAGGGAAAGGGCATTTCCTTTCTTTGCTCGTCTGGAGGCAGAGGTGCTGGAGTTAAAAAACATTTGGCTTTCCTTTTAGTTGCTGCTGCCATAGGAATTCTTTCCCATGCTGGTTCCTAGGCCTCAAAACCTTTCTAGGCCTAGGAAAAAAAAAACCAAACAGAATCCACTGGAGCAGGCTGTTGCAGTCAGTGTATGTGGACCCGAGACCATTTTAGCTGGCAAATTTTAGAGGAAGAAAGGATGGTCTTGCTGGATTGGAGATTGGAGGGCCTGGATTAAGTCCTGTCTTCATGCAAACTCTCTGATTGACTTTGCCTGTGTGTCTTGATTTTCATTTCTTTAAGCTGTGGTTACTGGAGGTCTTTTCTCTCCTTGTAATGAAAGGTGAGGTTTGATGGTGACAGACTCGGTAGAGATAGGTTTGTTCAGTTTGGCTGATGTGTGGATGAAAGTCCTTTATTAGCAGTGTTCATTTCTCAGAGGCAGGCAAAAAAAAGAAGAGATGGTTGTGACAGGAGGGGTAAAAGAGTGATCTCTTGCTATGCTTGTCCCTGCCTGATAGACTTCTGGGTTGAGGAAGACTCAGGGCTCAGGCAGGGCTGGTTTACAGGACAGTGGTCGGTGGCAGTCACATCTGGAAGCCAGCCTGCAAGCTACGGTTGCCCTGTGCCTGCTCTCCATCTGTCATTTACCACGTTGCATGTGTTAAGCCTGAAAAGTCACAGGCAAAAAGCAGCTTGCCCTTTTTGCTCTTTGTGTTTCCTGCATTTTGCTTGATTTGAGGAGCTGTTGGTTCCATTTCTATTAAGTGCTGAGTCAGGTCAGTTCCTCTGGCTGTCCTGTGCTGACATGGGTTACCGAGTGCTTTCCCTTTCTGCTCAGACTCTCTCCCTGCAGGTCACGTTTGCCTGCTGAAATCTGAAATACAAACTGTGTTTTGCTCTGTATCTCCATTCCCCACTTTGGTAATTAACCTGCTCACTGGCGTGACGGTAGCCAAACCTCTGTACCTGCACGGTGCTTAGCAGAGGGGCAGAAGCAGGAACGTGCCTCTCCCCTCTCCTTGTGCTCTTACATACAAACTACTCCCTATCTCCAGATTTGTCAAAGGTGTTTGGGTGCTTAGAGATGCAGACAGCCTTGCAGCAGTACCCAGACCCACCCCTCAAGCACTAGTTTTTTATTGCTGTTTAACTAATTCCCGTAAAAATCAAGATGCATAAGGTATAACATTCATTATTCAGAAGGTGAGGTCTGCATTCTTACTGAAGCCAATGGCAGGCAGGCAAGTAAGTGCTTCTGAAAATCTTGCTAAGTATCTTAAGAAACATTGCTGATTCCCAAGTCCTTTTCCCCAGGGAATAATATACAGCAAATCTTGCTTCCCAAATTAATGCTCACATTTAAACCTTCCTGATCCTAGTCCCAGCACAGAGGTGTCTACACAGCAGCAGCTCTACAGCGGCCATCTGCTCCAGCTCTGTTCACCAGCAGTAGTGATTCTATGAGTAATAGTTGCTGTAACATTTTAGCTAAATAAATCACCTCGTCCTCTAATCCCATGCACAGGGAGAGCATCTGCTCTTCCTTTGCTTATGAGATGGAGCTTTGTGTGCTAGTACATTTCCCCCAAGCGACCTTCTCAGCAGCCCTGGGAGACTCTTCCATTACCCAGGTGAAACCACAGCTGCTGAGCCCCCTTTTTACAGCGATGGAAACTGGACTGAGCAGCTTTACCTACCCATGAAACACCCAGGTCCCACATTCATCCGCCTTCGTGATGTAATTTTCAGGCAGTAGCCCAGAACAGCCAGTTGCAAGGGAAATGCCATAAATCCAGCCCTCACTTGTACTGGTTTGTTCCACTGGGGACATGAAAATAAAATCCCCTGGGACCAGCTCGAGTTCATCATCATTCTGGGGGGTGTAAGGATAGATCACTTGCAGAGTCTGGGGGAGAAAGAGAATGAAAGGATTGTTAATGGAAGGGAACCTTGAGCAGAGAGGGGCAGGAGCACTCCCATACTGGACCTTTAACCTTAGGAAGGTGTGAACAGCTCTCCTTGTAATGCATCACTTTGTGCGTTATCCAGGAAAGCTTTACTTTCAGGGTATTCCTGCCACTTCCCAATCTTTGCAGTGGGAAAGCTTTTCTGAGTATTTACTCCTTCTTGCCTCTTTGGGACGGCAATTCTGTTTGTGTCTTTGATAACCAGGATGGAAAGGGGGGATGATGTTTTAGAGCAAGCGAAAACATGACTGCGTGCTTAAATCTAAGTGCCCTGTTAAAAATGGGGACCTGAAATTGAGGTCCTTATTGGGACCTGAAATTTACACAGCTGTAGCAGTTAGTGACCATTTTTGGTTTACCTACTCGTGCTTGATCTGAAAGAGCAGTTCTCCTTGTTGCTGTTACTTTTGAAGATGAGGCAGAGACACTGTTGGGGCGCGTAACAGGTTTGACTCTGTGACACCCTGCTCTCAAAACTGTTCATGAGAACGCACAGGAAAAAAACACGGGTGGTGAGAAATACTAGGATTTGGCCACATTGCTTTCTTTGTATTTCCTAACATGAACAGGATTAAGTTAAAAGGTGGGGGATAGATCAGTGAGTGTAATTCTGTAATCTTCTCTTCGCTGGAGCATGAGGAATCCACACGTATTAAATATCTATCAGTAACTTTCCTTGGAAATGGCTACAGCAGTCCCCCGTTTAAAAGGAGAACAAACACGTTATTGTCCCTGGCCAGGCCTAACTTCTGCAATGGCATCAGGCAAAGAAAAATCATAATCTGCTGCACAGCTCTGATCTCCTGATGCTGTCAGCCTATTTGCTCACTAATCCTCCTAGCCTATTTGTGGTATCTTCAAAGGGAGATGGAAACTAGTCATTGTCACCTGATAGCACAAGGCCAAAACTTTCACACATGGCTGCCTGAAGTTCGATATGCAAAGATGTGAGCTGGTTTTCATCAGCAACTCCCTTTGCAATCAGCTGTCGTGTTGACGACTTGCAGCTTCTAAAGGACAAGATGACTCTTTGGATAGGGAAGGAGGCTGTCACGCATGGGAAGCATGGCTTGGGCTGGGTCAAGAGTGCCATGCACGAGAGACTTCAGCTCTCCGGAGGCTTTGGCATCTGTTTACTCTGAGGTGTATTGTGTGCTGGACTAAAATCACTTTTTCCCACTCTGCCCCAGGTTTTGTGTGTCTGATTCTGGACAATGCACGTTGGTGGGATTAATCACCTCAGCCTCAGGAGTCTAGTTTGCTGCCTGAGCAGGCACCTTTTGGAGGTTCCCTCCTCCAGAAGTTGATTCATCTCGTCCTGAGATAGACATCTTAGATGGGTCAGATGACTCACTTTCTGGAGGTGCCTGTTTCTTGCAGACCGGCTCAGACTTAGTGGTCTAACTTGGGGATATTTACAGGGAGGTGAGATGAATCTCATGCATGATTTCTCTATGCCCAAGACCCGAATCTACAAAATAGAATTTATTTATTTTTTTCTGTATATTGTATTGGAAAACAACATTATTAAGAGAACTGTGTTAAGATACTGGAGTTATAGAATCCATGAGAGTAACTGAAGTATATAGGACATGAGGGTAAATGTTTCTTACGTGATTCAAGTAAATGCTGTGGTTAATAATAATCTCAAGTCCGTTAACAGAAGAAATAGATGGCGGTCAGGTTATGATACTGGCCTGGTTCCTGAGAGATGAGACCAGTTTACATTGAGCTAACAAGGAGAGTCATTGTTAGAATTAATTAATTGAGCAATACATTGTTCCTGCAAGAAATGAGGTGGGTAAAGTAGCAAATCTGAGTAAAAAGCAAAAAAAAGGCAAGATGGTCTCTTGTTTAAGATGCTTGGTGGGATGGGGGAGATCTACATTCTGGGTGTCCTTGTGGGACCTGAGGCAAATTCCTTAATGTCTGTATAGTCTGTGTTGTGTATCCATACAACTTTCAGCAGGGGACATGGGTGTCCTCATTCAGCTCGCTCGTTGTGAGCAGTCGTGAGCCAGAAATACAGCTAAAACAGCCTGTGACTCTGTTAGGTCCTCTTTTTAAAAAATTTTTGGACTGAAACAAGCTCCAAAAATTTACCTCATGATTAACAAAGCGTATGTCTCGGGAGAATATCGCAGCGACCCAGTCGCAGCCCAGCTTGACATCGATGTTCTGCGCTAACTTCTCCAGCGTGGGCAGGTGGCTGGTCTGGAAGTGATAGGCCAGCGTCACGTGGAGCTGCTTCTTGTGGGGCTCCACGTGAACATCTGCAATGAGAAGATGTCCGTTAACAACAAGCGAGTATCGAGATTAGCAGCTTTTTGAAGGTGTAAGAGTGTCTATCACATCTGAACAGAAGCTGGGAGCAGACCTTTCAAAGATAGCTTAAGTGGAACAAATTGTAGGCCGGTTTCTGAAAAGCTTACGAAAAGTCAAATGTGAGTTCCCTCTGTATGTTGTACCTTGGATCAAATTATTAACAATTTGTGGTCTGATTCAGTCCTGAGTCACACCAGGGTGGTAGGCAAGATGTCCTTGCCAAACTGCCAAAACTCATTTGCATTCAGAAAACAATGGGTTTCTGGATGGTGTGATAACCCCCTGGGTCTTCTGCCAAAAAAGACACTTTTCCAGGAAAGGGGTGGCCTTTCTATCATCAGCAGATGAAGATCTCTCCAAAATTAGTGAGTTAAAAATCATAACTTTTACTTTCCCTCCTCTGTTCCCTCTCCTATAGTAGCAATTACAAATCCATAGAATTTACAGGCTCATGCAAGTTGATTAAATCCTTTCCCTGGACATTAGTTGGGTTACCAGTTTGCCCACTGAGGGTGAGGTATTCCAGAATTGTGGCAACACACATTCATATGATAGTGATTCAAAATGACCCTGCAGAAAAAGAACCTGTATTGGGAAAAGATTCCAGGAAGCAGAAAAGTGAAAGTATGTGCAATTTGCGGACTCTTCCAGTACATGTGGAAATCATAGGATACGTTGTTTGCATATGATTTATTCTTGCTTATTCAACCAAAAATTGCAATTAAATTTGACTGATTATTCAGTCAAAATTGCAGCTATTCAGAGAGTTGGCTCCAAGTGCCAGCCAGGGGTAGCTTTGCAAGCTCATCCATCTGTTTTTTTGATCAGCAAGAAAAAATATGCTCTGGATCTCTGAAAAAGCCCCAGAGGCTTTAATGTGATAACCTGACCAAGCTGTGGACTGCAATGCAGCAATTGGCTTCCCCTAAGAAATAAGCAATTTGGTCTGAATTGGAGCAGTCGCAGGGGCAGAAGCTTGCTGGAAGCCACTGATGCTTCCTCCTTCTGTTTTTGGGGTAAGATCTGCCCCTTCTGAGTGTGTTGGTTCGGGGAGTACGTCTGTAGTGTGCAGGGAACACTTGTACCATTCTCACATGACTGCAGCAGTCCTTGGACCCGCCTTGGACCCGTCTCTGTCTGTGTTGCTGCCTTCCAAAATGTGCTTTTGTAAAGATAACACCCATTTCCTCCCTCTTCTAAAGGGAGGAAAAGTTCTAGGTCATTGTCAGGTGAAAGCAATGCATCTCAGAGGTGTGATGGACTCACGTCTCTATCTCTTCCTCTAAACCAGGGGCAGGGACTTGTAGCTGTTCTACATGGCATTATGGAGTGCCTGTCAAGCTTGGGAACACCCCGGGGGCTCAGAAGCTGCTGTATCTTGATGCACTTAAATTCCAGGATAAGCCTGTGATAATGAAGGACTAAACGGTTGTGTTGTGACTAGTCCTGGCTGAACGCTGCCACAATGGAGGGCGGGAGGATTAGTCAGGGAGCTATTATAGTGCTCTGATGCTGTTCTGACTTCCAAGTTTGGAGGTAATCGAAGGACACCCAGAGAGCCCGATCAGTAGCAGAGACTCTTGGAGCTCAGGATGCTCTGGTTATTTCCCCTTCCCAGCTCCTGATGGGTTCCCTTCTATAGAAGCAGCAGAGGACCAGGCGACAGAGCCTGCCCTGCTGGTACAGAGACAAGGCTATTTGGAAAGGGTCCCTCCTAGGTTGCCACCTAGGCCCTGTTTGTATCTCAGAAATGCAGTGAAAAATCAAACACAGCCTTTACACAACTGAGGAAAGTTTTGTGACAGTGGCTTGAGGCAGCAAGTGGAGCAGGAAATGCTCAGCCTTGCAGACAGAGCGTCTATCTGAAAGGTTAAGGAACCACCAAATGTCAACTTCCCTTTCAGGAGATGAGGTGTTCTTTCAACTGAAAAAGCACTGAAACCCAAAGCACCTGATGGGGTGTTCCTGTCAGGCTCTTAGCCCTCAGGCTGCTTTTAAAAATCAGGTATTGGTTTCATGAGCTTCATTTCTTCGTGCTGTCAAAACTTTGGTTCCTGAAAATGCTCAAGCCTTGACTGAGTCATGAGCTCTTTGAGGCTGCCAGTGTAGTCACTCACCTGCTTTAGAAGCAGCCTCTGCAGCAAAGTCTGCAGCAAACTTCTTGAGGACCTCAGCACTTTCTTCCTTGACAAAAAGCCCAATGAAGTTGGAGGACGTGTAGAGCTCCAAAGGCAGAGGGGCGGGGAATTTGCATTTCCACCGCATCACGGTGGCCTGCAGAGCTTCAGTGAGAGCATCGACCTTGCTGTCCTCACACTGCCAAAGGAAACGGGACAAGCATTTCTCAGGTGGAGAAGTGTTCCTTACGCCTTCTCCAGTATAGAGAAAGGAAAGGCTTGGCTGGGTGGGCGAGTAATGCAGTGAGAAAAAGCACAGGGTCGTAGAAAAAGGGATGTTTAGAAATCATCTGCCCCTCCCTTGTCCTCAAAGCAGGATCAGCTATCCCTGAGTAACCTTCCTAACCTCACCTCCCATCTATTCTCATGTTAACCATCACTTGAGATTATGAGAATTTAGTCTTCTGCTGCTGCTCTTCCCTGAAAACAACCCGCTTAAAAACCAATTACCTCCTCAACAAGCCCAGGCATCAGGCGGTTCTGGTAATAACCCCCCCGCAACTCCTGAGCACAACCCCTTCTGCAGCGACTGAGCGAAGCATGTAATGTCTCCAGTCTGGAGCTGGCAAGGACTGCTCATGAATGCATGCATAAAGGCAACGGAAAGAGGAGCTCTGGTTTACCATAAAGAACTGGCAAAGGGTGATATGTGGGAAAATGTTGTGAGCTTTGTTCTTCCCACAGATCTGCTTCGACTGCTGCCAGAACTCAGACAACTTCTGAGCCAGGGGGCCGGTGGGACGCAGGTAGAGGACGTACTCCCGGGGCAGGGTGTCATCGAGGAATGGGTCACCCACATGGGAGAACAGCCTGAGAGGGAGAAACAACCGTTAGATGGACAGATAAAGAAATATATATATTTTTTGAGCAGTATTAGCTTCCCCTGTCCTCACTGCCTTTCGCTCTCCCTTTATGGGAACAATCATCTCTGGCAGGTCAGGCAGAGAGGGGCAGTGTCTCACTTGCAGCCCATTACCACTACTAAGTAATAGAGAAAATTGGTTTTTAGTTTCATTTGAGGCTCTGAAGATCTAACCTGGGTCACTGCTTCTGCCTTTCTAACTTTCGGTGTGCAAAACACAGGGAGGAGAGCACTAGAAATAGCTCAACATCTTTGAAAAGGCAGCTCTGTTTTCTGTTTAGGTGCTACGGTGGAGAGACCAGTGGTTCCTTTCTCTCACCTTTTTTTGCTATTACTTGAGATCACAAACTCTCTCAGACAAGGCTTGTTTCTGGATTGCTTATTTACAGCACTTAAATGATCTCTCTCTAATTTTACTAATGCTTTTCAGATAATGCCCCTGTTTAAACATCTCACATTCTAATGGCTAAAATCGTAGACATTAAATTCACTAATTTCTTTTACTCTTTTTAACATTTATTACTTCATACCAACCAGTCGCATGCTGCTTGAACACTTCTTCCACCTGTCGATGCCAGTGCTTTTTGTCTGAAGAGAGAAGAAAGTAAAAAGAGCATTTCAGTGATGCTGGATTATATGGCTATAGTCGCATCTATTGCTTGAACCGTGGGCCCTTGCTGGGGAAGGGCTGTAGCGGTGTGTTTAGAAACCTGCGGGATGTGCTTTCAACGCTGATTCCCTCAGCCCTGGGGCTTTCTTTTGGACATGTCACCTGTCAAATTGTTTGAGGGGCAAAGTCATGCAGCCTGTTCAGACGCATGAGATATGGACCTTTGGGTCTTCCCCGCTCAGCCTGGTGCTTTTCTGGTGAATGAAGCACCAGCTGTCGGCATTTAATGACCTTTTTGCTGGTCATTTGCTCAGCTTGAAAATCGAAAGGTGTCTAGAAGTGCAGAAATTGCAGTAACACCGAGGACAAGACAAATTCAACTGCCACCAGGGGGCACAAACCAGAGATTTTTCAGGTTACAATAACCTGCCAAAAAATTTGCTAGCTCCCTTCAGTACTTGCTACGTTGAAAGTGCTCTTTTGCTTATTTCTCTTCAGGATGCCTATAAATCCTGTTTCACTCCAGCTAGGAAGACGTAAGTCTTCTGTTTAGTATGTTTTCCAGTTGCAGAACAAACCAGCCCAGTGCTGTTTAACTTGTGGATGTGTAAATTGTGTTTTCCAAATGCTGGACATCAGCACTGAAATGCAGCTGTGGATCAGCTCAGCTTTGCAACACTAGAGACTGCCAACATGAGGAATTCACCCAGAATCCAAATGGCTTAAATATCTAGCAAATATTATAAATGAAGAAGGTAGAAAGGAATAGAAAAGTTAGGGTCGTGGGGCAGAAGTCAGGCCCTCAGTTGTCAGGAGGCAAATTCCCCATGAATAGGTGATTTCAGAGCTTCCGACTTAAGAAGGGGAGTGTTGCTCTCAAACAAGTGCTACGGGTCTGGTAGGAAGGTGGCCAAATGAATGGGATGGTGGTCTAATCTAATTAACCAGCACGCAGTCGTGCAAAATGGTGTGGGTGGAGGAAGGTCTGAAGAGCAAGAAGAGGGAAGTGGGGTCTCCAGGGAGCTGCAGCCAGGGAAGGGATCCTACAGATGAACAGTACCAGAAAAGGATCCACATCCTACAGACCCTGCTGGCATAGAGGTGTCGTTCCCAGCATCAGACAGCAGGGAATGCACTCTGGCATTAGTGCAGCTTCCACTGAAGGCAAAGCCCCGCTGTGTGAAGCACAAGCAGGGGGTACAGACCAAGAGTTGGGAAAGGTGACAGTCAGTTGTGTTCTCCTGTTATTAATTTGGCTAAAGCAGCTGCCTCCCTTTTGCTCTGTGGGTTGTCACCGTGTCTCTTGCTGCCTGCTGTCAGTGACAGAAAATCTGACAGGAAAACTTCTAGTTTACGCTGTAACCTAATCTGACTAAATATGGTATGTTACAGCTTGATAATAGTGCAAAAGACTTGCTGATATCTTTAAGCTAAGAGGGAACATGTCTGACCAAAGCGACAAGATCAATGTACACCCTCTGTTATCTGCTGCCAGAAGGTGCTGCTGGTTGAAGGAAGCGGGTCCAAGTGAGGGAGAAGGGCCATGACTTCAGGGCTTGAGGATTAGGGCAGCTGGGACCTTCCAACATTTCTTGTTTTCTGCCCATAGTACTGGGTAGGATGTTTACTGCGCTTCTGTCGCCCTTTCTGTCGGCAGCGATGACTTTCGAAAGCGCTCCGATAACCATGTGGGAATATGCAACGTTACCCACCAGCTCGTAGACATGTGCTGTTGACTCAGCTGTGTTTCAGCTCTGCCCTTGGCTTCCCCACCCCTTGAATATACATATTTTTGTTCATTTTGAGAGTAAGAGGAAGGCAGAAAGATAATGCTGCAAAAAAGGGCTGTGTTGCAAATGTGTGATTATGAAAATACTTCCTCCTGAAGCATTTTGCTGCCCTTATCTGCCAGTATTCATTTGAGATCAGCAGAGTGCTGGTCCAAGCACCTGCCTTCTGGAAGGATGTATCTTGCACGTTCAACCTCGTAGTTCGGTCTGTTCTATCCTGCTGACCTTTCCCTATTCTGGCTCAGGTGCACTATGCAAAACAGCCACTGCTTTGCTTTGAAAAGTAGTTCAGACAAGAGCGAAAAAGCAAAAAGCTGTCCCCTTGCACAGGCTGGGAACCTTTCAGGGAGGCTGCTCCTTAAGCAGAGCAATGCCTGGCCGTGGATTTTCCCAACCTTGGTTTCATCGTCCATTTCTGTTACGTTGCCTTTGCTCAGTTCACCCCCCCTCTTGTCCGGGTTGTTGCTGCTCTTTAAAAGACGACTAAAACGTGACTCTCCTAACCATACATCTTGCCACTGAAGTGTGTCTGTCTGTGGTGCATCCGTGGCAGTGAATTAAAACCGCCCTCCCAGTAAAGCTCTGGCTTTGAAAAGAGCAGTTCCTCCTGGTGCAAAGGGAGGGCAGACAAACTGGCTCTCGCTCGATATTTACTCCCTCCAGACCCCGGAGCAGATCTCTGAAGGAGTCATGCACAATCTAGCAGGACAGAGGGTTCTGCCACCCACCCTTGTTGACTTGTTCCCTTAATGAATTGATGTTTCCTTGGAACAAATCGCACAATAGAGCTCTGCTGGAATTGACTGCAGCTCCTTCTCCACTGCCTTTGTGTGCCCCCGACCCCAAAGGGCATTAGAAAACATTAGGCTGGGCCCCACGTGCTTTTGTTCAGGAGTGATTTCAAAAGGTGCCTATCTCTTCCATGGGGACAATAAACTCTCTTTTCAATTTAACTTTTCAGCGTGAGGAGGAAGTACTGCATAAAACAAACAAAAGCCTAGGTATATTTTTATCACGGGACCTGAAGCCGAGAGGCCTTTTTTTTTTTTTCCTTTTTAATTTAGTGCTGGGAATTATGATGATGACTGATAGACTCTGGTTAGTCACAAACCAGGTCATGCACTGCGTCTCTCCCAAATACCCTCCTCTGTAGTCACCAGCCAGAACTGGGAGAGGACCTATCCTCTGGGTGCTCCAGCTCCCCCAGGCCCTGGCAAGATCAATTTTATAAAAGTTGAGTACTCAAAACTAGTCACAACTATGTTTGGCCACTTACAGAAGTGGCCTGATTTTCACAACTGCTGACTGCAGTGGGAGCTGGAAGTCATGTTCTGCTCCTGAGAAAATCAGGTCACTTAATTAGGTGACTAGCTATGGCTTAGGTGCTCAGCTCTACTCATGCTGGGTAGCAGGTGTTGGCTCTAGTATTGTAGCTAGTAGTAAGAAGTGGTTTTGTGACGCAGATGCACCAGAAGAGAGAAAAAAAGCCAGAAAATAACTTATTTTTCAGAACCTACCAAACTGGCATAGCTCAGTAACCATTTCTGGTCATGCAAAAATTGCAGCTGGATTCAGATGGGAGGCAAAAAGCTTAATGCAGCGTTACTAGCCCCTCAAGCCGCCCAGTTTCTCCATCTCTTAAATTCTGCTGCCTCTGAGATGGAGTACAGGGAGTTGATTTAGCAACGCACAGCAACGTGTAATAGCAATTTTGAACAGGGAGCAAGGGAGATGCAGTGTCCAATGGCAGATCTGGAGCTAGAGAATTTAGGGAAGGGAAAAGAAGATCCTAACAGCAGTGTCTTCCAAAAGCACTGCAGGTATTTAACCCACCACGAAGACTCAGATTTTTTTTGATTCTTCAACCTTAAAGGCTTCCCTGTGACGCTTTTCAATGTCAGGTCACGAGGAAAGTCTTCCTCTACTCAATCACTGGTTAAACAGTGTCAAAATATTGCTAGGAAGCGTCCCAGCTCAACAGTTGACCTCTTAGCCTGAAACATTACAGCAGAACCCATGTTGCTGCCCTGGAATACATATTAATGTGTAAATGGTGACCAGTTTAACCCCAGCCCACTTAATGGGAGAGCACGCAGCTCTGCATGCTACAGAACTTAACTCCTTACTGTTGCAGGATTTTTGGCTTCCTGCAATTTCAGGGTAGCACAAAACCAAAAAGGCAATAGGGCAATGTCAATTCAGCTAGGAAATATATATCAATAAACATAAAATATAATGACAAAATCCCATTTGCTTCAGAGGAAATGACTGTAATGGGGAATGATGCATTAACCATAAAGACAACCTTCAGTCTCAGAAGCACCACACAGAAATCCTTCCTCTGTAAGTGCTCAGCTTTCTTATTCTAGTCCAGTTTAACGAAGGAGGGTGTTTGTGGCCACCAGTGAGGCTGTAGTGCATGGGGCAATGTGGGAAAGTTAATGCACAAGAGCAAGAGACGGGGGGGGAACTATTTTGAGATATTTCTTTATCTGCACCTGCATTATATTTTATCACTCAAAAGGTATGCAAACTTTGGGGTGCTGATGCCCAGAGCAGAGACCAGCCAACGTGCAAGGCGCTGTGCTGGGGTGGGGAAGGCGAGTGCCCTTGTGCATCATGGTCCCCGAGCTCCATCACAGCCAGCTTGGGCTGCAGGGGCTGGGACCTTCAAGTCCTCTAGGCCGGCACATACAGCACAGAAGGCTGCCGACAACATCTGCTCCCCCTCACACCTTCAAATACAGCCCGGCTGAGTCTGAACCCTCCAGCCCAGAGAGCCTGTTTGGTAGAACCATAGAACCACAGAATGGTTTGTGTTGGAAGGGACATTAAAGATCATCTTGTTTCAAAGCCACCATGGGCAGGAACACCTCCCACTAGATCAGGCTGCTCAAAGCCCTGTCCAACCTGACCTTCGGGTTTTTTTTTTATGCATCCATTATGCTGTATTTGTATTGAAACCTTTCACAAATGTGCTATGAGAACACACACACATATTTACCTATCCATCCTATATCAACATATCAACACTGTCTAGCTGAGTCTTTCTATATAAGATGTATGTTTCTAATATCAGATTTAGGCAGACAGAAAAGGCTATGCTGTACTAACAGAGTGTAGATTGAACATAATTCCATGGTGAGAAGACTGTTTTTAATTGTCCTCTTTAATACCCTACTGTTGCGCCATATATCTATCCACCTATCTATTTGTGTGGTTGAGAGAGAAGGACTGTTCTCCAGAAGCAATGTCTAATTCATAGGAAGTTGGTCCCTCTGGTTGCTTAGGACTGAATTTCCCTGTTTCCATCCGCTCTCCCTTTGCTATAATAAGCAGAGATTCAAACCCTGCCATCGGCAAGGCTGACCTCTCTGTGTTTTAAGAGGGAGCTTGCTCTGCTGTGTGTTGCTGTAGAAAATGCGAGCAGCAGCCTCTACCTCAGATCCACCTACGAGCTGTCTGCCTACGGAGGCACCCAGGGATTTGTGAATGAGCAATGGAAGGATGGGGGCAGCCTCAAAAAGAAAGGGAATGACTAAATCTTCTCTTTCATGATGTGCCTCAAGCCTAGACAAACTTCTTATCCGTGAACAAAACCCCTCAGAGGGATGAATTCATCAGTTCAAGTAGCCCTGAATCTTTGGCCCATAAAATATTTAGCTGTGTAAATAAAGATTGTCTTTTTTGGAAGCTGCTTTAAACATGATGGAAGTACTTGGCTCTCCTCATCATTAGGTTCAGTTCGAAGGACTGCCTGACATGATAAGATAGGAATTACGGATTATAATTAATGCCAAATGAGTCTGAAAGAAGACTGCTGTCAAATAGAACATTTTTCTTAGGATTATAAAATAGGCACCTTTATTTTTGCTTATGTGCGTGTATAAAATATGCATATATGTAAACATATATTCAAATAGGTAGATGTATCTATTTAAAGCTTGACTTTTTTCAGTCTGTGTTGGTTTATGGTAAAAGAATAGAAAACAAAACACTGTCTGACTCCAGGGAATGATAAAAAATAGGTCTTTTCTAGATGTGGCTGCAGTTGCTGTTTGGATTATGCCTGTCAGTGCAGGGACAGGGCAGAAGCCTAATAATTAACTCCCCCTTATTAATTTGTCCCCTAATTAACTCCCCCCTTAGCTTATATGTGAAACTCAGCCCTGGTGCAGGAGGTCCTGAAGCCAAACCCAGCTGTATAGTAACATGTATAGGGAAGCAGTCAGAAAATCTTTGCAAACAGTAAAATTTCCAGCTTTTTTTGGGGCGGTGTGTGTATGTTTGTTTCCAAATTGCCCATCAAGTGACTTTACAGATTCCTTAATTTTTGCAGTTTTCATAATTTCTACAATTAACAGTACAATAGCGGAAATGTGTCTGTTTTAGACTTTCAGTAAACAATTGCACATTGAAGAACAGTTTTGCAAGCAAAATTTCTGTCCATCTAAAGACTTGATTATTTCCTACAGGGAAAGATAAGCAAATTCCAAATAACTGTGTATGTGTGTCGGGAATGGCTTAGTTGTTCTCATACAAAAATGGCCACAGTGAGGTGTTCTTTCCAAATGGTTTCTGATGTGGGTTATTCAAATGGGTTCCTTGGAATTCTCAATACGCAGAATTCAGTTGGTCACCAAAAATCATATGATACCATTTCTGTTCTTATTTGGGTGACCTTACTTCTATAAATAGGGACAGGACAGGAAGGTATCACTAGGGATCAAGTTCCTGTTTAGGGTAGGGGGTTGGGTAGGTTCCTTTTCTGCAGTTTAAGAGAAAAAAAAAAACAAAACCTGAGTGTTTTTGCAAGACATGAGTGCATGGCAGAAGAATTACTTTTTTTTTTTTCCCCTTCACTGAGCTTTGGCTCAATCCTTCAAGCATTACCTTAGCTTATCCTTCTGTTGCTTTCCGCACATGATGGAGGACATAAAGTCCTCCTCACGTTTATTGAGTGACTCTAATTGCAGCCACATCCTCCACGAAACGCGAGTTCATTGCTATAGGCGAGATCCCCGTAGGAACACGCTGTTCGGTACAACATCCCCAATTTAGGTCAGTGAATGCTATAAGCAGATCGCAGCTATGTAAAGACTCAGGTCTTGCCTGAAATACAGGAACTTTCAGAGGAGTACGGGGAACTGCCTGACTGCACAGTGGCTACCGAGGCTGCAAGATTTCAAACTGTGCTATATCCTGTAGGTCACATAAATATTTATAGAAGGTGCCTGACAGCATGATAGGGTTCGGTAGTTCTCTTCCTCCTCCTTCCCGAGGGATGGGTGTTTGGTCCCAGCTATTGGATACCAAGCTCTGGTCGCAGGAAAGAGAGAGAAATGGGAAACACCATCAGAAATAAGTTTGGGAAACTCGCTGTTATGTATTTCTAGTTTCCATAATTTAAATGTTCATTTTTTCAGAGGACAGTCCAATTGGCACATTGCAGTCTGGCCACATGATGATGATTATTTTTAAGTGCAAAGAGTGAGGGCTTGGGCGTGTGTCTCTGTTTTATATGTTTATTTTTTTAAGTTATGTAAGATTTTGAAGGCAGATTTTTCCCTCTTCTTTAGCACATGTGCAGTAAGTCATTCCCCTAATCCTCTGCTTAGCCGGCTTGTTAAAGCAAAAGAAGAGGGAAGTACAGACTCATAAAAAGCGTCCGGGATAAAGGCAGGAATGTAGCAGCCATTTAACATTTTTAAAGAGATACACAGTTTAAAAGGAAACAGGATATTATTTTCTTTAGAACAATAACAGTACAGCTTTTTACGAGGCACGGGCTTAGATGTCAAAGTCCTGAGCTCGCAGTCGCCAGCCGCTCAACCGGGTCCCTGCGTGACGGAGGAGAAATGAGGTGCTGGTATTTTGGCCAATTTGAATTGGTTCCACACCATCAAAATTTCTCTGTCCTTTTATTCCGTGCTTCAGGTGCAAAAACTTACTACTTTTCCTCACCATCATGATACTGTTTTTGTTTTCAGTTTTTGTTTTGGATTACATTGTTGTTTAAGCTTTTCTCCCTACAAAGAGCAGCAGTGTCTGAAAATAATGTGAGTCCTTAAGCTGGAGATTTAAGAAAATGATGTCTCACAACTCCCTAATAAAACCCTCAGAGTTGGCAGCACATCAGCTGGCCGATTCAGAAAGGTTCAAAATTTTGATGCAGAGCAATCACTGGGAAATGGTGACAGGGTAATAACCGCTGCTGGTAAAGGGTTTGCAGAATTCTGAATATTAGCAAAATAGTGAAATACGGATACTACAAATAAATTCTCATAGAAGATGGTTATAACTGGAGCGCATTCCACAGAGGATCATCCCTTTCAAAGCCTAATTTTAATACTAGCCAGAATGCAGCAGAATGACCAAGATTTCATTATTCAAATAGCATAGTGCAGGAGAGCAGGAGCTTTCATCCCAATACTATTAATACATTTTTAGCTAACCAGGAAGACAATGTCTTTGCAAGGAGCCAAGTTAGAGGTTTAAGTATGCTCAAATGTACCATCTGGAGTTTCAGTGATAGCCAGAAAAGGAAGCAGTTGTCATGCTGATTGGAAATAAATAAGTTCCCTTGCAGTGTTCAAGGCAAACACGATGCTTTCTTCTGTCTAATTGCTCTTCTTCCTATACAGAAATGAGCTGGGATGCAACAGAGATTTGCCGTATCTCTGCTTTCTGGATCAAGGTTCTCTTATTGCTAGGACCTCTTTTTTTTTCCCCATGGAGGGTGGGTTTTGGGCAGAGTGTGGCTCTGCCACACGACTTGCCAGCGCGGGAAGCCGGGCCAGGTGGCTGCTGATGGCACATGGTGCCCGGTGAGTGCTGCTTGACACGTGAATCGCAGTCATCTCGCTGCCACTTCATCAGCACCTGCCTCTCCATCTGTCACCTCCCCGTGGCACAGCTAGCCTTTGGCAACCGCCATTTCGGTGGGGTCTGTGGTGCCCAGCACAGCTCCGGCTGGAAGCACCGGGACCCACTGCCCAAAAACCTACCGACGGAGCACACCTTAATTCGGAGAGGGTGAGATGGGAGGTGGAGAGACAGTAATGTCACACGGGTCATGGAAGAGGGGCTGGTTTTGCTATGGATGCTCTGACGTGCCTTATTCTGCCTGGCCTGGAGAGACACTCGCTTGGTTTTCTGCCCCCGGTTCCTTTAGGCAGCCCCACTTTACTCCTTGGTATGTAGAATTTTTTAGTGTCATGTAGAACTTTAGGAAGAAGAAAAAAAAAAAAGCCACAACTAGCAATTTAAAGTGCCGGTGTTAACATTTTCCAGCTTCTTGGGGTTTCAAAACAGGAAGTTTGGGGGCGGTGCAGTTGCACAATTTGCCAAAAAGCTGCTGTTCTGTGAAGTCGGTGACACTGGGCTGTACCAGGAACTGGAGCCCTGCAGGCCACCAAGGCCCTTATTTTCTGGGACTAATTCTCAGTGCGATGCGAGGAGGTTTTGATGGGCTGCTCCTATTAAGTAGGAGTGGTGTGGCTTGAACTCATCCTGACTGCCAGTGGAGAGTTGCCTTGTTCTCCAGAGACAGAGCAAACCCCAGCACTAAAGGGAAGTTTTCCCAGCCCGGCAGAGAGGAAGCGGGTAGAGATAACATAGACCAACGTCAACATGGTATAGCTAAGGACTGAAAACAAAGCATTGAGCTGCTCGGTTTGGATCTTGTGATGAAACTTGCGATGCAAACTTCCTTCTAGGTTAGAGTCCAGGTCTTTGTATCATGCATATCCTCAGAGGGAGAATTTGGCTGTTTGTCTGAACTTGCTCTGACTCAACAGTGATGAGATTTGGACCGTCCACTTACGTGCAGACAACAAGGACCCCCAAAGTTTTGTTCAAAGACAGTGAAGTATGAAGTTGGGGCCTGCACAGCCAAATGCATTCACTGTTTCAGTTCCTTTCCGTCCAGTAGAGGGAAGGGAATATATCATAACTAAATCCCACTGTAGACTCCACAGTAAGGCTTCGTGGGCCTTACTGGTGGTAATGGTAAAGGTAATGGTAAAGTTGGTCAGTGCATTAGATGGAATAACTTTCTACCAAAAGGAAATGCAATGATTAATATCAAAGCAGTGGTATTTTGTGGTTAGTCTGAATATCTGTTTGCCAGAGATGGAAAAGTTAAGACACCCATGTCCTGAGAGCAGGACTTGGCAAGCTTAATTTGATACTCTTTGCACTAATCAGTTTTTGCATTATTTCCTGCATTCGGAAGAGCCTAACTGTGCTCATTCTGACACCTTATTTTCTTATTTCTCTTCTTTATGGGCAATGTCTGTTTATCATGAGGAATCTTACATGTTGTATGTACTAATGGACTCACAACTTTGCTGAAAAGGCAAACCTTAGAGAAAGAAAATGGGAAGTAGATGCCTAGCAAGAAGCTAACCATGATCTTACACCTAAAATAGACTCACACAAAGCAACAAGAAGGAAGTCTAAGAAATTAAGGAAGGTGGAAGGAAGAAGGGTGGGGTGCTGAGATAGTTGGGTTAAAGGCAAAAAGAGATACTCAAAATAACCTCCTGCTCTAGACAGCTCTGTTCAGGAAATTTTTTGAGCCTTGCTTTTTTCAATAATGCAAATATTTCAGAATATTTCAAATATTATTCCTCCCTTACTCTTTCTTGCCATCTAGATAGGACCAACTTATGTCAATATTCATATGGGAGACCTGGGCAAGAACCCCAAAGTGCTGTAGGAAATGGGGGAAAGGAGGGTTAATGCAGCAGATGATGAGACACACTTGCCACTGACTTAAGGGTAAAGCACCCCCCCCCCCCCCCCGAACAGTGCTGGGGCTGAGAGTCCCATGGTACTAGAAGTCCCATCTTGGGGTGAGAAATTGCACAGAGGTCTCAGCCTCTTGCCTCGGAGATTTTGAAGTGTGTGGTTAAACCAGTAAGCTAAAGCTAATGTCAAAGTTTCCATTAGGGGAAAAAGAAAAAAAAAAAGGTTAGCTAGTGAGCTCTGGTCTGAATTTCAATTTGGGTAACTGTATTTGGTCTCCTTCAGATTGCTCTGTAGTCCTCACCCGATACAAGTCTTTGCTAATTGTGGTGAACTCTCTAAAGTTATCCTGCAGACCAGGACATCAGGAAAACTGCAGTCAAATGAAGCTGTAACAAAACCTTTGGTGGAGATGTTTAATTTAGCTTAGCTTTGGCTTGTCTCTTCTACTTGTTGTAAGAGGAGGAAATTTAGGCAAATATGGATGCTTTTGAGAGTCCTGGATGCTAAAGTAAGGTGAGATATCTGAATTGGAATGAAGTATTGCTGCGTTGTATCTCTCTTTACCAGCCTCAAGTGGCAGAAGCTGTAAAACTGCACGGTACAATTATTTTGCTGTTATAACATTAATAGCAATGAGAAATGATAAACTTTTGGCCAGAGTTTAAACTCTAATACCAGATTTTGCGTTAAAAATGTCCTTGTAGTGTCCAGTTAAGTTATCTGGAATTTCTACATGATGTCTAGACAAAAGTTTCTGAAAGGTTTAAATAGTAACTATGGAAGGGTTAAAAAAAGCCACATTAAAAATATATATATTTGAAGTCTAAAAGGGAACAGGAAATGAAGAATTGTGATAAACTGAGAAACAATGAGATAAAGAAGGATCTGAGAATGTAATGAGAAAACTTTACCACAGACTGGGAATATTTCCCTGCATCCTTTCCTGATTATGGCCTGTCAGTTCTAACTGTACAGTCTTTATTCCTGTGTCTGATCATATTCTTGCAGAATAAATAGGTGAATTGCAAAAAAGAAAATAGGAAAACCTTCATGAGACCTGGATTTAGTAGTTATCCCTACGCCAAAGACTGCTTATGCATATATTTAACTTCAAGCACGTACTTATAGACTTCAGCGAGGCATATGCACACGCCAACTGCTCTTCTGCAAAGCATGTGCTAAAAGGTTATTGCAAATCAAGGCTTTGAGTCTATTCTTTCTTCCAGCAGAATTTTAAGACAAGTGTTTGCCGTCATAAAAGTAACTTTTTTTCAGTTTGCTGAAAACCTGGGGATTTGATGCTAGCAAGTAGCAAAAGAATGTGTATTTGCTGGAGCTGGACTGTACTTAACACCCCCACCCCAACCCAAAAAAGCCCCAAAGCAGCGTATCTGACCGACGGTCTGTGCAACCTTCAGCACAGCACATCACCTGCACGGCCCCGCTCCGTCCCCTCGCCACAGGACTCTCCTTGACCCAGTTCATAGCCTTCAATTAAGGGCTCCTGAATCTAGTGATGCCTGTTTAACACCGTAAAATGCTCTCTGCAGCTGCAGCACTCTCCAGTGCCTGGCTCAGAGACCTCAATAGGGCACAACCACAGTACAGATCATGAAACATCAGCTCAGTGGGTCTCCCCCCTCAATCATCTCAGTCTCTCCTGAGCCATCTGAGTAAACGCAAACAGCATTAGGTCTTAAAATGTGCTCAGCACACAGTTTCGTCTGACTGCAAGGGATGGGAATTCCCAGGAGCTAAGCACTGCCAAAACCCTGCGAACTTCACAGCACTGACCATAAAGATGCTCAACTCCTATTCTGTGTGTTGCACATCAAGAATCAATATGCAGGTCCCACAGTCTAGTTAGGGCTCCTTCCTTCTCCTCTCAGCATTGTCATTTTAATATCTAGCACCTACGAAGGTGCAACGGACTGGGAATAGGTAAGGAGATAGTCCTTGCCCCTTTTGCCTGAGAAAAGCTAGTTGTGTTTGTTTATGAGGATCGAGATACATGCTTGGCCAATATGACTGCTGATGTTTTGTGATTGCTTGGGTACCTAAATGGTGAGAGGTGTGGGGCTTCCCTTTAGTGAAGAGTTTTGACCTTAAGGATTCTCAGATGAGATGTGTTGTCTGAGTACAAAGTGTTTTTTTCTCATGAATTTCCCTTTGCTAGTCACCAAAGACAGCTAGCACTTCGCCTTAGCACTTCACCAGAAGCATCTCCCATGTGGAGGCACACTTCATCCTATTGCCAGGGTTGTGTAGGAGGCCAAGTCTTGGATGCTTGCCTTGAAGACCTTGTTACTCAGATTGATCTTTTCAGGCAGGTATTGTTAGACAGACAGACACACATACACACTCGCATCACCTCATTTCCATAGCGTAGCTCTCCCCCGCGCCCGAGTGTAACTACTGGTGTGGGGGTGTATTTCTAAAATTATTCACGATGCAAATCTTTTACAACTGATCCCCATCTTATCTGCTTTGTGTGTGTGTCTGATATCTTGAAAGCATACTAAGAAGGGCAAATTTTATTATTATTATTTTCCTTAAATGCAGAAGGAATGGTAATAGTATTGCAGCCTTTCTTTCCATCACGCTGACGAGGCAGCCTGTCCTGTGCTGGATGTTGCTGATCCGCTTCAGCTCTTACTCGCCAGGCAGTTGCCACCACCAGCAGCATTAGCAAGTGTGGCACGTCAGCAGTGGTACCCCAGCAGAGCACCTTGCAGCATCCCTACCCACAAAATATTAGCTGTGCTTACAGCAAGGCCCCCTCTCCCCCTCTCTCTGCCCTGTCTGAGTGGACTTTTGGGAGATGAAATAAGAAAGAGCTATAAATTAAATGAATGGCAGGTGCTTCGTGTGGATAAGGATCGGTTATAAAGTCCCTTTGGCTTCGAAAGAGTACTTTGTTATGCAGGCTGGTGTGATTATGGTAGAGGACCTAGACTGACAGAGCTTCCTTTGCTAAATATTTAAGAGCTGCCTTGTTAAGCGTAGGCAAGAAAGGAGAACACTAGGTATCAGTTGAGAATAATTCTTTGCAGTAAATTTCAGAGGCTAATAGCAAAACATGTGCATGTAAGTGTGCTGTAAGAAGTGGGAAAGCCCAGAATCCCATTCTTCCAAGGGACAAACTCATTCCAGTGGGTTTCACAGGAACAGAAAGCTGCAACCCGGCTTTTATTCCTGCCCAGCATTACCTTCTGTATGCAAACGCATTCAGGGAGCCACTGCCCTGCAGTCTGCAGCCCAGGTCAGCCGCAGGCTCGCCATCACTAAACCAGGAGACAGGCTTAGAGATCCTCAGATTAAGGCAAAAAATGAAAATGCAAAATTTTGAGTCAAAAAAATGGGAGCCAGTCTTCAAAACTGTCAAAAGGGAAGACATGGTGATTTCTTCTTGCATTTTTCTAGGTTTTAAAATTTGAGGTTACCCTGGGAACACAGTTCAAGCTTTTCTCGGTAGTGAGGCCTTTCTTTAGTCTAGTTCTCAAAGGAGCTGAGGCTTACAGGGCCATGCTGTGTCCATGTGCGTGTCTGTGAGTCCCTCCAACTTCCTATGGCAACTTCTGAACCTGTTAGTGTATTTAAACCCCATGTGACACAGACGTAGTGTTATCAAGGACACTTCATGTCTTGCAGCTTCTGTAAATACATGTTCCTGGATAGCCATAAGTAACCTTAGGAATGCACCAGCTAGAAAAGATTGTGAGGTGAGGTTACTTGTTATTTGGCATCAGAGGATCCTCATAGAAGCAAGCCCTAAGAAATGCTGCAGTCATAAGAAAAGCATCAACCATCAGAAAGACATGTACACAAAACAAGGCTTTGTGAGTTCTGGCATTCCCGGAGCTGGTTGTTCAAAGACAGTGAAGGTTCAAGGGCAGCTACAGCATGCTCTACACATTTTTCTGCCGTAGATTCACCAGGGTAGGCAGGGCTTTTGTGCAGTCAGTGAAAGCTCAAGTGAGATCAGGCCTGGGCAAGAGATCAGATCTGAAAGTGCATGAGCTATACCAACACAAGCACTTTTATACTGCCACAGTTGCAAATATATTGAGAAAGTTTTGCAGAAATTACTATCCTGGGAAAGCCGAAAGAGCAGAACGTGTGTTTCAGCAAGACATATGTGTCTGGTGGATCTGACAGCTACCGAAGGTGAGGCTTAGAGAAAGTCACCAAATACTGCAGGATAAAGGCCTTCCAGGTGCAGATCTGCAGGCTCCTGTGCTCCTAGTGCTGGCGGCTGCTGTTCCATGTGTGTATGGGCACATGAGATAACCTAAATTTTCCTCAGTCCTTCCCCGTTCTCTGAACAGACCTGCTTCTGCTAGTTTCTTACCGCTCCTACCTCTCTCAACAATTTCACTAAACACCCTCGGGAAGGACAGATAAGGAGGTTCCATGAAATATGAATTATTGTGTGCACACAGAGATTTTCCTCTCTCCCCTTCACGTGTAGCAATACATGATTTCAGGCTGCAGCTGAACACAGACCTTCCTCAGTGCATTCCTCTTTGCCCCTTCTGCAGTTTAGCATTTAACACATTATCTCTGCAAAGCATATTGGTAGACATGTTTCTATACAGGGAGAAAATAAATGGCAAGGAGTGAGGCTAAAGTGAACATAGGGCAAATTCTGTTGGTAGGAGACAGACCTCAGTACCATTTTCTGCTGCTCAACTCTTACTCTTTCCTGCATTAAGGTTTTGGGATGTTTGTGGATGCTAAGCCCAGTTCTGCAGTGATTCCTGTGTGGACAGACTGGACTGCATAGAAATTACTCCATCCTGTAAAACAGATAACCACACAGTGTGCTAAACTGCATCAAGACCACGAGGCTTTCAGAAGAGCTCAGCATTAGCCTAATTTTGCTCCCAGTGGTATTGAATGAGGCAGAATTAGGCTAGATCTGAGCTTCTGAAAGCTGTACCCTATCTTCCTCTTGCTGTAGCTCTCTAAAAATAAGGAGTCCCATTAAATGAACAGCAGTACAAAGTATGAGGGAATGTATAATTAATTAAAAAAATCAAAGGCTGTCTTACAGCACTGATCAGCATTTAGCAATCTGCCACCGGCTCTTACTCTTTCCATTCTTCCTTTTTAATCAGTGATTATTGTTGTATCTCCTTAGATTATGGTCACATATTCTGGTAGTGTTCCCTGGGAGCAGTAATCCTAGTCACAGGAGGAAAACAAGAAACTCCATTAAAAGAGGAGGGGAAAAATCTGTTACCAGCTCCAGCCCTGGTCCTGACACCTAACTGTGTTGTCCGCTGGAGTCCTGATACTGGTGAAGGATAAAAACTTGCTCACTGTCATAGTCAAGGCCTTCATTTGCAGCACAGCCCTGATGAGAAACTTAAGCCTGAGAGATAAGAAACTGCATATCCAAAGTCATGTCTCAGAGGTATTGCTCTCCCTGTTGCTATGGTTCTGTATCCTGCAGTCCCAAATGAAAAAAAAAGGGGTTTTTTTGGTCTACTAAGAAAGCGTAAGGTGGCCACCTGTGAGTACGGGGCTTTGTCACCTCCCAAACAAGTGTTTCACACTTTTACTCTTGCAGTGCGGTATGAAAGGAGCTGGAGAGGATGTGTTCTTCTCAGTTATCCTGGCAGGAATCCCCAGAAGCTGTGCTGGATTCACAGCAAATCTGGAGTGACTCCATCTGGGTCGCTGGGAGCAGAATCTGGCTTATATTTTGAGTGCCAGCTGTTAGTGGGAAACAGTGAGACAACATGGAAGGAGAATCTGTATCATCCCTTTCTGGTGGCTCCTCATCATCTTATGCCTAGATTTCTCCACCTTTACTTTGTCTGACTGAATTTCAGGCTGAATCTGTTTCTTTGTGGCAGTAAATGTGGACAGTTAAAAAGGGCAGGAGGGTAAGGACGGGCTTTTGCCTCAAGGAAAGACTGAGGGGGATTCGCTCCATCAAATCAAGAGCAGTGGCACCAATTGCTCACTTTGGGGTAGTTTCAGGAAAATGAATGAACCTTGTGGTGGTGGCATCCTTCCTTCCTTCCTTTTAAATATAGTTATTCATACTCTAGATACCTGCATCTAGACTCATCTTTACAGTCAGTGGAGGCACTTGTAGGGCATGTTTACTTTTGGTGAGGGCAGGCATTTGAAATAGGTCAGATGATTCATGTTCTGCAAGTGCCTGTTTCCCCCCCGCCTGGAAAAAGAGTGAGACAAATGGTCCAGACATGGCATCACCTACTGACATGTAAGGTTATGTGAAAATAGTCCTGCCCTCTGGTTTTCTGCGCCTATTCTCCGTCTCCTGTTGGTGTGCTCTATCCTCTCCTCCTGTATATTTAGATCATGAATTCCCCCCGGCGCTGTAAACCCCTGGAACGCCCCACGTCAGCGTGAGGGTATCTCGGGATCTTTCAGCAGCACCGTCACAAAAATAACAGTACAATACTTTCCAATTAGTACAAACAGACAGCAAAAAAAAAAAATAAAATCGGTTGTGAGAGACCGACTCTGCATAATGTGGTCTCTGCGCTGTCAAAAGAGCCGAGGGGGAAGTTCTTTTACCTCAAGCCATGCAAGCAGCTTGTAGCTGTGAGTCACAGTTTCTTTATCCTCAAGTAAATACCCCTTGTGAGAAGCCGGATAGAAATTATTAGTAAAAGAGCACCCATCTCTAGGTTTCAGTGAAGTTCAGTAGCAAGTTACATCCCTGCTGTAGATGGGTGAAGAACAGCTCAAGGAGGACTAAAAGGCATTGTGTTCTTGCGGAGCTCTCTGAGATTTCAAAGCGACGGCTTTAGGACTCGTATTTGTATGAATGTCTGCCCTGGGCTGTATCATAGCAGTGTGTCGTTAAACAGAAGGGACTCTTCTTTTTGGTTTGAAATATAATTTCAGATAGTTCCTGCATTGTTGAGTCGCGTTTGAAGGAAGGGTTCGGTACTGTAAACCCAGGTATCGCACTTGTGAGCCTCACTTGTGCGGTTTGTATAGTGTATTTCTGAGGGATCACCCTCTCAGAGAAGTCCTTCAAATAGATTCTGGATTCCAGGATACAGCCCTGCTGCTGCCAGATTTAAAAATAAAGATCTCTACCAGGTTTTCTTATGTAGGGAAGAGCCATTTTTACGCCTCTGCTGCCTTTGCTGACTGGGCACTCGTTTCCAGCCATAGGCTGCTGCTCTGAACTGCGCATTTGAAGTTATTTTTGAAATGCGTTATTACCCTCAAGTTGCATCTCTCCCTTTTTGATGCATAATTTAGATTTTAGCCTCTTATGAATTACATGCCTAAGGAACTGCTGATGCTTCTGGGAAAAAACAACAATAATAAAACTGTACAAAGTATTCTTTGTGGAGGCTGTTCTGGATATAAACACATTTATACTTCTCCGAGTTTTTCCCTATTTTTGTCTCTAGGGCGTTTACATGAATACAGAACCTCTGTTGTTTGGAAATTCACCAATACAGATGAGAACTCTCACTGCACATCACCTGCCTGATGAAATCACAGTTCTTTGTGGTACCCTGAGGGATGTATGGATAAAGGGATGGATGGACAGACTATGGGTAGAAGAGAAATTAGAAGTAGCTTTTTTATTAATGGAGGAGCTTCTTCATTACAGAAAAGGAAGGCCAAGCAAAACTGAAGGAGAAACATGACTATTAAATTTGGGAGAGGTCTTGAGTAGCTTGGTTGAGTGCTGGACGTGGTTCTCTTTTGCTCGTTGATGTTGACGAATCTATTAATTTCTGGGTGCATTTTATGCTGTGCTCAAAACAGAGGTAGTGTGGTCTCTGGCTGCTGCTTTAGGTTACCACAGATTTCTTCCAAAATCTGGTGAAGCCCACAGAAGAAAATCCAGTGGCTTATAAAAACCTTTGGGACGTCTGTATAAATTGGTGTGATTCTTTCAGGATGGGCTAAAGGACTGTTTTACGTGTGTGCTCCAGTTCAACACGGCTACACGAGGGAGGGAGCTGGTTCTCTGCATTTGGTTTCAGCGTCCGTAAGATGGAGGAGGGTTTTAGAAGCTGTGGGCTGCACAAGGCACTGTGAATTTTGATTATTTGGGCTAAATATATCAAATGTCAGTCACTGAGGTTAGGTGTCTCAAATAGGAACCTAAACAAAATTGCCTAGATACTCAAATATGTTATTAAAATCTGTAGCTCTGAGGATCAGCAGTCACTCAGTGTTTTTGTCAAATTGGGTTGCTTTTATTTTGCTTTTTATGGATGTTGCTGCTTAACTTAACACACGCAAGCCTAAATATCTTTGGCTTTAATATTTCTAATTAAAGGTGTAGGCATTTTGGATAAGATCCCACAGTATATGAAATACCACTGCTCCCTACTGAACCTGGCTTAAGATCAGTAATATCATGTCCAAAGTTAATTAAAATCACAGAAAATGAACCTTCTGTTGAAAAACAACTAGAAGTACTCAAGATTTAAGAAGGCTCTGATTTGTATGATAGCTAATTGTAACGGAGTTCAGCTGTGTTGCTCCTGAGGTTAAAATAAATAGAAAAATTGCCTGAAAGTATCTATTGAAGTAGAATTGAGATACGGTGGGGGATGGAAAAAAGGTCTAAACCAGGATTTTTTTCTAAGTATTAGAGGCAACATCAGCAGGTTTTTAAGTATGTAATTTATAGGGGAAGTGACTCAAATGAAATTATGCACTTTAAAAAATCAGCAAAGCGTTGAGGGCATAATAACCTTTGAAGAATTTTAAAAGCCCTTTCATATTCGTATTATTAGAGTTCCTCAATCCTGTAATTCTACTTCCTTTTTTTTTTTTTTTTAATGGCACAGCTCCTAATATCAAGTGATTATTTCAGAATCAATGAGTTTCATTAGGAAAAGCAAAGTCAATCCATATCCTTCCTGGCTGGGGAAAACAACTTACGTGTATTCTAAACCCTTAGAGATCATGATGAAAAAAAAGTTTCAAGTTTTAGTCTTCTGGTTGTTAAATCTCACTGTCTTTAAGCCAAACTCATGAGCTCCTGTCCGTAGACGTAAGCCCTAAGTTTTGCAGTTGTCTATTGGAGTAGGTGCAAGATGGAAAGAAACAGGGGTCAGAAACTCCAGTTCTTCCATCCCTAAACTTTGTGACAGTTTCCCACAGGAATTAAAAATATATGGCAGTTTATGGTGAGGATGTGGCTAATTGTCTGTATCCCTCCATCCTATTAACAGGGAGACCTGCAAGAGCATTTTTTGGTAGCAGTCCACTACCTTTTAAGAATCTTCTCGCTGTATTGAAGTCCCCATCATTTTCCTCCTCTCTTCTCTCAAATCAAGGTGGCTTGAATTAATTCAGACATTACTCACACAGGAAAGCCAAAAAAAGTCTGTACTTGCTGAAAAAAACCTCTCTGTGAGCATTCTAATCCCCTGTTGTTTGGTTCTTTTTTTTGTTTTTATTGCAATATTTGATACTTGATCTTTGTGATGCTTGAGAAGTGTTATATTAGATCAGACAAAAGGCCTGTACAGACCATTATTTTTTCTCATTCTGTGGCCAGCAGTGAGTGCTTAAAACCAGTATAACAGCAGGCAGTCAGAACTCCTCTTCCTCTACCCGTACCTTTGTGCTTTCCCAGCATTCGGCAACTGGCAGTTTAAATATTTCTTGAGCCAAAAAGTGCATCTGAAGGATTGTGATAGCTGATCTCTGCACCCACTGTCACCTTTGCCCTTTACAACACCCGGCCTCTATGACTTCCCGACTGTAGTTATTCGCTGCATGAAAAAAAGTTCTTCCTTGAGCTTCTTTTAAGCCTTTTGCCTCCTGCACCAGCTGCAGAACTCAGGCAGCTTCTTACGTTGTTTGTGGCCAAAGCAATGTGTAAAATTGGTAACTGAGACCCTCAGTATAATTCACTGGGGAGCTGCAGATCAAGTGATGGGGGACTTTTACTAAGGCCAGAACTCATGAACCTGGGTAAAAGCCAAATAAATGACAGCCTCACACCTTGTCCACTCCCGTGAGGAGTAGGCATTTTATGTAGTTTCAAAATCAACTTATTTTTCCTGCCTGAGAGCTATAAGTTTGCCAACAAAACATGCATTAGTTGTTGTTGAAAAGAGCTGAAAGTGTACGGATTTCAAATTCGGATTTATTTTTAAGGAGTGGGGTTTTCTGATGCAAATAGAAAATTCTGATAAACCCTTCTTCTGAACATTTCAGCCTTTCCTTTGCCTTGGTAATAGAAATTATGGTTTGCTAAGGGTTTCTGAAGGGTCACCTGGAGGCAGGTTGGTTTTGTTATCTTCCAGACTATCTCTGCTGGAAGAAAGGTAACACCACTGAATAAACTCCCTTCTGCCTTTGACCCAAAGCTTGCAAACACCCTTCACAAAGGGGCTGGAATTTGCTTCAAAAGGAGTCAAACAATAACCTTTCAATGGATTCCATCACTTCCGTAATAAACAAAACATGATTCCCTTTCAAGCTTATCTGTGTGCCAAGTTCTGTGGTTACAATACAATAGCTGTATTGTTCTTATATGCTGCAGGCTAAAATGTATTTTGGTAACTGCTGCTCTTTATAACACAATTGCTTGATGACAGTTATTCTAGCAAACCATTAACTCCTTCAGCCCGAGAGGAACCTCTTCCAAGCAGGCTGGATAAGCCTCAAGAAGTCGGATTTCTCCCACTGAGCACTGAATAGAACAGAAAGTAACATAAACATGGGACTCTCAATGTTAGATAACATGTAAATTATGGTGACTCATAGTGGAAAATCATAGATAAAAATTATACAAAGGCTTATTTAACCACCATCTTATGATTTTTTCCCTGTACACGAGCGTGTGAGAGATACTCACACGTACTTCAGGATAATGCTACTATTTGTCCATCCCCCTGCCCCGCAGCTGTCTTGGAAGAGATGAGATAGAGAATAAAAATGTATGTACATATTCATATTCAGCTCACATTCCCCACTGAGGCATGAATGAACCCTGAAACAGTTTTAATCACTGATACATTTGTGACAAATAGGCTAATTCCCAGAGTTACACTCTCATGAAAAAGCTTGCCGTTGTTTTTGCTAGAGGGCCTGGGTTACTAATGGGATATTCCCATTTTACAGTGCAGAAAACAGGCAGAGAGGAAAGCCAAGAAGTCAGAGGATGATTCTAAGCAGGGAGAAGGATGGAGATAGATTCAAGGTAATGGTTTCCCAGGCTTCCATCCTTGAACGAAAACTAGAAGAACCACACAAGCCTATAAGAGCAGCTTGGAAAGAAGGTCAGAATGGGCAGAATATCTGTCTTTTCATGGCAGGAACATGCCATGTTTTTTTCAGTGTGTGCATGTGGTATTTTTGCAATTCAAGCTCAAGTCATGGGCAATCTCTGAAAACAAACCAAAAAGAAGAGCCAAATATGTTAACATGAGTGAGAGACCAATTCCAGCAGTGACTGAGAATTTAAGGACAGGAGCTATTTCTTTCTCCTGTATCAGTAAAGCCCATGCTGCCATCCTAAACTATGCTAATAAAATGTGCCAGTGAAGAAGGAAAACAGCTTGGCAAAAGAACAACAAAAAGGTTTTAATTTCTGAAGGACACAGGTTCATAAAAAAGTACCAGAAACTGTGGCTGGATTTCTAGAGAAGGGCTGAAAAAGTGCATTATATTGTAGAGAAGGAGCTTCCATATTACTTATCCTGCCCATCTCCTAGACAGCACAGAACTCTTCCCATCGTCTCATTTGCTTTCTTCAGCTCAGTGTTCAGAGGCTGAAAGAACGAGGCTAGCTGACCTTACAATTGGAAATGTTCTTCCTAATATTCCGCCGTAATTTGTCTTTGCTCATTTTCATGCATTAGCCTTTATGAACTTCACGAGGCAACCTTAATTGCATTCCCTTCTGGCTGCTTCAGGAAGGATCTTTTTTTGCATGGACTGAAGGCAGGGTTTGAAGCCAGGTCCTCAGAGCCAGGGCTTTGGCAGTGACATCCAGGGAGCGTCTCCACTAACTGGTAACAGCACTGAGCTATTAGTCCTTCCTACCCACCACTTCCCCAGTGCATGATGCTCCAGCAAGGGCACCTCTGTCACTCAGCCAACGTAGGTTTTATTCCTCCAATTCATTCATTGTGGCTTTTCTCTGAATTTGTGTGCTTTGTCGATAGTTCTCTGCTGTAGGTACTTCAGCAGAACCAAGTCTTTCATGATTTTTTTTCTTCCTGTGCATTCTGGAGCACTGAGCTGGGATGTTTACAGGTGCCCTGAAGTGTGAGTCTCCCAAAACAACTTTGGTTTTAAAAATCACCTTGTTTTGCAAAGATCTAAATCGCCTAACTTCTTTAGCCTCCTCTGAAAACCCCATCTGTAAAAGACTTTGTGAGTTAGAGCTCATCTATAATGTCCATGCTGTGCATGCTGAAATGCAGCTCAGTGTGGGGCCAGGAACTTGCAGAGGGAAATGAATTGCGTTATAAATATGTGGTACGTTACAAGGGCTAATGTTTCTGTCTTTCTAGGAAGTCCTGCGCTCTGGTTTGTTGTGCAAAGCCCAACTCCATACAGGAGGATGAAGCAGACAGTTCTGTGCTACTGTCCCCACCTTTCCTTGCATTTTCCCTGTCTGTATTTACCTCTCCTGTTACTTAGGTGGAGCTTTTTGTAGTAAAGGGCATCAATATGCAGTGTACAAACAGTGCTCACCAGCTTGTGACCTTGATGTCAGAAGGAGGCTTTTTGGTTCTACCAGCATCTGCATTATTAATGCAAATATCATAACAACTAGCTGTGAGGAACCAGAATTTTCTTCTTCCTGTATACTATGGTCTATAAAGGTCTGTGAGGATAGATCAAGTGGCTTCATTTGCTGTGTCTAAGATAGAGCTCCTTAAAACCCTGGCATTTTCAAAACTTCAATAGATTTTCTTATTAACTTGAGAAATTGCTTTTAAAATGGTGAGCATTTTTTATGTCCTGTCAACAAAATCAGATTGTGGTCATGCTGAGGACTAGCAGATTGTGGAGGAAGACAGAAAATGTATGCCAGGCTCATTTTAGGTTTGAGGGAGGCAACTCATAAACAAATATACATGTAGAGCCATTTACAGGAATGATATATTAAGCTTTCAAGGTACCAGTGTATGTGTCTGTCCTTGGTGCGTGAGTCTCTCTAGTTCCTTCTCAGTCCAGATCTCAGTCAGCTGCAACTGTATTTTTCGGTCCTGTAGGAAACTTTCTGATCAGTTTTTTTCAGCGAGTCATTGCTTTTCATCTTCTTAGAATTTCTATTTGCCTATTCATACTGAATTCAGTGGCAAAACTAAAACCTTTTTTTTTTTCTTGTTTGTTTAAAAGAAAAAGACTAAATTGTCTGCTAAGAATTTTTCCTGGTGTTTCTAATCCCAACAATTTTTATAAGAGGAAACAGAAGGTAAAGAAATGTGGCAAAATGGGGAAGTCAGTATTGAGGTTTGTATAATTTACTCCGTCGCCTGCAGCGGGGATGTTCGTACCTGGGTACCACAGTGATTAAATGTGTGACAGATGGGGAGAGAAATTGGAACTGAAATTTGGGTTCATTAAGGAACATTGACAGGGCTGTAACTCAGGCTTAGGAACGGCTTTGGAGTTTTGGTTGTAGAAAGATGAAGTTTCGTGAAAAAAGCCACTGGGATCCCATGGAAATGGTATGTTTTAATCTGTATATAAAAAGTGTAGAAGGCAAGAGTCTGACAAGACTCTTGTAAAGCATGAGGACTCCCTCCTGGCCTCTCATCGCGTCACGGAAGCGACAGTGTGAAGCTGCTTTTGTGTTGTTGCAAAGTGACATTTTCAAGGTGCATAAACAGGCCTGAGAAAACTCCAAAAGGAGAATAATCTCTCGCAACCCCCAAAAAGGTTTGCTCAAAGCCAGCTCAATTGTCTGTATCAAACAGAGGAGTTAAAAAACAACAACAAAAAATAACTTGTGCAAAAGCGGGGAGAAATGTAAAGGCCAGAGGCTGCTCTAACCACTACATATCAACTTCATCACCCACCCACCTCCCACACACAACTAGAAATAACTTTAAATAATTCATTTAAGTGTGTCTGTATTGCAGTTACATATTTAATGACTTAAAGAAACAGTGTTTCACTTAAAAATAAATGTAAATTTTCCATATTTTGATCTTGCACCCTATTTTCTGAGAATTTCAGAATGCTTTACAGCGCTCAGTGGATTAAACTCTACGCTGCCATCTCAGGTAGTCATTACCCTTATTAACAGAGAGAAAACCACGGTGCGAACGCGTCTAGTAACTAAACTTGGAACACGGTAATTCAGTGAGAGAACAAAGAACAAGCTAATTCCCCTGTCCCGCTTGCTGGAAATTAGAAGAATAAAAATATCTCTCATCTTCCCTCTGCTCCTATTGTTTGTTGCCTCAAGAGTTGTCTTTTCATAGATAATAATATATTCAGGGACTTAAGGGCAAAAGGTTAAGCAGGAATGTTAGTGGCAGAATGATGGGGACGTTTATACAGTAAAAATTTCATGTTGGCATTATCTAAGCTCATTAGAGATGAAAACATCTGACTGAGTCATGTTATACATTTTATCAATAATGGTGAATAGTTCAAGTCTCCAGAATTGTCTGTCCTTTTCTGTAAAGACCACTGCCTTGATAGTGGTCACGGTTTGGTCCAGCTGCTTCCAGGAAATTCTGATTTCCATGTGTTGAGCATATCAGTACATTTGTAGATGTTCATGTGGGTTTTATCAGCATAGAAATAATCCTGAATGTGGGGGGTTTTATGGGCTCCCAGTCATTTTGACCTTGCAAATAGGCAGGAGAGCTGACGAAACCAAGATCTGGCATGCTTGTTTTCTTTACCACACCATGTAGAAGAGGGAAAAAGAACCTAAAAACCAAACGAGCTTGGTTGGTCATTTCTGTGCTTGCAGGTTGCTAGGGACAGTACACCCCCAGAAAAGCGAGAATATTTAAATTTATACTTCTGGCATCATTTTCCCCACCCCCCTGAAAGAGCTCAGTGCTCTCATGGTGGGATGCTGCATTCCAGTGCCATGAGGCACCGCAGAGGTATCGCAGCACGGATAACGTCCCAGTGCAGTGCCACAGATGTGTCCTGCAGTCTCCAGCTGTGGTTGGAGTCTGGCAACCCTCTGTGGAAATACCGAAAAGCATCACAGTCTAAATGCACAGCTAGTTATTAATTCATGTAAAGTTCTTTGAGTCCTGTGAAATTCCTCTCTCCTTTATCCAGACGCTGCCCCTGCTCACACCAGTCCCTTTGCATACCTTTCCCAAAGCACCTCGTCTTTCTGCCAGCAGTGAATCCATCTGACTTGTATAATAACACCTGGTTCTTGCTCCCTTCTTCTGCCTCCACGCTCAGACTAAGATCATTATGGAATGTGGGCATCACCATATGAATATAATTCCCCTTGGCCTTTTAGTCTGGACCAAAGTGTGACATTTGGGGACTCTTGCCTTGGTGAGCTCGTCCTTCTTGTAGTTGTCTAGGAAGTACTCAGAGAACCACTTCCTGTGCTATTGATAGGGTGAGATGAACGGTACTGCTAGTTTTGCCTTCATCCCCGCTCTGAAAGACTCAGCAAAGAGCAAATAGCATGTGATACAACCATTTTGTTAACAGAGGGAAAATCATGATCATTAAAGCACCGTTTTCCCCTGTATAAATACATGGTACAGCAAAGCTAATTATAGCCCCAAGGCTGACAATTACCAATGACAAACACAAAACCTCAAACAAGCCTAACTTGTTTTCAAGAAGTTATAGAAATGCTTTTTTAATGGCACAACACCTGAACGTATCAGCTTGCTTTTCTGCTGATGCTTACCTAGAACGAATCACTGCTTAGAGGGAAAGCAGAAGGCAAGGAGGCAGTCGAGCCCTGGCAGCTGTCTGAATCTCAGGCATCTTGCTTTAATTTCCCTTTCTTGGTGGCAGATGGTAGCTTTGCAGGGGTGTTAAATCTGCTCATAACTAATAGGGTGGTGTTTCTTCGAATGCTCCATCTATTTCCACAGGAACAAACCATCAATATGTTGCTATAACATAGCACAACCCAGTAGTTTCAAGAAACCATGATTTGACTGGGAAAAAAAAAAACCCACATCACACCACCTACATCCCCCAAGCTCCCATCAAATAAAGAGTAATAACCCAGTGTTGTTTACTATACTTTCTGCCTTCTCGTGTATTCTGTTAGTTTAAGAGCTGAACCCGGTGTGCCGTTCCCCAGAGCTTTCCCAGCCAGGCTCCTCAGGCACGCTAAAATATGCAGGCTGAGAGATGCTTTAACTTCCTTCAGGCCCGGAGGTGCTGTTTGTTCAAAGGATAAAGCACAATCCCTGCCCTGAAGGACTCGAAGCTTAAACAGAGAGGACAGAGGATGGAATAAACAGTATATTATCCTTGGGACCTCCTAGCATCAAAGGGGGAGCGGGTCTGATGTGTCACATAGGTCTCAGCCCTCCTACTAAGCTTCCCTTTCACAAAGCAGTGTAATTTCTGCACTAGTACTATAATTTCAATTATTCCCCTTCCTCATGAACTAGCACAGCCCTTGGCTGTATCTGGGAGTGTTCAGCTGCCTGAGAAGCCACTGAGTAGGTAAATCTGTAATGGCTGAAATTGCTGCAAGGAATTGAAAACAAAGCTTGAACAAGGAGCTTGCAGCACTGTTACAGCCTGGGGCATGGGGGAGGCTTGGGGAGGCATCTCCTGTGCCTGGGAAGCAGCGTTGAAACAGGACATCCCATTCTGCACGTACAAGGTGGCCCCCCGAGACCCCTGGTCAAGCAGTACTGTAACATGCCCTGAGGCTCTTGCATAAATAAGGCTATTGCGTCGGTGGAATCACTCTCAACAATAGGTAAAGGGACTTTATATGGCAAATATTGCCATTTATCATCCCTCAGCACAAACATCCAAGAAAGTTGGCTATGTGGTGCTGTAATCTGTAGTTTTTATAGACTCTGGCACTACCCTCCCCAGTGTACGCCGTGTACAGGATGTGTGATTGTGGCAGGGAGGAGGCAGTGGTTATAAAACTGCCCAGTACTTGGTCATTCACATGACTGTCAGCTTCGCCCCCAAACTGAAAAGTGACCAGTTTGTGGGAAGCTTTTTCCATACCGTCAGCAGCTGAATCTCCTGTCAGCTATAACCCCTGCACCTGCTTAAGAGCAGAACCACCAGAGATCACAGCAACGTAGCTCTCAAACGCTGCTGAGCTTTGAAGTGGCCCATGTTTTGATTTTATTCTGCCTTCCTAGGACCGTAGGGAAGGTTTCAGTTTTAATCCCAGCATCTGGTGTGCATTTGGTTGCAGAATAAAGGTTCATTCATACTAAACATGCAGATTCCAGTCTTTGCTGTCAAATTGCTTCCGCCTAAACTCTTCTGGGTAGAGTCCTTGTCCCGGTAGCCCTGCAACTGTCCCTCAACCTTTTGGCCTCTCTTGTTTTGCCAAGGATCATCTTTTCCTTGCAAACTATGCTTAGGGAAGTCCAGTTGCAATCCAAGTGACCTGTTCTGAAGAAAGAGGGGTAAGAGTGCTGCTAGCCTGAAGTCACTGGGGGTCACAGCATGATTTCATGGCCTTCCTTGTGCTCACCTGCAGAGCCAGCTGAGGGTCTGGACACTGCCCGCTGCTCAGGGGACAAGCTCTGTTATCAAACGAATGAATAGACCAGAGAAACACCAAAGAGAACTAAGGAGTTTTCCCACCCACGTAGCAGATACAATGACACCTTCTTCTGCTACCAAAAGATAGCCCAGCTGTTTATTAGTCTTAGTCACTTTTAAAATGTAGAGGCTGTGACCTTCCCATTCAGGTTGAAGGAAACTGAATGGCAGGGATCCCAGTGATTTCACAGTTTGGCTCGTGTTCAGACTGTAGTCTATGTTAACTGCAGGACAAATCCTGAGGTCCTTCCAGGTTCTTGGCTGTGCAGATGTAAGCCCACATGGGGGTATTTTCTCCTGGATAAACTGCACAGACCAAAGGGATAGACTATGCTTCCTGCTATTCCTGTATTGTTTCCCCCCACATTCAATTCACCTTTATCATCCATCCAGTAATAAGCTCATCTAAGAATCAAAGGAATTAGGCACTGGGATTTGCTTGTATCACACTTCTACATGATTCTGTAAACCGGTTTATAATTCTGTTCATCCCAGAGCTGGCTCAGAGGAGAAACACATGACTGCTGATAACGGCTCGCTTCTGCTCTTGCTGACGAATTTCTGGGGTGTTCAACCTAGGCTGAGTTGGGAATACTTTAATAGTGAAGTATTGCACAGCCCTCGGTGCAGCCTGGAGAATAGGGGAATACCAAGCAGCAGGCAGGAGACAAGATTCTCACGCTGAAACTTTAAGCTTGTTTTTTTACCTAAAAGGCAGAAGGGGGATTTCCCACTTCTACTGGATGCTTCCCATTAAAAGAGAATGCAGCTAAGTAGTAACAGTCACCAATCTCTGTCGGGACTCGTGCAGTAACTTGCATCCACGGTTCTCTCCGTTTCCTTCAAAAATCACTAAGATTGGACTCTTCTAGACTATATTCACTATGATTTGAAGTCAGAACTGTGCTCCCATTGATTTTCATGTGGCTTTGCAGTATTGTCTTTGAAGTCTCTCCCTGACATGCTCGTGGCCTCAGCGTAGTACTTGATAGAGTTACAGCGAGCAGATGCTCAGCCCAGATGATCTATGTATTTGTTAATGCACATTGAAGGCCAGGATTAAAATATATGTGACCCAATGCTTTCTGTGCTGTCAAAACTTATACTAAGATTAATAACCAAGTTTTGTCAAATGCATTTAAAAGAACTAAGGGCATGCCATGTCCATGTTTTTTTTTGTCCCAGGTCTATCAATTTTAAAAATATACAAGCAGCACCCACATGAGTAGGTGAGTTTAACTGAGCCACCTCAAATAAAAGCTTAGGAGCCTTGGGCATCCTCTGGAGTTGATTTTGATGGTTATTCAGGCAACCCGAGATCTCCACTTAAAAGAGTGAAGGTCTTTTATGCTTAAAATCATAAGCAAACAAACTCAAGTGCTTTTAAGATAATGCATTAGCGAGTGGTGGAAATTACTGGCACATAGTGTTGTGGAGGTCAAAGTATAAACGCATTAAGAAAAGGAAATATAAATTAGGATTGGCTTAATGGTGGCTTTCAAGCATTTTGGGCCAAATGCATAGTTTGGCTCAGGAAATTTCCGAGTTGCGGATTGGCACAGACAAAGAACAGAAGAACTGCTTAGTGGTGTATTAAGCTAAATGAACCTTTCATCTAACGGGCTGTGCAAGTCTTGTATTTTTATGTGTGCACATTAGAGGAAGGGCAAGCCGTTATTCTTTGTAGCACAGACAAATGATTTCTGACATCTCTGGTATCGTAGCAGGCCAGGACTGATGGCTGAGTTGGGTGTGATAACCGCGGTAAAGCCCCACTGGCAGCAGGGGATTTGGACTGCTCATTTATCACTGTGCAAATGTGATCAGAATTAAGCCCATTCATTTCCTGAAACCACTGGCTCACATCCTGTACGTGTTCAGCCATGCAGTGGGGTACATCTCTTAGATGAAACCACAGAAAACGAGGCCTCACAAGACAATATAGACACCACCACTCTCCCCAAAGCACTGTTCATCTCAATAAGGGTCTGAGGGTGATTTGCTGAGTGTCCTGTTCTTTTTAAGCCCTGTCCCATATGTTTGTGTGACAACAGCCCGCTGTTAAACCAGGCCACAACTTGCAAAGCATGGGGGAAATAGCAATGTAATACGTTGTGCGAACGCAAGATTTTATTCATCAGGCATCAAGCTCCTACGAGTGTGGTCAGGAAAACATACTTCATCAGAACAAATATGTTGTAGGACAGGTTTGTGTTCCTAGTGCCAGCCCTTGTGCACGCTTTGCCTGTGGTCTGAATCGCTGGTTAAGGCTGCAGACCCTCTGCTGTACCTGGCTGGTTGGGATGCGTCGCTCAGCTTTTCTAAGTGGTGTTTGTCATCTGTCACCAGGTTCTTTTCTGAACCAACAAATTCTCCTGGCTTCTACTGCTAACTCTGATGGTTTGGTTTGTATTGTAGAGAGAGGAAAAAAAAAAATGAAAGAAAACCACACATTGGCCACAAATTGCTGCCTAACTTCAACTGTACATACCCTGCATACTTCGTTGTATATATTGTAGGAACATATGCTTGGGTATGTGAATATGAATGTGTGCATATGCCTGTATATATATATAGCAAGTAGGTATATTGCTGTGTATTTTCACAGCTACTAACCCTAAGTAATCTCGGCGATTTTCAGCATTATAGATATGTTGTATTTTAATAGATATGCTATTGCCTTAAGATGTTTTGGGTGAGCTTGATAGCTACAGAAGGGTTGCAGAGATGGAAGAGGCCCTTTTCTTCCCAGATTCAGAAATACACAGGAGGCAAACTGCCCCCGTGCTGTGTCAAACCAAGTTTTCTGGGGTGGTAGGAGAGGCAGAGCAGGGACCAAACCTGAGTACCAGTGTTTGGGTGGAGGAAGGGGCCTCCACTGTCTTCTAGATACTCTTTGCTCCTGTTATGGCTTGTAAAGATTATGGAAATGGGTAAAAGTCAGAAGTGCTCGAGGGCTGTACTGGCCTGGGCAAAAAAACAGAATATGACTTATAAAAAGTCATAGCAGTTTGAAAACTAGCAGAGTTTGGGGGAGGGGAGAGAGAGAATTATTGTTTCTCTCCTTTGAATGTGTCAAAGATTCAAGGAAGGACACATCAAAGGAAGACGCAAAAATCCTGTATTTCAACATTTCTTTTCACCTGAGGTGGGCCAGCGAAATCACCTGTCACCAGAGCCTATTTCTGTAACCAGAGCTAAACCCAGAAATGGCCACGGGTGGCAGATTTACAGCTCCATATTTCTGACCTTTGTTTCCTGCCCCTAGCAAGGACAGTTGCGTGCTGCGCTGTCTGATGCACTCCTGGGAGAGGGAAAGGATGGAAAGGAAGCCAGGGACTGTGTTTCTGGGACACATTCGGTGCTGCTTTGCTGTGAGCTATCACATCCCAAGAATGGGAGATATTCGGCAAAAGCGGAGACCCGGAGAAGGGGAAAAAAAGGCACAGTGGCCCCAGCAAAAGCTGTGGCTGGAGCAGGCCTGGAAAGCGTTAGCACGACGGGGAGGAGAGGTTTGCCACGTGTTTATACTAATGCTGAATGACCTCTGCAGGGAGAGAAGGAGGTGAGGGACAGGCTCTGCAGCTGGACGGGAGGTCACGATGGCTGTGGCCCTCTCCACATCTGCGCTTCTTGTTTCCCCAAACGTCGCTTGCAGACGCAAAGCTCTGCAAACATGTCAGCTGGCAATGAAAGCCCCAGGGGGGGCAAACATGGCACAGAGCTGGATGCTCACCGTGACTCAAAAACCGCCTAAAAATCAAACCCGCCAGTTACTGCTGTGCTTTCTGAAAACTTTAGCCAGTATCAGTAGAGCACATGGCTCTCTGAAACCCAGAGGGTTGGGTCTCCTACTGCCATTTGCCTAACACAGCCCTTTTGAACCCGTGCAAAGCCGGGGGACGAGTCCCACTCTGCCAGGGCTCCCTGCTGTGCTGAGCTTGCAGAGGGAGGGAGAGAGCAAAGTATTTCTCTCCCCCAGTCCATCCCATTCACTGAAATCAATGGGATGTCAACATGTGTTTAGGGCTCTCTTGAATGGGAACCTAAATGTCCTTCTCTGCACGTCTTAATAGATCCCATTCAGCCATCAGCATAGAAGATTCATTGTCACCAATTATTGCAAACATTTACACGTTCTCTTCTCAGCCTGGTCTTCTGACCAGCTGAAGCCATGCCAATCTCGCTGGCCAAGCTAATCTCATTTCCTGGCTGAAGCTGGTTTATAGATGACTTGGATATCACTAGCACACAAGTGAGAGAGGAAAATCAATGCTTACAACCCAATTCAAAGGCTGCTGAATCCAAGGGAATGATTCCTCTTCAAGGCAGCATGCTCTGAATGAGGCTAGACAAAAGAAAGCTTTGATAGTGATTGATTTCTGGGGGAAAGGAGCTGCGTCTTTTGCTAGGTTTGAACATGAGTTGTTTAAAAGTAAAGGCAAAATCCATGCTGGCTTGGGGAAGGTGATTGTGGCTGTGCAGAGGTTGTGATGATGAGATGCAGCCAGGCTCCAGTCTCTAATGAAGAGAATTGAGAGGGGCAGCGCTGGATATACAGAAGTACTCTATTGTGAGAAGCGAGACAGTGAGAACTGATAATGAGAATGAAGAACTTCCTTTGATTATTGCGTCTCATTTCCTACAATGTAATCTACACCTTTAAAGAAAGTTCTTCTGTGAGATGTTAGATCCCCTTGCCTCCTCCGCGTGGTTAGAAGATCTTAGCCACTAGTATCGAAAAAGAAAGGGTAACCTTAATAAGGTAGAATATAAGCCTCTTTTTTTTCCAACTTATGCGCCACATTAATGCAATGTAACACCGCAGGTATGAGTGGAGCCATTTCAGACATACAGCAAAATCTGGCAGGCAGGAAAGTGCAGAACGGTACATGGTAGCAGCCAAGACAGTGCTGAGAGTATTGCTGAGAACGAACATGAGGTGACGGCTGAACCCATCCCAGCTTGGTCCTGGGTTTCACAGGGGGACATGGGGCAGGATTATACCTGCAGTTTCTTTTAAAAAAGATAGCTGGAAACAAGACAGAATTGTTGAGTGTCTAGATGTCTAAATATTTTTTAAGTCGAGCCCCAAATCGCTTTTAAAAATAGCTATTGTATTCATGGATTATGTTAGACATGTCATACTAGGTTGTATAAGCAAATTGGACTGGCGGTTTGGCTGTGGACAAATTACATAGACTCAGTTTGTCAAAAGCAGGTGGTGGTTTTGAAAGCTTCCATTTCAGTTGTGCAAGGATTTTCAAAGACGGTGAGGGTGATGCATCTGGGATTGGATGTGTGAGTACTCACACATGCCTGTTTTTACATGTTTCAAACTGAAAAATTGAAAGCCAGTTTTGAAAACAGAAGCTTAATCCTTCTGTACTTGCAGTTTCCATATCTGTGAAATGGGGATGGCGATAACCCTTATCACCCTGCTGATGGCAGAGCAAGCTGCCGGAAATTTCTCCGCCTTCCTTTCATTGCAGTGGGCGGCTGAACATTCACAGTTACTCCGGGGCAATGTCTCTGCTTGAAACCTTCTTCCTTTAGGTTTCTTTCTTCTTCCTTTAGATCAGGGACATGGGCAACATCATGGGCAGCAGGTACAGTGGTAATTAGAGCCAAATAGTGGAATTGCACATTTCAGAACAAACAGGATGCACATAGACACATAGGAGAAAAAATCTTCTTGATTAACACCCAAGAGGAAATGAAATTAGAGAGACACTAATCCAGATAACCAAATCGAGCAGTTCTAATGTGGGATGGCAGTTAGCTCATGGTAACAACAACAGCAAAGGACTATCAGCGAAACTCCACCCTGCACCACAGTATTTAAAAACAAAATTGTTTCAAAGGCCACAAGCGAGCCCTGCATTTACGCACCTGAGTAATCTCAATTATAACCAATGGAATTATTCATGTGTTTGAACTTGAGCAACATGTTTGAATCCTCTGCCAGATCGGCACCTGAATTCATCCCGGTTTCATCCTTGGACCTGTGGAAACCTGCGTTCAAAGGATGACGTTCCCTCTGCCCAGCGTGCTGCTGCAGAGCTGAGCTTTGCCTCGAACCTCGAAAGCCGCAGGGGTGTTTGTATACCGGGCAAGCCTTAAACTACTCCTCACTGGTGAAAACAAGGGTGAAGATGGGATGCTTCTAGAATTAGCCACTTGTTTTTGCACCCACCACCGACAACAATAACGAAAAAGCCATAGTTTTCATGAGTTTTCGTTCCAACTGCAAACTCGACTCCACTTTGACGCATACCTTGAAGCAAAGGGACAATTATCTAGTCACAACATTCAATCCCATTTGCATAATCTCATCTAAATCGTTCAAATGCTTCAAATACTTTTGTGATTAGAAAGATACTCCACAAATAAACTGACTGCATGTTCCTGACGCTCAAAACTAATGTGTTGCAAGTAAGGCAAAGATAAAGCGGTGTGGAAAAAGGATTCCTTCCTTACCATTACTTACACCCAACCTAAGAAACCACAAAATTTCATGTCTATTACTGAAATGAAAGTCACATCAAAGGTCCTGTAAGACTTGGGGATATGCTGCAGCAAAATTGAAATAATTTAGTAGGTGGAAAGTTGAGCTAGATGCCTGAAACAGTATCTAATTGCCACATAAGAGTACATTTGGGTGTTATTTATGGCCTGATGGCAAATCCAAATTACCGAGATCTAAACCCAGTACTGCAAGAGGCTCTCTTTGTGTCCTCAGGCAAATACCTCATAATGCTTTCATGCTTGTTGGGAGGTGTTTAATTTGCAGAGACATTGAGCATCAGTTAGCCAAGATTTTCCAAAGTGCTTGCTGACTTCAGGTAATCCATTTTGGACCTCTGAAAAGGGCTTGGTTTCCAGACACAGCAAAGCACTCAGGCTTCATAGGTAGTTTATTCTGGTGATTCAGCTTTCATTTGCCAGGAAAAAAACCCCAAACCCCAGCAATACAACTTTCTTCCATGTGCTGCTAAGTAATGGCTTTTTGGCGTGGGTTTTTTTGGCCTTTTGGTGATCAGGGTCCATATGCCCTGGTCCGTATACAGCCCTTGTACCCTATGAAGCCTGAGTGCTCACACCTTTATAGTCCCAATCTTTAATGTATTTATGCTCAGAAGTCAGAAAGGACTGAAATGAGGTCTCTGCCATCCTTCTCCCCTAGAACAAGCTGGTGACAACATGTATGTAAAATTCTTAAGCTGTCATCCAGGGAAATCCTGTGACACCTCAGCAAGCTCGTAGTCCTGTGGTTGGAAAGAGGCAGTGGCAGCAACAACAGCGAGAATGGAGACTTTTATCTCCATTTGTTGTGCAGACTTGTGGAGCAGAGGTGGGGGGTGAATTGAGGGAGGAAGGATCATTAAGACATGGCAATGCTGTTCCCAGGTTAAGGGATTTCTAAGTCCGAAGGATCCCAGTACCTACTCCTAAATGTAGTTTTGCCATTCTGGCCCCAGGCTCTTTGCAGCCCATTTCTGCATCATCCTAAAAGAACTATTCATTTTTTTCCTGCCTGTTGTCACATTTTAGCTGGGCGGCCTTGGCTCTACCCTTTTTAAAAGTTCACTTTGCAGCAGATGGGCCTGTCTAAACACCGAGCGCAAGCAAAGAAATCAGCAGCTGGTCACAGGAGTTTCCTAGGAGAACATGAAAAGGATCGCAGCAGGCTGCCCAGTGCCCTTGGTGAGCCTGACTCACACAAGAAGCCTGGCAAGACACGTTTCTTGGGCGCTCGAGTCGCTCAGACACAGCCAGGGCTGAAATCACAGGGGCGATGTCCCAGCAGAAGTTTCTCCCTACGAGATGCACTTTCAGAGGAGTTCAGGGTTGTGTAAATGATGGCTGTCAAATAGGTGTACGAGACTCAAACAAAACCCCAGTCCCGCCATGCACTTCTAACTCGCCATTCTCCCCCTTAGAATTCCCAAGTCCTTTGATCCCGATGAGGATCAGCAGCTTTGGGGCAGGAACTGGTGGAAGTCGGAAGGATAGTTGACCCCCCAAAGTCAGGGTTCTTCATAGGGAGTTAATTCCTCTCTCGGAGATGGCGTCTGATGAGCTGCTTTGGGAAGCTGGATGATGAAATAGAGAATTCTTATAAAGGCCGACCTTCCCATTTGAAAGTGGAAAATTTTACCTTGGGGAGAAAAGAGGAAATACCACGGGGGAGTGGGTTAGTGAGACTTAAAATACCCCCATGCAGCTGGTTTCAGGTTGGTGTAAGAGGTCCCAGTTGTGCAACAGCACAGGAGGCTCTGTGCCTCCTCCCACACAGGAGGCTACACATCAGGGCTAACTCTGAGAAGCAGGGGGCTTAAACAGCACAGACCATGGATGCTCATGGAGCAGTGAACCCTTAATCACTGTAATATTGTAAGGAAAGAGGCTCAGCTGTCCTGTGCTATCCCAGCATGATTTGGGGAGTGCCCACCATTGATGTCTCAGGGGACCCATCCTGACTCATCCCCTCCTGTGCCTGGGTGACATGTTTCAGACACAAATAACTGGGATAACCTGGGCAGCCAGCAGCTCCCTGAGCCCCGGTGCTCCCCTGCTCCTTCTCACAGCAGCGAGTCGCTGGTTGTAAAAGACTCTGTGGCCCCAACAGATAAATGGGGCGAGAAACACCTAAAGATTATATTTTTCTCCCAGAGGCTTTGGTACTGATTCTTATTTACACCCAGTCTCTTTGCATTACCTGAATGGTGTAAAAAAAAAAACCCTATGTCTCTAAAGGAAGCTTTTGTGGCAATGAAAGTTGGGTTATTTCTGGGTAAGATCCTCAGCTGGTGTGTGTCAGTGTTGCCCCAACAAAATAAATAGTGCCCGGCTGATTTATACTACCGGAGGCTTTGCCCTTTAGAACATGAATGCATTTATGATACAGCTACACATTGGGAGGGAGTCAAAGAGACTGTAAAGGGAATATGAATGTGTCTTGTAAGGTGCAGCTGTAAGTTACATTTATTCCAAGGCTTGTTTCCGTGGCCCATGGACTAGTGCGAATAGGAACCAGATCCAATTCTTGTTTAGTTTGGGATTTCTTTGAACAGTGCCTGGGAGAAGTGACTACAGCTTATCCATGGGTAATATATTGTGATTTGACACTTGCTAGGACTTGGCAGCTACTCTCAGAAAGAAATATTGATTGTGAAGAATAAATTCAATATAATCGTGGAACAAGGGAGCAGGACATCATTGACACCATTTACAGCCTGCAATTCCGGAGCGACCTTTGTCTCGAGTGGATGGCAAATGTTAATTAAGGTGCCCTCTCTGGCATCAAGCGACTTGATGTATTGTCCCATTTTAAGTTTTTCTGCCTGTAAAATGGGAATGATACTTATTTCAAAGTCGATGTTCATAACAGTGCCATTCTCATGCAGCTGTGAATTTCACCCATCAATCTAACTCACTGTAACTACGGGTAACCACTGGGAGTACAGGATTTTTTGGAGGCAGTGCTGGGATCTCTGCCTGTCAGCAGGAGATGATAGTGTCTGCTTCCTCATGTGCCCTCTCCCTATCCTCCTCTCTGCAGACATTTGTTCTCTCTGACTCCTATTTAGATTGCTGGCTCTTGGAGAAGGGGTGATGTTTTCCTTTTCTGTTTGCACAGCCCCCAGCACAAGAGGATTGTGATGCACAAAAATCAGGCTGCTACTCACTGGTGCCCTACAAGGGAAAAGCGATCCTAGTGCTTCATGTTGGCACAAACTTGGGGCTGGAAATTTGCGTCATGAAACTGATTCAATTGCTCTCAATAAAACGAGGAACAGCTTAGAAGAAAAACATTGCCACTTTAGCTATTTCAGGTATTTCCAATGCCGTCTGACGCATCCTCCCATCGTGCGGGGTAGAAAAGCATTGAACATCTTGATCCCAGCCCTTCAAGAGCAGCACATGCCCAAAGGCTTTGCTGAATCAGGCTGTTGATGAGATTTGCATCGTGTAAGAACCTGCTGTATTTCATGAGGTAGAGGAGAAAAGAAAATAGTCATTTTTACAAATCAGGAGATGAGAAATCTCTCTGAAATACACCCGCCTCTACACTGGCAATTATTTTGCAGTCACCAGCCACGAATGATTAATTCTGCACTACCATGAACTGCAGAGCCTGGCTAATACTACATGAAAAGGAAAAAAGCGGCACTTGCCTTGTGCTTGATATTAGCAGGGAGGTGCTGGGGGTGAGAGAAATACAGTTAAAATCTCTTTCCATGTCAGGCTATGGAAGGCCAGGGTGTTATCAGTTACCTATCTTTGGGTAAGCCTCTGCATTTCTAGCACGGATGACAAATACCCCAACGTTTACCCAGGGCTGCTGTTTGCTCAGCTACGTGCGTAACCTTTCGCTGGCGTTTTCATGCTCGTGTCTTGCCGACAGGGACAGGCCACCAAAGTATTTGTGCTGGCAGTGACAGGAGACTTCAGTCCCAAGGACTTGAGTCTGGTGTCTGGGGAAAGCAGAGACATCCAACACATTTCCTGTCGCTCATCCCAGGTTCCAGTTTATAATTGCTTGCTTTCTGTTTAAATTTTACGCTGCTGCTTGGTGTGTGACAGAAACCACTTGTGTCCTGACAGTACCTGTCAGGATATTGTCATTTCTGCAGATACCACTCTGCTCTCTGTGCCTGTCTTGAGTCTTTTGGGAGTCCTTGTAAGAAAAAAAGGGAAGACTGAGGTTTCCTGGGGAACGGAGGAGCAATGGCTCCTGCTCCTGAGGTGTGTGAGGTAGACATCATACTGTGAGCTGAGGGTATTTCAGGAGTACCTTAAAAAGCGCCTTTTGCTGCTGGGACTTGTCAAGGCTTTGGGAGAAATACTGGGAGAGTGGACTTCAAAGGGCAGCACCTGTGTCTTATGAACACAGACAGCAGTTTACAGGATGTCTAAAACACTGTTTATGGAGGTTGTCAGCCGCTTCGTTGTGGTGACTTTAGCAATTCCCTCAACCCATCCTATTATTTCTTGCTGTTGTTTTTTTTTCCCTCTCCACTTTAAGCTGGTCTCTAGATTCAGTCTTTGTGCACAGCCGGGCAGCGCAGGATATGGTGGGGAGAGGATAATGCCAAGCAAAGCCCAGGCCTATTCTTTTCAGGTCTGTTTATAGAGGGGGTGAGTAAGACACAGGCACAGTGGCGCAACCCATTGTAATGCACAAAGCCTGCAAGCCAGTCTTGGTGATGGAATCCAAAACCCTGTCAGCTGCTAAACTACAGCGCTTTTGATGACTCTGCTTGTTGAGGATAATTAGACTGGTGCAGTACAGACACACACACGGATGTCTCTATTCTTTTTGCAATTGCAGAGCACATGCTGTGAATCCACTATGAGCGCCAGTGAAAACCTAGGGCAATGTTTTCTAGCGTGGGCAAGGCTTGGGAGTCTAAGATTCACTTTCAAAGGTGACTTAAAAACGCAAGTCTCACCAGGAGCCAGTGGGGTTAGCACTTGACATTTAAAACCACCAAATTTATTATTTTTTTTTTAAATCTTTTGCTCATGAGCTTTCAAAAGAGTGGGATTCCCCCCCTCCCCGACTTCTGTCAGCGTATTTACTCAGGAGGTCCCCAGGGCTGTCACCACCCTTCCAGCACAGACTCTTGCACAGCAAAGTGGCAGGAGTAATCTAGGGGTAAACTCCCAGATCGCTTTCTAAGGAAGTGCTGCAGAATTCTGCAGAAACGGGCCAACCAAGCCTCCAAGGGGGAAGAATAATCAGCATTTTATGCAAACAAGGCTCCATTCAAATAGTCCATGCTGGATAGCTGAAATCATGAGTTTCTCCAGCAAGTCTTTGTCTTGAGAATCCCATCAGTAAATTTAGACTGGCTCCTGACAACAGTGGGGAGGTCTGTCAAGTGAGAGAGAAAAAAGGACAGAAAAAGAAAAGATAACACTGGTATCGAAACCGATATGTAGCTTGAAAGGAAATTGCAAGCTAAGGATTTTTGACACAGAAGGCACAAAGTAAATTTTTTGGACTCTGCCAGTGACATGTGGGGTCTGGGTCGCACTTTCTGAAGCTCCTCTCCTTCCCAGTGTTCAGGGTAGGATCAAATTTAGGACCTTTGCTCCAAGACAAAACAATTATCAAAGAGACAGAAGCACAAGCAAACATTTTCTTGTCACCATGTCATTTTAATACCAAAAATGAGCTAAGTACCCGGGGACCAGGAAACTTTCTGACATCACTTACAGTGTTTGCCAAAGTTAGATAGCCCTGAAAAACACATCTCAGAAATCCAGAGACTGCCGTCCTCTGGCTGACTTGCCGCTGAACCAGGAACTCACTGCTACTGGTGATATCGCTGCTACTTGGACATTTAAACATGAGATGCCAATGAAGCGCGGTGTGTGAAGGCACTATAAAGGTATCAGTTTCGGGTTTTTTCTCCCCTGAACACGGGGAAACTTGCTTTCTGGGCATCTAGCACTTATGCAGCAAGTATCACAGTGACCTGCTGAGCTTGGCCCTACTGTCAGCCATCTTTGTATAGGGATGCTCGGTCCTTAGATGATTTTCTCCATTTCTGTGGCAGGAGCATTTCCTTTGTTGATATCAGACCTGAATATCTGATTGTTCCACTTCTCTCAAATATCAGATATGATTAATGGCAGTTTTGCATAAAGTATTCTGAATCACTGAGGTAATACGGAGTTTTACTGCTGCCATTATCATTTGAGAGTGTGATCTTACCACAGGAATGACTTCTTGAGCCTCTGATAAAAGAAGGTCTCTCTCCATTTGAAAATTTTATACAATGTCGTGGAAATAGATGTTCCACTTAGACCAGATATCTAAGTCTTGTGATTAAGCTACTAGACTGAAACTCTGCAGATTTGGGTGCCAGTGCCAACCTAACTACAGATTTGATGCATGTATTTAAGCTTCTCTGTGCCTCATTTTCCAGACTATACAGTGGAAATTAAAAGCCCTCAATGTTTTATCACTTTAGATCTTTAAAGTAAGGAACTGTCTGACAGAGATCTCCCCCACACCAAACACAATGGAGCTGCTGGCACTAAGAGTCTGAATACTGCAGTAATCATCTCTCAGTCCCACAGCAGAAATTGTAAAGCCAATGTAAAAAAAAAATAAAAATCCATAAGCAGAGCAGCCACAGGACTGAGTCCCAAATGCGTGTTTACTCAAGCCTTTCTCCAGTGCACCTTCCCGGCAGCTGCTAACTCAATTGCAGTATCCGTGTTCCACGGCACAGCGCAGACCTGTTGGAGGCCTTCCAGCACAGATGTACCAAATCGTTCAGAGGCCTCGGTGCTGAACCTAGGAATTGCGATAGGCGAAGTAGACCGGTTAATTGCTCAAACCATTGCTCAAGTGACAGTGGGGAATCTCATCCGTTAAACCCTGCCGTGGGCAGAGCTGCCTGCCCCACCACTTCCACGGGTACATAGAAAGGGAGGGTCACGGTAGGGGAAGCAGATCTTGTCCAAGTCATCTGCCAAAGGGTCCACCTCCAGCAAGTTCTTCCTCTTGCACTATTTCAGAGTGTAAACAGGTCACAAACACTTCCTACGAAGCTCCTACTTAAAAATGTCCATTGGTCTGATGGCTGATAGGCAGTACTGGAAATGGCAGTGTTTTGGTTAGATGGTTTCTCTATTGCATGGTCCAGTGGCTCTTTCGAGCCCAAACCCCACTGTCTCAAATCATGGGCACAGACAGGTCATTAGGGGAAGCTTTTGCTGAGCTCTTGTGGCTACACCACCTGGAATTCTATTCGGTATCTGAAGATTTGCTCCAGTGCTGTTAACAAACTTGGAAATCCACTTTCAATGTAGCCCTCTGAACCGTTGCTCCTAGAAACATTTCCACCCATCAGCTTCCTCACTTAAATGGGGTTTCCCTCCCCACCCCGGGCCAACACAAGTCACTGTGAATCATGAAAACCCTTCTAAAGCTTGGGCTTAAGTGGGACTTACGGGGATGCCTACACTTTGGGCTGGTCCTTTGTAGTAGGATGAATTTCAGCCAAGAGTATTTGCAGAAAACTAATACCCTGAAGGCAAGGCCATGAAGGAACAGAAACCACTTCAAAATCAACAGATTATCTGCAGCATTTTTTTTCCAGGCAGTATTTTCCCAAATCCAGCTCAAACCCTAGAGGAATGAGAGACTTTGCAGCCTTTCTGTGCTGAAATACTGCTATGTTGCTAAGTCTGTTACTAGGCAAAACATGTTTTAGCAGCCTCAGAAACATTTTCAAAACACAAGAGAAGATTTTACTGTTTGTAAACTGGATCTGAGCTTCTTTTCTTTAAGAATAATGAAACTCTTAATACTTCCAAATTCTCATAGTTACTGAGCAAGCAAATCAAAATCAGACTTGCTCGGTTCTATTCAGGACCAGGGGAAATGTGGTACAGCTTTGTGAATTAACTCCTCTTCATGTCCACGAACACAGAGTTAAACCCAGGTGGTCTTCTGTGGGAGGGAGGAAGGAGGAAATGTGTAGCATAGGGGAAGCAGTGAAGTTGATTCACGGTAAACTGTATCATATTCCTGTCTATCCCATTTTTATGAGGGGGAAGTGTCTGTAATCATATCAAGCATCAGCAGATTCAACCAGGAGCACAACGTTACGCACTGAACCAACATTATGGACCTGTCTGTAGAAGATGGTCCTCTTTTTTGAGGCTGAGATGATGGGAAGGAGCATCAGTTTAGTTTTGGAGACCTTTGCCACTGGAATCAAGAACAGCGCTCATCTCTTAGGCTTATCAGACACAGCAAGGCATCCAAAAAAGCACGATGCCTCTAATATAAGTGTTCTGTTTATGGACAGTGATTTACCCAGTTTGAGTAATGACAGAGGCCAGAGAATTATCTTCATTTTTTAATGTCTGGATCTGTTCTGAAACAGTACCTTGGGGCTGTGGCTTTAATTCAGAATTGTATACGGAAACTGAAGAAACATTTTAAATTTTATATATTTATATATTCATGCACGTATATGCAGCCAGAATTAAAACAAAGAAAGCAGGATTTTTTTCTCAAAGTAGAAATTTAACTTTCTGGTTTTGAGGATGTTTTGGAGGAGTTTAAATTCTGGCATGAAACTTATAAAACTGAATCCCTGAACTCGCAGATTCTGGAACCATTCTGATTTGTGCCCCATGCAGGCTAGAGGATTTCAACTGCTCATCCCTATATTAGTTCCAATAATTTTAATTTGGCCAAAGGCCTTCTTCCATCCTGAAAAAAACAGAAGTCCATCACTAATTTTTCCTGTGTTTAGCGTTTAACGGAGATACATGTTAGCCATAGATTTTTTAAATTGCTTTTACATGCATAATAGTTTTAAGTGATCCCTTGTGGTTTTGATGGCCTGTGAACTACATTGTGCTTCCCCTTCTGTTTATTCTCAGGAAGACTATCAACACCTTTATAGGGATTATCACACAAGAATGAGAGGTGCTGGGAGTCAATTAGATCTGTGGGTGCAACCCTTGACAGTAGATCCATAATGATGAGATGAGGTACAATATTTTGGGGCAGCTGGGAAGTAATAGTTGTGTGAAATCTCCTTCTAGAGGAAGCCTGTTCTTGTCTTTAGGTACTTCAGACACTGGGGATCTGGTTAGACTTTTGTGTGACCCTGGGTAAAATGTTTGTCTCGGTGCCTAAATTGCAAAATGGCAATTCTGACATTGCCTTTGCCTTCCTTCCTTCCTTGTTTAAATCAGAAACTACTTGGGATAAGGACAGCCTCCTCCTGCATGACTAGACAGTACGTAATATAATGGGCTAATTGCAAAATAAAAAAATAATGATTGCGTGCTGACAAAAAAAACCCAAAATAGAACAGCTCTTCACGGTCATAGTCTAAAGCGATGACATACTATAGTGGTTTCAGCAATTAACATCCACAGGTAAATGCATCCAGAGGTGGTTTGCACATCACTGCATCACCATGTGATTTAGAGTAGCCCAGCTGAACTGAATCCGTCACCAGATGTCTGTCCAGGAGCAGAGAGAGCTGCTCTTCTACCTGTGACAACAAGGACTTCAGTGGGGTAGTGGGGAAACCCTCCAGGGTTTCGGGCTGTGTGGTGGGACACTGATGTTAATGATGAGCTCTGTTAATTTCAATACCTGCTCTCAATTTGTCTTAGTTCGGAAAGGAAGGATATGCCCTTCCTTTGATGGACCCTTTATCCCCAGTCCTCCATAAGCTACATGCAGGATAGACAATAAAGGTTTATTTAATAACGCCTTGATTTGACCAAAAGATCTATGGCAGTTTTGCACTCGATACCTGAAGGGTAAATGCCTCTAATGACATCCTCTCTTGGCTCCAGCCTTATTCATACCATTTTCTACCCTTAACTGAGCTAGTCTGTGCTAACCATCCAGTAATACTTAGAAATCATATTTAGTCTTCCACCTCTGATTATTTGAGCATATATAGGCTGGAAGTGGCTTGCTCAAAGTAACACAAAGTGAGGAAAATAAAACGAAAGCAAGAATCCTCACCTCCTGTCAGCAGTGCAAGCCCAGCATCATCCTGGCCATCTGAGCTCTTATTGCTGTTATAGACTGTAAGCATGGAGAAGTATTATCAAGTAATTAATGATTTCTGTTTTGAAGAGACAAAAGCTGAGCGGTAGGGGTGTGAGGTGTGTGAATTTACTGGAGCTGACTTAGAAGCTGGAAGTTAGGCAATGTGAGTATTCCCTGGGATCTCGGTACTCTCAGAGTACCACATCTGAAAACAGCACTCTCATCATCTCCAGATAGCCTCTGTCCTCTCTGGCCCCTGCCCCAATCAACCCCCCCGGCTCTGACAAGAAGCCGGGAGGCCACTGGTGCCAACAGCAATGGCATTTTGTGACACGCCTGACAGACTAGTCTGACAGCTCGGAGCTTTGTTTTGCATAAGCCACCCAAACAGATGGTCACCACTTTGAAGTTTCAGCCTGGCTTGTATTTGTAGGCAGGATCTACAGGCACAGATCTGAAATCCCCCATTTCACTGAATTCTCTGTCTCCTGTTGTAACTGTGGCTTTGGGGTAGAACACAGCGGTGGGAGAGGTGCGGGAGAAGACTCAAAAGGGCTTTACTCTAAGGCTACTTCTCAATAATGTCTTTGGGAGACAGGGTGTTTTTACCTCCTTGGTAGCTCTGTGATCTCTGTCATTCACACTTGCAGAGCGATATGCTGTGAGTTAAAAAGCATCTTCTGGGAAGCAGTGACCTTTAGGGAATGTCCTTTTGCCATGCCATCCTATCTCTCAGGCTTCCGAACCTGTGTGCCGTTCCACAGTGTGCCCTGGGTGGCAATACTTAGTGTTTGGGTTTATTTCTGTTTTGCTTCCTATCTGAATCTTCATGATGAATTATGTGTAGTATTTCCAGCAAGCTGGAATAGAGGCAATAATTGCTACTTCAGATCAGGAGAGGGGTCCCCTTCTCAGCAGACAGCTGAAGTGTCAAACAGGGTTATATTATGTCACAGTATCTTGAATTTAGAACGAAGACAGTTTTACCTGTGTGGCTGGTTATATTTGCAATAAGTATTCTTTGCAGTTGGGGATATTTTACGTCTTTCTCTGGCTTGCTCTCTGTCTTTAACATTCCCTATCTTGTAAGATGAAGCTTTAGGTCCGTTTTTGTCAAATGTTAGCATTTTCTTGGGCAAGAATATGAACCATAGGCACAGTTCTTCAGCT
>JAHREE010000438.1:816806-842805 GCA_033628505.1 Tringa tobata
AAGTTAGAATATTGAAGTTTTGTTGGTTGGGTGAATTGCTGCAACTAACTCCATAGGAAGCATCCAAGGTGTGACAACAGACAAGAAGGAACAGAAATAGGATGTTTTCACATGTAGTTTCACATTAGCTGAGGGTCTAATTCGTAGTCCATCAGTGAAACTGGATTTGTACTGGCTTGAAATGATTTTTCAAGCCTGCTAAGAAAACTGCCTCATGCCCTTCTAACCTCTGTCAGTGCCTCTGCATTTCATCTGGCTGTGCTTTTTTACCTTAAAATCCTTTCATTGGGAAGCAGTCCTTTTTTTTCCCCTAACAATTAAATATGTGCCTTCAATTAATGCTTCCTCCCACCTTGGTTTTGACTGAAAGCTATCTTCCTGATCAAATAGGAAAAAGGAAAGAAAACAAAAGTAAAAAGCAAATTTCAAGACAAGCAAACACCCCAAAAATTGTGTTTCAGTCCTTCAAATTAACAATAGTTTAAGTGAAAAAATTGACATATACAAAAAGATTGTGCCTATATGAAACCTATGATATTGCAGTTTATTTTAAAATGCTGTGGGATTTTCACATAAAACCTTTCTTATTTTTTTTTCACATGGCCATCCCTCTGCTGGCCTGATCCTAGAAATTTATATGTGTGCTTATTCCTGCTAATCTTTTTCCTGACTTCCGTGCAACAGCCTCCGAGTGCCAGGCAAGTGTGCAGGTTCCTGCAGCAACAGGTTTGCATGTCTTCTCTGTGCTCTTCCACTGTTCCTGAGTGAAACTCAGATATTATCCCTTTACCTACAGGAAAATGCGTTCTTGGGGGTTATTTATATCACTTCCTTCAATGCAACACAGAATTAATTGAGGGGGGTGTGTGTGCGTGTTTAAAAATGCTGCACTGGACAGTGAGTGGGACTGTTGCTATATATTCAATAGGAAGAGGTCAGGCTCCTAAGGAATTTGAGCCAAATTTAGCTGTCTGTCCAGCCTGATGCTACCTCGTCGCATTCACATGCAAAGGGTTTGCTCTCTAACAATGGAAATATTCTGAAATAAACAGCACAACAGCAGGAAACAGAGCAGGGGTTTTGCTTTCCTAACTTCCCTCCCTTAAAAACGGGGTCAGATGCTTTCAAAAAGTCCTTGTTTAAGACTCTGTTTTTGAATTATTACCAATTGAATTGCGTTGTTGCCCCGGGGGGGAGGGAGGGACAGGGACAGGATGTGGAGCTCCTCCTTGGCCAGCACCTCCTTTGTAGGAGCAGCAAGGAAAGGACAATCCCTTCTCCTTCCCAACCCCAGAGAAGAGAAAGAAAGAAGTCTGCCATGAGGCAAACACTGAGTAAATGCTGAACAATGAAGGCATGCAGCAAGATTGCTGTTTCCTGGACTTTAAGCTGCATTTTGCATGGATTTCCATGCTTCTGCCATTTTACATACCCAGGTACTCCTCATGGCAACTTCAGGCCCATTGGCAGCCGGGGAAAGGAGGGCTACAGCCTTCCCCCTCATCTTGCTTTGGCAAGTCCATCCTTCCATTATTTGCCTTCATGTTGGTGTCAACATGCCTGAGCATCTGAATGCACTAAATAATTAAAAATAAATTTGAGTCCACCCTCAGCACTTTTCCTCCCCTCTTTTTTTTTTTTTTTTGGTCTCCCGAGTTTCCAAATGTCAAGAAATGGTGATTTATCACTGAGAAAAATGAACAGCTGCCTCACACGTGATTCAAAAACAGCATGAAAATGGAGTCAAAAATTATTAAGACCAAAGAAACTTCAGCAAACTTCAGCCCATTTCCTATGTGGTGGCTGGTTGCTCTGTGGCAGTGTTTGGTGACTGGGCTTTGTGTTACAACACCCATCTGAGTTTCTAACAACTGCTGAGCCTTGGTGAAAGTGGAAGAGCAGCATTCCTGAGAGCAGTTTAGTCTTAAAAGCTGAAACACCTTTGTCCAGATATTTTACCTATTTGGACTTCGATAATTGAGCTGGAATGAGCTCAATTGTGGCTCTGTCCCGCAGGGATAGTTTCCTTCCTTTGCTAAGCATCCATCTGCCTAGGTACTCATACAAGCCTCTTCTTCTCTCATCACCACAATATTCGAGTCCCTCCAGAGTATTTAAAAATAGAAAGAGCAGCTGGTTTATAGGAGAATGGGATTCTGTAGTTTATCCAGAAGGCTGTGAAAGGACTTTCTCACCCTTCACCGTATCCACCTCATCTCAAACCCCTGCCAGGAGATTTGGGCTCTGGGAGGATTCATTAGGGCCACAGAGCACTCTCTAAAGAGCAGGGATATTTTATCCATCTCCAGGTTTTATTGCCCTGGGGCCGTAAGGCGTGGGGGTGAATGGGGGCCTAGGGCTGGTCCCAGCCATGCTGGCTCCATTAGAGAGCAGCTGGGCCTTGGGCCCGCAGGATCCAAGCTGGCCACAGGCAGGGAAGAATGTGCTTTTCTAGCTTGGATTTCCTTCAAATTTGGAGTGTATTTTCCTCACGATGAACTAAATCCACTTTGATTTCATCATAATCCCTTCATGTGTGCTGCGGGGTCAAGCAGGACTGTCAGGTACGAGCCAAGAGGCAAACTGTCCTTCAGATATTCCCCTCTGAGAGCAGAGGGCAGGAGATGACATCTAGTGCAGCTTGCCTAACTTTCAAGCCCAGTTCTTAGTGAAAAGAAAAATAAAATAACATCTGTATTTTAAAAAGCTTTGAGCTATTTTTGGTCAGGAGGCAACAGGGGATTCCGTGTGAGGAAGGACTCCTGGCTTGCTCCCTGGATGTGCCTGGGAAATGATTTACTGAGCCAGTTCTTCTGCTGTGGAGGCCCGTTCTGTTCTCTCGGTTCGGTGGCCCCATGGGGTGAGGGTGCTCAGGGTACGTGAGAGCAACATTTGCCTGCTGGGAGGGATGGCAGCTTCATTTGGCAGAATGGCCTTTCATGGGTCATTAAAAATGAAGAAACCAGGGAGGTAGGAGTCGTGAGTAGCTGAGGCTTTGCAAAGACAGAGTTTACCCTCTCCTAACCTGTGCAGTACTGAGTTATTTTTTGTATATGACAAATAGTTGCAGGCAGCAAATCTTTCTTTTTAATTTCTCCTTGCACCCTTGCTTGCCACAGATGACCGGGGAAGTGCATGTGTGGTGTGCTGTGAAAAGAGCCTGCAGTCCCTGCTCAGTGACATAGGTGGAATTGTGAAAAGGGAACTAAAGCCACCGGTGAATTAGTGTATCAGTATGAAATCCACTTAAACTGGGCTCGAGAAGCACGGTTAGCCAGTTCCTGCCATGGCCTGCTCTCTGTAATCCTGGTCTCTGTGAGCACAAGAACAGTTGAGCAAACGAAAGATTAATAGGCTCCCAACTTCCAGCCCATGTGCAAGATACATCTTGAGCATTGGCTATCTTATCTGTTGGATTTCATGTCTGTTTCTGCTACACTTGTATGAATCTAGTTCATTACGATGATTATTTATTTGCTTGGGAACGAGCCAAGAAATAACGTGATACAATAGAAAGCTGCTGGGATTTCCCCAACTCCCACACAGTAAAATATGCTGATCTGCAGGAGGTTGTACAAAGTCTGCAGCATTTCTGCAAAGGCCTTTCTTTTTGACTTTTGCTTTTCTTGTAATTATTATTTTGTTGTTGTGATTTGTTTAGCTGCGTTCCTGTATGGTTAATGGGAGACCTTGTTGGATTGCGTCAAGAAAAATGCATTTGTTTGATGTAATATTGAGAAGGAAGGCAAGGGGATGTTAACGGTCACTGGAAATCTTCCTAATTCTTTTGTAGAATTGTTTAAAAAGATATGAAGATTGGTGATTTGGTTTAGTCTCAAAGACAGGCAATAAACTAAAAGCAGTTGAGTGACACTAAGGATTGCTTTGGTTCCTTTTCTCATTTTTCTTGAGTTATTTTTGCTTTTTAACTTTAATCTCTGGATACAGCAATAGCCTTTGAATTGAGAAGAGAGTGAAAGTGCTTACAAGCAAAAGTGAAAATGATTAATCAAGTTTCACAGAGGAGTTCATTGAAACAGAAATAATAAAAGAGTGATAAAGCAGGAATGGTAGAGATAAACAAAATTTGAAAAAGTGTTTCTAATGTAGTCATCAAACACACTTAGGAGCATGAGAGGCCAATTTTTAATGTTTATGAAAAGAATTTTATCTGGAAAACAGCACTTTAATAATACACGTTTTTATTACAGATTGTTTTACATGTAAGTGTATGTCCATTATAGACACATTTATATAGCTTGAGAGGAACTTAAAGATGTAATTTCAATATGAATGATCATCATCCAACATCCTGCTTCAGCTGCAAGTGTTTGCAATTTATTTCATATTTAAATCTTCATTATAAGAATGGCTAAAAGATAGAGGCTGTTCTCTGTAAATTAAATTCCACTGTATGTGGCTCCACGTGTAACTCTTTCCAACCATTTACTGAAATGTTACATTCATACTCAGAGCGCAAATTTCCATGGTGCTTTGATTTCAGCTGCTACTGTCTTTATACCACTGAACGATGCAGCAAATTAAATACGCGCAGTCAAAACTCTAATCTCTACTAATAATACTTAGCATAAACCTTGCTCTTGTCATCCGCAAAAAGAATAATTAAGATTTATTGGTTAAGGCCACAGTCCTATAAGTGTCCACATATGTTTAACTTTACTGCTCAGCGTAGCCTCATTGTACTTCCAGCAATGAAATTAAGTCCATGCAACGGCGTCTGCTGGACTGGGGCCCAAGGTAAGACTTGATGCCTTGCTCTACACATCCCATAAAAATAAATGTGTTGCTTTGTCAGTGCTTTGTAGTTTTGTTTATCCAGCTCTGATAGTAAGGAGTAGCTTGCAGTCGTATTATCCTACTTGTGTTTCTTGTTAGGATTTTGAGGGGTAAACAAAACAAGGCAAGCAAAGGAGGAAAGAAAAGAGTTCCTGTTTGCAAATAATTTCCCATCTGTTTCTCATTCTGTTTGACTCCAGGGAACATTTCCACACTGTATACATCTCATTTTAAAGAACACAAAGTCTGGATGAATGCTTTGAGCTTCCTACTTCTCAACTGCATTCCTGTTTCACTCAGATCTCTGCAAATGGCCCATGGCCCTGCAGGAATCATTGAATGGTTTGAATTGGAAGGGACCTTGAAGATCATCTCGTTCCAACCGTCTTTCTGAGAAGGGGTCTTTGGAGAACTCTGGAGTTCCTAGAGTACAGTTGTCCTTTGCGTTTTATGGAAATGCAAAGGGATCCTGCCGAAATCCTCTTCACAACCTAAAAAGAGAAAAAAAAAAAAAAGAAAAAAAAGGGTTGGTTTGACAGAGGGCTTTTAAACCATTCTGTAGCATCATTAAGATGGAGAATTTTGTGGTTGTGTTCAAAGTACAGTCTGAAAGCTCATTATCTCCACTAAATCTGGTAGGATTTCCCGTATCAACCACTGAAATACTGAAGACAAAGTCCTAAGTGTCTGGATTCAGATTCCTGCTCTAGGGTCTTGTAACATTGTCTTTTTAGAAGTGTTCAGTCAAAGAGTAGCTGATGATGTAGTTGAATTTAGACAAGAAAAATATGGGTAGTTACAAATGTACCTTCGTGCAGTCTAATTGAATTCAACCTTAGGCTTAAATGACAGAATTTGCTGAATTAGTGGGAGACTGGCTACAACATGTCTTGTGCTCAGCCTGAGCTTCCAGTTTTGTCCACTAAAATGGCCTCCTTGAAGCCCTGTAAAGCAAATGAGATTCTTCAGGGGTCCAGGCATCAGTACAAGGGGAGGGGGGGAAAGGCTCTACCATTAAATGACCCCTCTTTTATGCCATCCTGCCCCGGTGTGTGAGCACAAACTCCTCAGCTGAGGCTGAAAGCCTGTTGCTCTTTCCCCGCAGTGGGCTGGATTTTGGTGCTGCACTTCCCTCTTGTGTTTGCTGATAATAAATACTGCCTTTCCTCCCTCCTGCTTGCAAGGCAGGTACTCCTCAAAGGTGTCCCCCCAAATCCTGGTGAATGGTGAGCAGTCTTTGTGTACCCTTCCTTGATTTTCTTCTTTCCTAAGAGTTGCTGGAATAATCAAATTATTCCCCATGCCATTTTTGATTTTTTTCCTGAGGCGGGAGCCCTGGTTTTGTGTACTGAATATAGCATGAGAGAATTCTGGCCAGCTTGTGTACCATATGGCTGAGGTCACAAGAAGAGGAGTTGCCCTGGGACAGTGACATTTTGACTTATTTTTAGGAAAGAAAAGTCCATTTAAGGGAACACTGATTTCTCCCAAGAGGGCAAGGTCCTGCCTGTCCTTTCACACTCCAGCCCATGGAGTTTAAACCAGCCTGTAAACAATGGCAAAATCAGGATCTGGTCCCAGAGCTATTAAGCCTGAAGTATGATTATATGCCCTGGCTTTTCTTTTTTTACACAGGAGATGCAGTGATGAGGTTTTCTCCTGGCAATTGTGTTCCAGCACTTTTTTTAAATTTTTGCTTTAAAGAAAAATCATGTAGTAGTGAAACCCCCAGAACTACAGCCACTCTAGTAAATTATTTCTCACCAGGATGAATAAGGAGGTTAGAGCTGCTCAATTACAGTGAGATGAAGAGTTGCTTTTTTCCTGTTTTTGCTGTTCCTAAGCTGTTTGCCAGAAGTGGTCTCAGACCACCACAGAGGTATTTCAAAGTGGGGAGCTACCATGGCATATATAGAAATTCTTCTTTATTTCTGAAAGATGTCACTGCATTCTGCACAATATTTGGGTACTTTTTTGGACAAATCAACCCCAACAAATCCAAACGCATCGTTTTATAGCAGATGAGGCGCACAAGATCAGCCATCCTTATAGTCTATACAGCCAGATGCCCGTCTCCCTCTGTCAGCTCTGGATTTGACACCATAAGGCAGGCAGACATATGAGTTGGGACCAGCTTCCTTTATTTAAGTATGCTGAAAGGGACTTCTAACACTGAAGATTGTATAGAAATATTTTCCAGTCATGTTGTCAAAAGACTGGGAGTTGCTCTGCTGAAATTTATCTGTCTCTGGTGATAGGCAGTTACCTGTTCGTCAGAAGTTACCCTAGGGCACTTAAGTATGGACTTTCTTTCTGTTCTTCCCATACAAAGTAGGTTTGCTCGATGCTATTTAGCGTGCACCATGCTGCTCTCAGCTATTGATTTGGAGCAGGGCCGAAGAGGAAGTTTCCAGCAGGTCAGGTAAAGAGAGATGAGAGCACTTGATTTTAATGCAGGCCTCAAATGACTTGTTTCCATTTATCCTCCTCCTTGAAAGCCGGGCAATTATTTATTACAAAACAAGGAGGGGAAAAAAAATGAATCAAGGTACAGTATCTGCAGGCCAAGTGTGTGATTGAAGATGAGGTTTTCAGACATGACGCGAGACCTTTAATGGGACTGCATTAGTATATTTAGCTAGAATGAGATGGTGAGCCACATGCTGCCTCTGAGAGCACTGCAAGGTGCTTTGGTAGCCGTGGAGAAAGGCTTGCGGCTTGTTAGCGATGAATTGCCATCCTTGGAGGTACACGAGAGCTTTCAGCATAGAAATAAGAAACCCAAGCCAGTCTGAACCACAGGCAAACTAAATTAACTGGCTTCATTCGTATGTGCTCTGACTCAGTCCGGGAGTTAGCATCCAGCCCGTTCGTCAGTCCTGCTGACTCCGGACTGAAGATGCCTTAAACTTACCCCTATTAAAATATTAGCGTACTTCTGACCAGGAGCAGCTGCATTTCAATAGTGAGACCTACAGGATTACAGTGAGGCGACTGATTCCGTTTCGGGGGCTGAATCAGGCTTTTCTGTGCAAATGGGTCGTTTTCAAGAAGTCTGCTGGAAGTGTCGAGTCCCTGCAGGAGGGGGGCGAAGGCACGAAGCAAGTTGAAGGAAGCAAAAAGTTAACTTTTGTGCCAGGTTTCGCACAGGTGTTCAGTGTAACAAGAAACAGGCAATCAGGCACCCAGCAGGGACCAGAGCTGTGCTATAAATAAGAGCTACAGGAACACAGCAACTGCTTTGGTGAATCAGATCTTCCTGGCTTCGGAGAGTGGAAGTTCGCAGTAACTCGGATCGAGGTTTTGTTTGTTTTGGTTTGTGGAGCTTCGCCAAGTTTTATTTCATTTCTTGTACCGTGGTCTCATTAAAGCGTAAAGAAGAAAAGACACCTTGTGAGGTGGGAAAGTTTCATTAATTGGCTGGTAATTCTGGGTGTGGGTTTGATGGCCTTTCCATTGGAGAGGAGACCGTGGTGATTAGAAAGCTCATTTGTAGTATGTGGTTATAGCAAATACTGACATTGTTTTGTTAAGTACAGAGAGGGGTCTAATGCCCACTCCAGTTGTTGCAGGAATTGCAAGGAGGAGAGACGTGGAATGAACATGCCTGTGAAGCCTTGGTTTCTGGGCGCTGAACAAGCTGCTGGTCTGGGATGGTGGGGTTTGGAATTACCCTGCAATTAGTAATGGAAATTCAGGCTGCAAAACCTACCTGAGGTATCATGAACTTCAACCTCCATGTGTTTTCCAGGAAGGTTTTGAGAAAGGAGCCTCCCAGTGTGTCAGCAACTTTGAGTTTCTTTCTGGATGGCCCGTGGGAGATCAGTGGGAGCTTTTCCGTAATTCTTACTTGTTCCTAATGGGCTTTGGATCAGGATTCTGTGCTCTGTTTTCATGACCTCACCAAGTCAGTGTGTCATTNCTTTGGATCAGGATTCTGTGCTCTGTTTTCATGACCTCACCAAGTCAGTGTGTCATTTGCTAACATTGCTGTGTGTAGATTCCTAAGCCCTAGAAGCATAAAAACTAGAGGAGGTTGCTTGCTTTGGGAGCTTGTTAGTGCAGTGTTAGTGAAAACATGTATTTTGTTCCTATTCTGTACCTGAAATGGCTCTGACTAGAATATCATGCTCATCCTGTGGCATGCAAATTCTGGACACAGTCATGATGCTGAAGGGGGAGAAATGCAGTTTTCAGAGCAGTTGCTTGTGAGGTAGATGCCCTAATCCCCCCCCCCGCAGGGTCAAGAGTTAAGGTCCTTTTCTTTCCTCTAGCTACTTTCAGCTTCTTTGGAGCTGTGGGTTTGCATGGGTTTCATGGCACTTACAACGCGCTGAGCTGTCAGAGGGGCAGCTCTGTGTCATGGACACACACTTCTTCAAAGGATCATGCCCTTCATTCCTCTGACACGTCCCCTGCACATCAGCCGCATCAGAGGATCCCTTTCCTAAGCAACGGCTTTGACGTGGATGGGTTATTTAATTCCCGGCTGTAGTAATTCAGGCCTGGCGGGTCAGCGTGTATGTGGGGAATATGGGAGCACAGCCAAGGCACTGGGCTGTTCCAGCCTGGAGCAGGTTTAGATGTGAAAAAGGCAGCTTAGCGCCCAGAGCTCTTTCTGCCTTGTTCTTCCCCCTTGTCGTATGGGCCAGGTGAAACTGTAGTGAAAGGAGCACCTGGGAGAGCTTGCCTTGTTTTTTTTTTTTTAAACAGAATATAGCATTTTGCCCCATCTAGTGGGTACACCATGTATTGAACCTGGAGTTTGTAGTAGTTTAATACCAGCATTCAATTTATCCTAATGCAGCTCTCAGTTCCCAGTTTTATTTTGTCTTCTGGCTGTTTGAGCAATACTTGCACATGTTAAATACGCAGAGAGAGTTAGTTCTCACACAGAGAAATAGCTGAAGCATTAGAAAGGAAGTGGTGAGCAAATAGGGCACATTTTTTTGGCAGACTGAGACTACAAAATTAACAGCTTGGAAAATGTCAAGATTATCTAGGCGAGGGTATAGGCTTAAGAGGAACTGCGAAAGAACAAAACAGAAAGATGCTTCGAGAATATAAAACATCTCAGTGCAACTCAATACATTTCAGAGGAAGAGTTCTCTTGGGTAGGTTTGTTAATCAAGAATCTTGCAATGACAAATGCTTGGTGGCTCTGGCTGTAACCTTGCCGGGGTGGCAATGCTCTGGTGTGTATTTGTATGTGTTCTGCTTTTGAAGAAATAAGAGTTTACTGTGCCTCGGAGCAGACATGAAAAGTGTATTGTGGGTCTTTCACTGCCCTCCTGCTTGCAGGGAAGATGAGAATTGGGACCATGAAGCCAAGACCCCTGTTTTTTGGCCGAGAGAGTGACTGTTTGACTGAGCAGGTTATTCTTGGCATTTATGAGAATAAATCAGAATAAAATAGTTTTCTTAGTTGTTAAGCAAATTCACTTTGGATCCAGAGTAAAGTATTAAAATGCTGGCACAAAATTAATCTTGCTTTCTCAGGGATGCCGTAAGTGTGCTTAATGTCTGAAATTCCCTATCTGACCTCAGTGTTCTTTGGTATTTTGCAATACCATTATGGAACTGACGTCTGAGACCTGAAGGCTCCACCCCATCTTCCTCTGCATCACTGACTCAGTCCAAACTTCTCTGTGAAGCTTATAATGGTCCTATGCTCCAGAAAACCTCTGGCAGGGCCAGCCTGTAGCAGTGCCAAGATGGGAATTATGTGGCAGCTCTGCCATCTGCCAGGAGGGAGAAATCATTTTCAGACCTCAGCAGAGAAGGATGTTTCTTGCAAGCAATTTTGTTAACACATTTAGCTCCTGGGCCAAAGAGGTCAGTTGGTACTAAAGGGCCATCTGGCTTGAGGGGGTTGGTAGAGGCTTTTAGATGGAAGAAGCTGCGCAATGAGTGTGGTGCAAGGGTTGAAGGTAGTGGCTGTGGGTTAGGAGTAGGGTTCACTTCCAAAAGCATCGTGTAAGGACCCCACTGTCACTGGAAAGTAACATGAACTGCAAGGTCTTGAGACACTTTTGAAAACAGAGCTGAAGCTCTTCCTTCAGTTGTGTGCTTTCCAAAGCTGCTCTGCCCTGCTAATGACTCAGGAGCACTTGCACATCAGGCATGTTTGCTACCCAGCAGAGTGCATAGAGGCGTTATGTACAGTGGCCAGTTCCTCGTCTCTTGATTCCACCAAGTGGGAATATTTCCTGCCCTATAGAGATTGAGTCCTAATTTAATATATGTAAAATCTTACTACAGTTCTTGGATAAAAGCCAGAGTGGTAAGGGAACAATCATTATTACATTTACTCTAATTTGCTAAACCAGATAGTCTTCTTTCAGGCATACTTTTAATCTGGTTAAGTATTGGACACAATAAAGCATAAGGGTAATAACAGCGTTTCAAGTAGGAAAGAGCTAGAGGAACAAGGACTTACCATTATGAAGTGCTGTAACTCTGAATTTGTTCTGGTTATGTTAATCTTTCCTTGCTGCTTAAGTGACTTTTCCCATCTTTAGAAAGCAGTAATTTGCTGACAATGACCTGTGCTAAGGGTGGTATTTTCAATTGTTGCTTACAGGAATAGGGAACCAAAATAACAACATTAGGTCTTTAGAGGATGAGACAAATTTATACACAGATCTTGGACACGTTCTGCCTTTCCCTTCTTGGATCCTGTGCTCAATTTTCAGTTGCCCAAAGGTTGATCATTGGGAAGGCATGCTGAACATATAGCCAGTGTCCCCAGACATTGCAAAAGTGACATAGAACTTGCACAGCATCCAGCTTTCCAGTCCACAGAGTGGAGAGCAAGATCAGATGGGAGATAAGCAGCACAGAGAGAACACTGGGTTTTCCAAGGACCTGAGGAGCAGCCTGGTAATCCCATTCTCATGGATGCTGGAGCTTGGAGCGTGCCCTGAGCTGCTCCAGCCTGGAGAGGGGAGATATAAACCTCCTGTTGTGCTACCAGTTGGCAGAGGAGTACAGGGGAATGGGGCTGCACACGTTTTACTATGTATATGGTTTATTGCTTGGTGAAAGGGAGTCTATCAGATTCTCTCTGTGCTTATTTGTGACTGTGCCGCATGTTTTCCAAGCATCTCCAGGCATGTACAAAGTGCTATGGTACCCACCTTGCAGGGGTCTGAGAGCAGCGATTAATAAGTGATTGCAAAGTGCTTTGAGATCTCTGGATGGAAGGAGCTATAGAAATGCAAACTATTATTATTTTCTAGGTCAGGGGAAGAAAGCAATTACTTGGAGACCAATAATTTTCTTTTTCTATTTTATCCTTGTAAATGAATGTGAATAGAGGACAGCAGCAATTACACTGATGGGATAGAAAAAGGCTTTCCAACTTCTCTTGGACTATTTGTTGTTTTTATTTTATATTCACTTTGAATTTCTTTTGAGGTGGCAAGTTTAGTTTTATCCTGCTGTAACCTCTGTCTGAAAAAATCCCTAAAGTGCCTGTGTCCAAGGCTGGAAAAACAGAACATGGAAGGATCTTCCATGCAAAATTAACTATTTTCATGTACTGGAAGTTTGAGGAGGGGCAGAAAATCTTATCCTGTCTTAAGACTGGTTAGCAGTAGCTGTTGGTCTCTGTGTGTTAGGATGTGTTAATAAGCTGTTCACACATGGGTGAACTGCAAACCATGATCTATTGGAAAAGGTGATAAACATCTATGGTTGGCTGGAATTCAAAAATGACAGGTTGCTTAAAATAGCCTGAGTTTTTATCACTTTCTTCCATCCAGATGTGAGGCGAAGCTGTGATTTTTAGAAAACTTTCATAGGGAAATGGGACTCCTTGAACAGAGCAGGCCCACATTCTCACCTGGGATGTGGAAGGCTCCAGTCCAAGTCTGAGCCAGAAAACAGATCTGCACCTAAACATGACATTTTTTGAATAATGGACTCGATCACAAGAGTATTTGGCTAGAGTGGGGTCAGTGTCTCCCTGAGACTATGATTCGTCCTTGGTTTGGTCCCAGCAGAAAATATCCCAACTCAACATCCTTCACAACTTTTTTTTTTTTTTTCCCTGAAAAACTAGCATTTCTCAATGAAAGTTGTAATAAAAGATTCAGGCCAGCTGCGATAACTACTGCCAACCACTAATTGCGTTGCTAGGTTTTTTTGGTAGGGACACAGCTGCTAACAGAAAATAAAATCCAGCAAGGGAAAAAGAGGCTTGACTGTTGATTTGTATTTAGCTGGAGTCTGGAAGAGTCATTCTGGATTTGGACTAATTCTTGTACATTGGTGGACAATGGGATTCAGATCACTAGAGATATCTGTTGGGATTTATCAAGTATTTGGTGTATCTTCTTTGTCCTTTGACATCCTTGTGAATCTGGGCCATTGCTTCCAGCAGTTGCAGGGGGCATGAAACCAGATAGTAAGGAAGGTTACGATAATAATAACAAAACCCTCTCCATTTTGTGGTCTAATCAAACATACAAGACTCAAGGGATCTCCTTGGTCAAAGTTCAGTTCCTCACACTTACAATCAACTCTAGGACAGAGGGGTAGCTTAGAGGGCTCCACAGAACATCTGGGTCATTCCTCATCAGTCACAAAACATCCAGTAAAAAACTGAAGAACTGCAGTAAAGACGTGAAAAGTCACAAACGTAAAGCAGTACACACAAAAAATAAGGAGAAAAAAAAAAAGGAGGAGATCAGTGCTATTGCTAGTGTCCTAAGGTCCTTCCATTGATGGTATATGCATGAAATAAAGTTCCCAAATTATCACAGGAACTGGAGCATGGTCTGAGATGGAGAGATGTCATTAACACATTAACATAGTACTGGAATAGTGTACCTCTTGTCTGTACAAGCACCTATATCGAGAGCCTGCATGCTTGAGGAAAACAACAGAAACTGTGGAAAGGAAATTAATTCTCTGCCTCGGAGCACAACAGATGGGTCACCTCTGTTGTAGGTCATTTCTCATATTTGTGGCCAGCATGAAGCAGACTTAGAAATGTCAGTGTTAGGTAACTGTAAAACTGTTGCATGCAACCACCAATTCTTTTGTCGTAAATGTTAGAGATTCTCATTCTGTCATCTGAGATTGGAGATCCATTGTAACAGGTTTTCTTGCAGTGTCTAACAAGAGATACTGTCTGTTCTTAGGAAGTTGAATATAAATAGCTCAGAGAGTGGTAGGCACAGTAGAAGCAATAGCCTTCCATTACTTGTGGATAGATGAGGAACACGGAGGGGGCTAAGGGTTGCCACTTGAAAGATATAACTGTAGATACCTTTAAAGCATGGTCCTCTGGGATTTAATCAAGGTCATGCAAGGAGTTTGTAGCAGAGCCAGGGCCTGCATCCAGATCTGCCAACTCTCAGCGTGATGCCTTAAGAATAAAGGCTATCTTTCATCTAAATTAAAACCCCACAATTTTATAGAAGCTTCAGGGCCTCTGTCTAATCTATGCACATAGCATTCATCACCATGGCATCTAGGTGCCACTCTCCTCATCTCTTAACCTTGCCAGAGTCTATCATGAATATTCTGAGCATCCTGATGGGTTTCCAAATGAGTTGAACACGCTTTTCCGCTCTCTGCCTCGACTTTCACTTCACACAGCCAGGCTGTATGTCTGATAAACAACCCCATCCGTTATAGAATAAAAAAAAAAGACAAAAAAAAAAGAGAAGACAAAACACTGAGAGGATGTCCAATTAGCAAATATCGCACTTAGCCATATTTTGGAGCGTCTCCTCTCTCTTCCCCATTAGAAGTTATGCACTATAACAACATGGCCTGTCACCGCGCAGCCCACCAGCTGCATAAAATCAAGGCATCAGGCTTTTTTAATTGAATGCATAATGAGTTGACTGGCAGGTTTAATTAACAAAACTCATCCTGCGTATGCACCTGGAGGTGAAAATAAGTTTAATCAAGAGGAGTTGGCAAGTGCCAACAGCTCTGTCATGGTCCCCCCTCCCCTTATTTTGGTTTGTTTCAACCAGGCTTTGTATTTGCAAAAATGGCTCTGGGTGCTGATTAATTATCTTTTGCCCAAGATTGATGAGTTGTTGCAGCCTGCCTTGTAATGAGAACTACTGCTCCCGGAAAAGCTGCACTGAAAGCTTTAATAATCAGTCTGCCTTAGATAAACTACTTATGGCAAACATTCAAGGTGCCAGAACATGGTCCTATCATGGTAACCTTTGAGGACCTCATCCATGGGAGGAAAATGTGTTTTTAAGATGCACTGGCTGGCATCACTAAGAGAAGGCAGATCCCTAGTGAAGACAGTGGTGTGTAGCTTTCTCAGAAGTTACAAGATTGAGGCAGAAACCATGAGAAATCTAGTTACTTAGGATGAATTACTTATGTTTTGAAATGGCAATGATAGCATCTTTGGTGGGACCTCTGAGTTGGTTAACAGTTGTAGCTAGAAGGTAAGAAAATGCTTCCCTCCTCCTGAAGACAAGGCTAGAGGATCTGTTCTCATGCGTAAGATCAACCTGTGCTGTCATTCCCTCTGTCTGCAAGACAGGACATTCATGTTGTTTCAGACATCCGCTTTGGCTCTTCTGAATCCAAGCTATAAGTGCAAAGCTGGGTGGGTGGAGATGGAGAGATGCACCCCAGAGGTGACTATGGGCAAATGCATGTGCCCTGGCTAACAAAACAGGCCCCTGGACACCTGAGGCCTCTGGGACCGCCTGCAGTAGGGCTGCTGGAGTCCCTCTCTCCTCACCCAGCATGTGGAAGGTATCTACCAAGCCAAGTTCTAGCAAAGGTTGTGGGCGTTCTACGGGGAGGTTAATGCATTCAAGCTGTCAAAATATTCTTCCTGCTATTCACCCACTTAACATGCCCTCTCTTTCTTTTGCCTGAAAAGGCATTTGCTATGGTATTCTAATACATGGTCTGTGTTCAAGATGTTAGTGACAGCTGTTGTATGACTACAGGAAGGAAATTATGACTCCCTAATGATAACATGTCACGGCATGTCTCTTTGCTTTTCTTTTCCTTTAGACGTACATTTCTTCTGCCAATGTCTCCATCATTGCACACATGCAGTTAATTGTGTATCAATGACATGTATACCATGTGTTGAGAACAGGGTTTAAAAAAGAATCTTCTGAATGCTTCTACCTTGTCTTTAAATAATGTGGAGCTGGCAGAGGAGATGCCCCATGTGGTAACCTGATCTTTTGTACTTTGGGATGCTTCATATCCGAACACCAATATTGCCATCCGGCTTTCCTTAGGGATGATGGAGCTACAATATGCTCAGTTAAGGATCAAGCATTCAGGGTAATGTCAGGTATTGTCAGTTTAATCTCTTACGTGACTTTTATGGCTTTACCCTGATAAATTTTGGAAGGGCTGATAGCTGCTGGAGAACAAGCCTGTTAAACACATGGAGGTGGCTGTTCGATGGGACACCACAAACCCCTCTGCTGTGTTTCAGCTGTGATCTAACACCTCCAGCCTTTGCAGGGAATCTTGTCACAAAACTTTAATGAGAAGTGACCAAAAAAAGTCTTTTGCATCTGCTTTAAGGAACTTACTGGAGTGACAAGTATGTTTAACCTAGTTTTTAATTCCCTTGATATGGGAAAGTTTCTGTGCCCAGGCAGAAGGCCCAGAAGGGTTATGCATCATTTACAACCCAGTGTTCAAAATGAGGGGCAAGCTGGGGGCAGTGGGAGTGAAAATGTAGGTTTATAATTCTCAGCTCAGCAGGAGCCACTGCTCTGCACCGGGGCAAAAACCAACTGATTAACAGCTTCTGGCAAGGGCAGTGGTTCTTGGTTCCCTCCTGTGTCCTGCTGGCACGGCAGAAAAAGTGTCCTTTCACTGTGTGACAAGTTACTCCTATCAGCTCTGTACATCTTTCTAGCCAAATCTGCAGGGCCTTGTTGGGTTTTGGGGTCACCCAGAGCAACCCAACAGGTATAATTTCGCTCTGTGAGACACAGTGGTCCCTGCTGATTTCCTGTTGCATCTAGGAGGCAGCTGGTTGTCTTCCAGTGGTGTTTTGCTGCTGTTCAGTATAAAAGTCTTCTAATGCCAGGCTGTTTTAAAGAGGATCCTAGAATATTTGAGACAAGACAATATTTGAGACATCAGCAGCAAAAGGTGAAATCTGGAGATAGTACACTCTGTAGATATTCAGACTGGGGTTCCTGGGAATGTGTGTGGCTCCTGTAAGCAGGGAATCGAGCAATACAGGGCTGGTGCTGCTAAGGTACCAGAAAGTGAGAGCGTGGTTGAGGCCAGCATCGCCTGCTTGTGCACAGCTCAGTTGTGTCACCAGGCTTACCGTAGTCCTGACTGGAGAAATTCCCTGGGGGATCCACTGTTGCCTTCCTCCTGCAAGGTGATCCCATAGGCCTCTTCATTGTAGGCTCTCGGAGAGCCGAGGTATGTGTCTCGGGAATGTCATATGGGGATATTAGTCTGCTGCCGAGAGGCTCTCCCCACTCCCAACACGCTCTGTGGTGGTGCCAGCCAGAAAACAGAGCTTCTTCAGGAACAGGCTTGCTTGCGAAACTAAGGCAGGTAACGCCGCGAATGCAGGCCAGGCATTTTTTGAGTAGGACTTAGATTTTGAAAGTGACCTTTTAAAAGCACTTGAATTTGCTGTGGGATTCCTTGCTTCTGTGAGCTCTGAGCTGTACGGCAGGTCAGCGTGATTTTTCAGGTGGAAACTCATGGGCGATCTGCATTTGCCTCCCAGAAGGGATTTTCATATTGCGTGCGGTAAAAGAGCATAAGCTTGCAGGAAGAGAAAACACACTATGGAAGTTATTTCGACACCTGGTAGCTGTGACAACCATAAAAACCTGAACAAGCTGCCTTCCCACTCTATTGTTCAGAAGTGTGGTGTCTATGGGAATGGCTGTACAAGCTGGCTTCCTGAGACCCCCTCCTGTCACAGGCAAAGGGTCATTTCTGTTTCAATTTAGGCATCCATGAGAAAAAACAGAAATTGTTTTAATGTTGCCACTGAACTGGATGCCCCTGGGTGGAACTCATCTGTTCAAGGGCCCTGAACAGTTGTGAGCCTGATTTTGTAGAAATCCATCTCTCTCCCTCTGCCAGGGACTCGTTTTATCTCCTCAAGGTAGGTTTTCTTTCGGGACTGGTGCCAGGGGTTGAGTAAAGGCAAGCTTTCCTTCATCCTTTCTGTGGTGACAGACACATGGAAGAGGACACAAGTAGAGGGGTGCACACAGAAGGAGGTTTTCAGCCCCTTTTGCCCAGACAGTCTAAATAAAGCGGTGGCCAGAGGAGAAGGGAAGAGCTGTGGGTCGTGGCTGAGGAGCGGCTGCCACAGGAGGTCAGTATTGCACTGTGGATATGGCTGCAAAAAGGCAGCATGGCCTTGGAGGAAAACTTGACCCAGAAGGGAGGGTTAATTCGTCTTGGGCACCTCTGGGTAGTTTGCCACCCTGGTTTACTTCTGCGTTGGGCAAAACCCATTTTCGGTGAGAAATATGTTCCTGGAAGGAGCGGGAATTTGTCACAAGTGTGAAAGGAAAGCCGCCAAAGGAGTGTGGTTGGGGTGTTGGGCCTTGGCAGAGGCAGGGGGCTTCGGAACCGACGCTAGATGGCTCAGGGCTGAGTTGGTCCTGGGAGCTGCAGGCTTTCACCTCCAAATCATTGTCTTGTTTTTGGCCCAAGGTTTTCCTTGTAGCCTCAGACAGCTGTTTGGTGGAGGTGGAGGGGTTTGGCAGACGCGGGCCAGCTGGAGCCGAGGGTGTCCAACACCCCGGCGTACGCGGCTGCTGCGCAGGTGGCCTGCTTGTCGGCAGCTTCGCTCCAGTTATCAAGGCTGAAAAGCCCTCTATGCCTGATCTCAATTCCTTTGCTGGCGATTCATCCTTCCAGGGTGGTCCGGGGGCAGGTTGGTGCAGGAGGCGTGAGGGATGCTTGCAGGGCTACTGTCGGGGTCGTGGCTGGTGGCTGAGAGAAGATTTGCATTCCAGGAGCGTCCAGCCACTGCCTCCCCCCAGGGCTCAGTGCTCGGAAACATGTTCTAAAGGCCATTCCTAGGGAGCCATGGCAGCTATTTGATGTGGTCGAAGTGCTTTTGGAGAATGGCTGGGACAGTGACAGAAGTGAAACTCAAATATTCTCCAGTAGGCTCTGTGGTTCCTTCATTAAAAACAGACAGATAAACAAACAAATTACAGCCCATTATGAGCGTGTCCTTCAATTCCTCTTCAAACAGCTTTTTGCTGTTTTAAAAAGCCTTAAATAAGGACATAGCCTCCCGAGTCTTGGCTGTAAACTCTTGGATTTAAGCTTTCCTTGTGCCTCTAGGTCTGCTGCCTTTGCTGTCTTCTAACTGTCTGATGTGAGCTTTTCATTCGTTTGGCTTTTCCTGGTGAGAGGCTTCAGAACAAGATTCCTTGTGTGCAGTCTTTGATGTTAGACCACAAAGAATCTCCCCTTTTTCCTAATGCTCTGCTGAACCCCATTAAAAAAAAAAAAGAAGAAGAATAAAAAGTTTTATGTAACTAGGTTGAGAGGAAGTGGGGTGACCCATGCAAATAGTTTTTGTGTCACTTACAAAGGCTCAGACACTATGGTGATGGGTTCAGCGAAAAGATCTGAACTCATTTAGGGCTGAGCCGAGATGTCTTTGCATTGCAGTGGCTGAAAGGCAGAGGAGACACAGAGAAGGATATAACGGGGTCCCTGGGCTAATGCAGCCCATCCTTTCAAGAACAGTGTGCAGACCTGGCCAGTTCGCTGTCTCTCCTCTGCATACACCTGGGTATGCTCTGGTAACACTGATTTTAAGAAGGCAAAGAACCTGCAGCCCCCAGTCTTGAAAACATGAGGTGAAATACACTGTGGAAATTCAGCCAGAATTTTTCTTCCTTCAAAAGTAGATGAATAGCTGTTTTGCTTCATTTGGCACTTAGTGGCTTTTGCTTTATTGCTTTGTTGTCACCGGGCTCCTGATATTAGGACTCTGTTCTTGGTCCTCCATGTCTTACATCTTCTAATGCCTTTGCATTTGGGCATCTCAGCTTCTTCCCATGCACAGCACTCTGAAATCTGAGGGAGAGGGACAACTATTGTCTTCATCATAGATTAAAATAAAGCTTTTGATTTTTGTAGTCAGTGTCTTTGCAATCTGGATTGCTGGCTGAAGGCATGGAGCTCTGGGAGTATTTTGTTTGGGCCCCTGCTTGTAGTTTCAAAACAAAACAGGTGCCACTGGTGTAGCATGTGAATCTTCAGCTTCATGAAAAGCCTTTGTTAAAAGTGTGTTTTTGGAGAGGAGAAACCTATGCACTGACCCTTTTCAGTATCATCTGATGCATGCACCATGATTAGAAAGAGTAGGGGAAGTCAAAAATAACCTGTGGAGGAGGCATTCTAATGAGCAATTATCATTCCTTTCCATTGACTTTTGCAGCGAGACTCTCCATGTGTTTAGTCTTCTCGAAAGAACATGCCAGATGTTAGAGTGACTTGTTAAGTCCCTGAATACTATTCTCACTGGCGTACTGAACCATTGTCGGGGGTTTTTTTATAACTATTAAAATAATTGGGCCCTGAACATTCTGACCTGATAACGCAAAAGAATCTTGGCTGGCTTTCCTAGGGGTCACGTTTGTGAATAGAAAACTCGGGGAGTGTTTGCCAGAACAAAGAAATGTTTCTGCATGCAAAGATCTTCAATAACTTAATCTGAGGTGGAATCATCTGGCTTCAGAAATCGTGCCTCCTGGCAAAATCTGACTTTTGCATTTCAACATCCTGAACTTTAGTCTTCAAGGAAGCTTTTGTGCTTGTGGGGCTCTGCTGTTCTCCCAAAAGAGAGTTCTTTAGAAATGATTGACGACGAAGCCAATTTCTACCTTTGCAAAATTTTAATATGGGGAAAGCAATGAGGAAAGCAGATGTCCCTTTGCAAAGTGACAGAAGCCCTTTGCCGTCCCCACTCGCGTGCAGGAATCTTAATTGGATTAAAATACAAATCTGTATATTGTGATTTTGCATGCTATGGATCCCACCCTCTTGTTTTTAGCCACATTGGCCAAACTCAATGAAGTGCACGGTCAATGTTTTAGCTTTGCCTTTGGTGTCCCTCAGTTGGAGCTCATTAAGCATTCGGGGAATAATAATTCTGGGACTTGAACTTTGATCTGAGGAATCTGGGAAAGAAAGGGCCGGAAATTGCAGCAGCCTGATTAGCTACCCCAAGTTGATCAACTTTTCTGCCAGATGCAGGCAGGGCTCCCAGAGGCTGAAAGACAATAGCGTGAGCGAGGGCGAGCTGCCTTCGCCGTGTTGTGTCTGCGCTCCCATCACATCCCATTACTGTCTCTAACGCAGATGGCAGTTTGAACCACTTCGCACACACCCGCAGCCAACCAGAATCTTTGTCCAAAATATCTACTTGGCAGAAAAAGAATATATATATATTTTTATTATTATTTATTTTTAACTCTAAGTATTTGTTTGCTAATTTTCACACATTTGGGAGTTGTGTGGTTTCATCTAGGACTGGAAACATCAAAATATCTTGAGAGAAGCTCAGCCAAAGCTCTGAGGGAAAGGGCATCTCGTGTCTGACTCAGAACATGTGGGAATTTCAGAGGGACAAGCTTGAATTACAGTGTGGCGAGACCAGGATAGACCGTGTGTGCCGGAGTTTTACATGATGAGCAGAACTTTTACTCCTCAGGAGGAAATTTAGATTGGGATATATAAGGTAAAATACTTATATTCAGAGCAAGGCAGAGTTTGTCATATATTTTCATTTTTCCAAAAAGTATCATGAGAACTTCAACTCAAATTCAGATACATGTTGTGACAACCTAAATTTGATGACAAACCAGCTTTAGCGCTTGGCTGTGTCTGACTGGAAATTTTCTGACATTGGCGATTGAAAAATCCCAGCTGTAATTGAGTGAAAAGTGAAATAAAGTTGTTTCTGGCAAAGGGAAGTTTGAGACTCCGATGCCTTTCTTCTCATAAAGTAGATGGAAGATGTACCTGCCACCACCAGAATACCTTGAAAATACTGAAATAGTGCACCCTCCATCTCGTTGTCGCTTTTTCTTAAAACCTTTTACACTTTCAATTTCTGTCAAGAGGCACATCAAACATCTACCTCAATATCTAAGGGAAATAAATACCCCCAAGCAACTGCTGCCTAGTGCCATGTTTCTGAATGCTTGGCCAGCTGGCAAAGGAGGAACGGGACGTGGAGCTTTTCCAGAAGAGCTTCTGAGGAAGAAGAATTTTTTTTTTTGTTCCTGCTAGAAATCAAACACCAAATATTGTAGTTGAAAACCCAAATGATTTAGGTTCCAGCAATAAGACATCATGGGGTCTTATGAACTGTTATTGCAATGCTTCTTGGTCCCTCTTTTCATGGGAGACACTTTGCTCCCTCTCCCACGACGTTCCCCAGCCTCCCATCTCAGGCGTGGAGTGATGCAGTGGTCTACCAAACTGAAATGCATTCAGGATGTTTTTCAAGAGGAAAATCTCTGTCACCGCAAATAATGTTGTTTGAAAGAAAGTTTCCTTTTCAAACAAAAAATGTAATATAAACTGGGTCTCATTTTTCATGATGGAGAAGTGTCCCCTTGTCAGAGCCAAATGTTCTTTCAAATTTAAAGCTTTCTTGTAAGCTGAGTTTTAGTTTCAGGCAGGAGGCACAGAGACCAAGGAAGGTGACGCTATTCCAACATGTTGTTCATATCCTGAAGTCTTTTAATTTCCCCTGGCTGCTGTTGCAATAGCACCATTTCACTGAATAAATTAATCAGTACATAAGATTTGTTGAATATGAAGGCTCAAAAACCAGGTTACACTTGTGACTGCTATAGTTGCTGCTATAGTTGGTGGTTAGTCATAATTTTTCTCTCTATGGGTGAAACGGTTACAAGAACCTCCACTATTGTTGCTAGAAAAAGTGGCTTCCTGTGATATAAAGTAATTTTTTTAAATAGGAAACATATGGCAGGTCCCTAACAACAAAGTAATATTCAGGTGCTGATGGCATATGCCTCCAGTCGTATTTCAGGAAGCTATCTGGGAAATCTGGTGGCAGAGGCTTATACACTAATTTTCAGGAAGTAGGGTGGGGGGAAGGAATATGAAACCGATACTAGAAATACATTTACATTTTTAATTTCACTGGAAGTTCTTTGCTGTTCCCACTTTAAAAGTCTCTGATATTCATTCCCTTTTAGCTGTAACAAACAAATACTGTGTGAGGTCTGCATTGGTCCATTTAATACTCATCTGAGGAAACAACCCGGTAAATCCAGTACGTCCTCTCATGACTCAGTGTCTCTCACGATTTCACCTGTCTGGATTTCACCTCTCTGTACATAAGTTTGCCACCTCTGCAGAATGGTGGAATTCAGAACTGCTTTGTCATAATCGTAATGTTAGAGGGGACACTCTGCAGTCCATCCCCACTCGCTGGATGAGGATCACAAGGCTCAGATTGTCCCTTGGCAAGTTTTGTTGGAGGCTCTACTGGATCCCTTTGGTGAGCAAATTTGTTGTGCTTTGTATTGAGAATAAGAAACCTCTTATTCTAAATGAACATTATCCTTTGTGTTCCTGCCTTTTAGGTGTTTGTAATTGTTGTCCCCTCCCATCCCACCACTAACCCTCAGCCCCCCCCTCTTTTAAAACAGTAAGTCACCCATCTTTCAATCCAGCAATAAGTCATTCAGCCTTTTTTCGTGTGTTTTAGCTTCAAGAGATCTTCTCTTAATGCTCATATTGACTCTTTCCAATAGATTCTGGGATTCTGCCTTAGAGATGGCCATTGTGGGCATTCAAACCACAAGTTGGGGTGTTGCTGTAGCATGAACTCTTGTTTTGCATTTGCCTGCCTTTTTCATAGCTTGCTGACAGCTCAGAGGGCCATTGGTGTTGCCAAGCGTGTGCTGAATTACAGTGCTCTTGTTGGGGTTCTTGCATTAATAGAGCCAGGCTTCAGGGAAGAAACTTGGGCTGGGGATTTTATTTTTATCCTCCTCTACTGGCGTTTTTGCCTGCCTGCTTGTAATCATTAATAATATTTACCTGTGTTTCCTTAGCACTGAAACCTGAGCCAAACTACAAACTATTTTTTTGCCCTGGGCTTTGGCTGAAAGCTTTAGGTGGGCTGTTCCCTAACAGCCCTAATATTCAGGTCCCTTCTCAGCGGCAGGCTTGGGTTGGGCTCACAGCCCAAAGTAATGTGGGTCAGCAGAAACTGGTATGGATCTGGAGATTTGCCATACATGTCCTTCCAGAGAGATGTATGGAATCATCCTGACTGGTGGCGTATCTCTCCTTGAGCTTGGTTGGAATTGCATGTGTTGGGTGTGGGGTGGTATCAAGCCACTAAACTTCATTGTGGTTTTATCTTCATTGACAGGATCTTGTACTCGCAATTGTTCAGTCTACTGCAAAAACCCCTTTCCACCATCCCCTGTTCTTGCTTTCGTTATTGTTCAGTTATCCAATTAGTGCACTCACACCTGCAGTGTCGTCTTCGTCTACAAATATGCCATTGCTTTAACCCTTTGGAGGCCACAGCTGGAGAAATGTCAATATGTGAGAAACAGAGCTCTGGATTTGGAGTAACTTTTGCTTGAAGAAGGGTCATAATTTGTTTTATCCCTATATTTGGGGATTGGGATGCCTAAGCAAAATAGGGAGTGATTTTTGTTTGGCAATGATCTCTTGTTAGGGGGTAAATGGCACTATGAAATATAAATGCGTAGACAGGCAGGAGTCCCAAGGTTTTCTAGCGAAGACTCTGAATCATGTAGGAATCTTCTTCGGAGTTGCTGCAAGTTGCAAACAGACATAACAGCTCAGCAGGATTGATTAAGTGTCTACAACTATGCGTCTAAGATAGTGCTATAATAAAAGTGACAAATGAGGAAGAATAGTGTGTCTGCTAGAAACTTAGCATGACTGAATGAAAAAATGCACAGTGTAATTTATTGTCAATGAAGAACCATCAGCAGGAGAGAGTGAACCTAATTCATTCCGATTAATTAGGTATGGGACTTAAACCTTGGTCTTCCACAGCTCTAGCCACAGAGTCACTTGGTATCTCAGAGGACTTTGGACTCTGACTACAAAATCTTAAAATGAATTTTAATTGATTGGTTCAAATGGCTGCCAGAACAATAACCAAAAAACCCCTGTATTTTGTGTGGGAACATCACCATTATCAGTAGTTTCCAGAGGCTTCACCTGGGCATTTTTCTGCATGTCCAGAGCGATTTTAGCACTTTAAATAGGTCGTGCTGTTTAAAATAGCCATGTTTTTCCTTGGGGGAGGCAGGCGGATCTGTGTGGCCCGAGGCAGTGAGCATTTGCCATGGGGCTCTTGTTGGTGCTCTGATGGAGGAGATGGCTAGTGTGGGGTGAAACAGCCTTCTCCAGTGTGAGGCTGGGCAGAGCTTTGTGTCCCCCCTCTCCTTTGATTTGGCTGCCATCCACCCAGAGTCTCTGCAGACCTCAAAAAACCTGCAGGTAGTTTAACAACCATCCTCCCCTCCCCAACCCAATAAACAGAGCATCCTGCTGCTAACAAAGAAAACTGTAGTCATTCCCCAGGTAGTTTTTCCTTCTCCCCAGCCTTAGAAAGCACTAAATCTGTGCGGGATGGGGAGGGGGCAAACAACAGCACCTTTTACATGTGTGGCCAGAAACCCCATTCTCAGGCATAAAGCACAAAAGAAGATGTTTTTACGAGGCTGGGTGAGGCTGCTGTGCACTGGAGGGATCCCACCATGCCGCCACACACTGATAAAAGGATAATTTTATGTGATGTAATTCCCAACATGGTCTGCAACTCCACCGAAGCTTCAGGCAAAATCATTGTGGTCAGCTTGAGGTTGGAACGGCTGGGGGAGAGCACAGAGGAGGAGGGCATCCCAGAACAGGAATGTTTTTACAAATAAAGGAACAAAAAATTAAAAAAAAGAATCCACTAAAGCTGTTTCTCCCCTGACAGTTTGTCGACGGTGCCTGGGTTATGTGTGCAATCTCCGCATGAGCCAGTGGCTTGTCCTACAAAAATGATTTGTTAGACAAGTATAGCTGGAGTTGAGAGTAGGGGGAGGTGGAAGGAGTCGGGGTGGAGGGGGAACCTTGGAATGGATTCAGGAATGACTGATGGGCTTGACTGCAAATTTTATCCGACTACTACCTTGTGGAG